>JAYKKT010000041.1:7070000-7670000 GCA_036023115.1 Brasenia schreberi
TTGATACAAAATAGGACTCATATGATATAAAATTGTTGGTGTGACAAAACACAAAGACATGACATAGTACAATGCCATTTCATAGCATAACCGACATGCCCAAACCCTAGCCACATGCCACCCTTTCTAGTGAAAACCCTAACAATTTGGTTGAAGAATGAATCCGATCATTCAATGAATTTTTCGGCACCCTGTTACCGACAAACCACCTAAAATTGATCTAGGTAGTGGGGTAGACTAAAACCCCTCTAACCCAAACCAGTTTTAATGTCCTACAATGCCTATTTTATAAAAAATCATCAAGAAGCCCTTATGGGTTCGTGTTTGCAAAAATATGATAACCATCGATCAATTTTCACGTGATTTCAACACCAATGACCTTGATTCTTAGCCTTACCATTTTTTATGACTTAATCAAGCAACCCAAACCCAAATCAATATTTTATAACAACTTTTTCATAAAAAATAGAAAGAAAAATGAAAACTAAAAATATGAAGATAACTCACAAGATTTTTGGCTCTGTCGATTCAGCGGCACCTTTCATTGCTGCCGACATTTGACAACCTTTAATGGGTCTCGGGTGTTGCTGTCATTCGATTCCCGAGTGAGTATGGATCCGACCCGCTCCAAACTGTTACAGCAGTTGTCCTTGGTCCTGGTCCTTTGTACGCCTGAGGACATGCGTGTACGGTTGCTGGAGTGCAATTGTCTTGGGTCTTGGTCCTTTGTAAGCCTGAGGGCTCCTAGCTTGCAATGGGTGATTTCTTTCTTTAATGTTCCCGCTGGATTCCCAGGAAAGTTGTATTTTATTTTGATATTCATAATGTTTTATGATGTTGTCTCATTATAAAGAAGTTCAGAACTGTCCCTTTGTAAATGGATTCTTAGTATATCGTCTTTTGTCTGAAAATGAATTGAAACTTTTGTGATTAAGAAAAGTAATATTGTTTATCCTTAATTGTGTATTATGGGTGTTTACATTTCTAACCCATGAAAAACCCTTCATTCCTTTCCCTCCAAACTAAATAGTATCAACGTCTTCTCTAACGTATACCTATTCAATCCCCAAAACCTTAAAAGATGCCCACCTAAAATAGCCTTGTCTACTTTCAAAACACAAGCAAATGATCCCACGATTCTAGGTCATGCTTACACATCGAACATCATCAATTCACCAAAATCCTGCCCCTCCTTTGAAGGTTATTGAAGCAAAGAATCTTGCCCACTGCTTTCCGTGGTCATTCATTAAAGAATGACTACAACAACAACTACTAAGTTTTTTCTCATTACGGTGAGATCAGATTTTTTTTACATGGCTTTATCATAATTGATAGAATTCATATAAATTCGACAAAGTTTTATGATAGTTATTGAAAGTCTAACGGGATCCTCCTCTTTATTTAATCTTAGAACGGATCATACAAGAGTGGTCCCTAAATGAGCAAAATTACTAAATGATTGAACAACCTAGATAAGTTTACTTTCTAGTAAATAAAGAAACACGAGATGAGACTTCCGACTTCCATACGACCTTTCACGGCATCACCTGACTGGCCTCAGTCTCCTTTCTGCTCTGTCGACTGGTGAAACTTATTTAATAAAGAACCGACAAAAGTCAGTTTTTCAATTAAAACACAATTTCGTTCCTCATTCACCACCTGTTGTATACAAAGAACGAAGAAAAGGACTCGAATCCCCGATCTTTGGCATTCCTAATAAAAGGAGCATCCCATCTTACACCAAAGACTCCTTAATGCAAATGGTCACGAATGAAAGCTTATTTGACCTAATGCCGACAAGAAAAATCCAGAAAAATAATGTTTGAAAGGTTGATCCCCACACCATGTATCCTGCCAAAAATATACCCTCGATCTATCACCCACGGCAAAGCACATCTCTACTTCGAATAGTATCCAAAAGACTATAGCTTCCTCTTTGTCAAGTTATCCATCCTCTCCCTTCGAAACTGAATCTTGTTTCCATTACTTTCCTTCACAATCTATCCTCTCGCTACCACCACAACCACTTACATAACAAAGCCTGATTAAAATAGGATAACAACTTCATGCCCAAACCATTTGAAGGAAGCAGCTTTTCTTTTTCACTTGGTATTGTACTAGGTGGAATTTGAACTTTTTTCCTCTTCATTCCCCACGAAAATCTTTGTTTGTTCCCTTGTAATCTTTTCACCACAGAAACAGCTATACAAAAAAGAGACGTAAATTAAGCTCAACAAAGTACTCCCAATAAGAGTTCATCGACCAGCTTTAGAATCAAGAAGATGTACCACTTGTTGGAACTAACGCGATAATTATTGAACTACCTAAGGAGAACAAACATTAGTTGATGACTTGGTGCTCCGTGAGGCATGATACTGCTTGAAAGATTTCGGCCAATCCAAAGAAATAAGGTGAGAAAATCTGAGCCTATTCCTAATGAAAGGCAGGAGGGTTCAAGATCATATTTGAGTTGCCAACATCACAACACGGTGAGCCATGACGATCTCGCTTTGGTAGCTTTTCCAACTATTTTTTCATTTTTGTACGCGAACACGCCTATTTTATGGCATAATAGTTGACCCTCGCCTCTAACCGCCTCTTTTACCAGGCATGCGGAGATATATATGTTTGCAGTTTGATAGTTATTATATTTGTTTGCATTATGTTGAGCTTCATTTCTGTAATGTTAGGAAATAAGCTAGTCTTGACTTAAATGTGTCATGGACCTCGTTTATTCTAGTAATTGCTTTTGCTGGTAATTCTGAACTTACATTGCGGCTTTTCATTTATGCATATTGAATGAATGGTAGTTATTATTGTAACAAAAAATGTAGAATGTAGCAGTTGTTGACCATGGCATTTGTCACTTTTAAGTATATCCTTTTATGTTTGGACTAAAGATTTACTTTTGAGATCCAAAAAATAGTTTTGTTGCTGTCTACCCATAGTGATTGTGTACATATTGTATCAATAAGGAATTGTGAATATAATTTAGTGATAGGTCAGGATTTGTTTGTAGCGAAGCTTTAATGTTTCACTCTTTTATGTACCCTACCGATACAAACACATTATCATTCTTGGTTTAGCTCTTCTTCAAGTGAATTCCTTATGAAACAAGTTGAGTTTTTTTTTTCGTTACAATTCGGGAACCTTAATAGGATTATAATAAACAATCTTGTTAATATAGTCACTCCAACTAAATCTTGTTTTTGGAAACCTTGTGATATAATTATATAAAATAAACATAACTAATGTTTCTTAATTTAGTTTTGTTCTTAGTTGTAACATGGTTGCAACTTTTAGTAGTGGACACTTTTAACGAGACAAATTATAATGATACTGCAACTGTTAAGGAAGATTTGACTCTTAGGGATGCTAAACTAGCAGATTTTATTACTTAATCTCTAGTCTTGCTAACAAGGCTTATCATGGCTAGTATGACTTCAATTGGAACATGTGACGCACCTCTTCGAAAAGCTGAAGAGTTTTCTAAATTACAGTTCCCTCAAAGTAATGTTGAGAGAGTCAAGTTCTCATACTTCTGCAGTTGGCAGCTTATATACGTTATGCACTCTTCGTGACAAAATTTTTCGCTCTTGTATATACTTGAGTGAAGGTCATTTGAGGTACCTAAGATACAAAATATCATTTGTTGATGTTTGTAAGTCTAATGCTTTTGAGATTATCGTACACAAATTCGAGCTATGCACTTTGTGTGGATGATTATAAATCCACTTTTAAATACATCTTTATGATGTTTGGAAGAACTAATTTAGGGAAGAGTGTCGAACAAATACTCAGAACTACCAACTATGAAAATATAGTATATTGAGTGTTATTGATCCACTTGTCTGTTCATATGGTTGAAGAAATTGATATCTAGCATGCATTTTATTTATTCTATTGAACAATAGATAGAGCTATTCATATTTCTGGTGAATATAAGCTTGTGTATCTGTTGACCGAAGGTCCACCATCATCTAATTTATATGAGTCTTGATAAACTTTTGGTATAGCCCCTGTTTGGCGGGAGTTTGACTTGTATTCATGTGGGCTTTATTGTTGATCTCAGATTCATGTAGTTCACATTTTTAATAAAGATATGCTTTCAAATCTACTGATTAAAGGCCTATCCATCATGCAACTTTTATAGGTATTCTTAAATTTTTGATATAGAGTTGGTCTAGTGGGAGCTTCAGTTATGTTTGAAGGGCATTTATAATGTAATTTGATACCCTTAATGGGTTAAGCCCATTTGCGTGACTCAGACAATCCTTTTATATTATTTATTTCTCTGTTGGGTTCAATGATCATGATGTATTGGTCATCTGAGTTATGTTCTTAAGGGCGTGTTTGATTCATAGTGTTGATACTAAAACTACACGCATAGATCCGCATAGGCTTATAGTCATGGTTTCTTTGTTTGATTCATGAGTTGTACTATGCTTGGATTTTTGTGAAAGGCAGGATAGCAGTACGAGAGGTAAAGAGATGCTTATGTTTTCATGTGAAGCCTATCAGTATAGTCCACCTCCCCCTTGTACCGATGTTTTCTACTGAAATTGGAACTATGGAACCATAGTTCCATGCTAGCGATGGTTCCACATTTGATGAGCAATCTAATTCGGAACTGTGGGCACCAAAAATAAAGGTGTAGTTCTCCTAGAACCACGAATCAAGCACACCCTAAGGGGCATTTATGATGTAATTGACATCATTGATGGGTTAGTTCATTTGCTGATGTTGAATGATCTCATTTGCTTCCCTATTGGATTAAACGTTCATTATCTGAGTTGTGTCCTTAATTAGCATTTATTGTATAATTTGACATTGATTTGTGAAGCCCAATTGTATATCTCAGATGATCATTTTACATAATTTCTTTTTCCTGTGAGACTTAATATTCTTATATTGATAATTTGAGTTGTGTCCTTGGAGGGCATTTATGATGTTATTTAATAATTAATAGAGTTGAACCCATTTACATATTCTGTTCAATTTAGATATTGAAACGTATTTGGTAATCACTTTACATCATTTGTTTCCCTATTAGATTCAATGATCTTGTGTTGTTTCATTTCTGAATCTTGGTAAGGTTTAATATATACTAATAGGTTAATATTTGCTAAAAATTTGTTGTTCTGGCAGTTGTTCTAATAATTATTAATGTTATTGAAGTGGGAGATTGTTAATTATTTTTTATAGATAAATTAAACAACTGGTTTTCACCTTAATACCAGACTGAGAGTTGATTGAGCTTAAGCTATTTGCCGGCATTCTATGACAGGTTGGATAACTCACAAGTTCGTTGGGTAGAGGGCCCAAGTTATGACCAGTTTTATGTCAGTATGTTTCCCATCACTTGCCAACTAAAGGAAGAGAATTGAGAGAGAGAGAGAGATTTTGTTTCATTAAAAAAACCTAACGTAAAACAAATATTAAGGACCCGAAGGAGATCTTTTAATGTCGAAGAGGCACGGGAGAAGAAAGAAGGTTAAAGCTGGTAAATAAGCCAAACAAACCAAACAACCTTTCTTTGGGTGGGTTCTCGACTTGGTGTCCATAAGTTCAAACCGAGTTAATATTGGCCAGACAACCACTATTAGAGCATATTCAAAAGAAAACAAGCCGGTCATTTACTGAAGACTTCCTTGGTGGAAAATTTAAAGGAAAATGGCCTTTCACTTACCTCAAATACCATCCATAATACAGTTACATTGACATGATTTAGCCAAAATTTCGAAACGAACTAAGCTATTGTTAAACTCAGATGTATAATGAACCAGACCCACGTGAGCCACTGATGCGTTAAAAACAAGTCAAGATATGAGCAGCTGGGTTCATTTTCAAGCCTTACAGGCAGACGTCGACGAAAGTTTTTACTGAAAGAAAGTGAAAAAGCTTTATACCTAACCATAGAAGCAAACAAGAAAGAAGATACATACGCAGAGAGAGAGAGAGAGAGAGAAAGATTAGGTTGCGCTAAAGGGAGAAAGAGGGATTATATATTGGTTATCCTAACGCAACTCTGTCACTAACTGTATAGCAACATTGGTTACGATGAAAACTTCGCAACCACTCCTTACCGGCCGATATAATTAATTAAATAATTGTACCCCTCTCTCCTCTTTCTGTGTGTGTGATATGACTGGAGAACCACACACTCGATCAATTGCTGTGTGAGGCAAATACAAAAATTGGCGATGAGCACGTAGGATGATGCCTCCTATCGTTTGTATCTGGGGAATTGAAAATGAGAAAGCGGGTTATGTCTCGCGTCGTTGCGACGGTCAGGATTCTTGTTATCGGGCCTGGGACCATGTTTTGACCAAGGAGTGGGGACTCGAGGCGTGTGACTTGCACATGCATGGGCGTGCCAAGGGCAGGTAAGTGAGGCGTTAAGGAGTGGGCAACGGCACATGCCAGACTTAAATGCACCAGACAAGACTGTCCTTCTTGCGTTGGGCAACTGCACCGGCAGATAAGACACACTGTCCCTTCCTGGAGGGCAGTCACTTCCTCTTCCTCTTCCGCCCCGCCCCGATCCGTATTTGTTTTTTCGAATATAACAATTACAACTATATATATATATATATATATATATATATATATATATATATATATATATATATATATATCGAAATTGCGTTATTCGGTTTCTGAAAAACAACAATAAAGAGCAGACCTAAACAATAATAAACAGAAACAAGTTTAGGACCGGCAGATTCCATTTTATCTTCACAAGCATTTCGTCATTCAGCAATGCAGCCTCTTAAATCACTGATGTCGTTAAGTGGCGTCGCCTCCACCAAAGGTTAATATCAGGAGGATTTTCGACACGGCGCTGTCAATGAGTCAGGTTTCATTAACAATATATAAACTTAAAAAGAAATTTAAAGTTCAACAAGACCTAGATCCGAGTTTGGTGCTGGTATTCAGTCATAAATGACGCTTTGACCTGGACTGCCTGGATCTTAACCACATCGAACCCATTGATCGTGACATTGTATAAAAGGTAACTTCTGCTTAAAGAAAAGTGAGTTTGAAGTTCAATAAAAAACTAGGTGCAGCTTGACCTAATAAATGCCTGCACACTTAGAGCCAGCTAAACCCTCGTATTGTTTATTACTACAAACACATGTGACATATTGGTTGGAAAATGGATAGCTTTGACTTCCAAACTTGAATAGTTTGAACAAGAAGATTTAGGGATGGAGAGAAACCAAAGATTGCCACTCGATACAAGCGTGCCCCACGTGCGGATTGGATCAATAATGACACAAGTTAAACAAGACCTAATGCCGGGTATGGATCCCGGCAACCGGAATCCTGTCAAGATGGCTGGTGGATGGTGGGCAGAACCGGCGGTTTCCGGCTGAAAAACCTCCCCACGACTCTGGAATTAAGCAGACTCAACGCCTCCTTAGACTTAATGCATCTTGGAGTCTTGTATTGATTCACGGAAGACCCTTGAGAAACGCATAAGTCCATCAGATAATCAAAGCAGCCCGGCTCCACCACTCTGATCTCCAACGGCCCGATTGATTTCTCCCTGACCCTGCATCTCTTGTACACGTAGTCGAGCGATTCTTCGATCACAGAGCAGCATTCCTCCATCACGGACGAATCGAGCTCCTTGTGGATAGAGTGTCCCTTGATCTTGAGCTCCCAGAACAGGACATAATGTCCAGGAATGGACGAGGCGTCCGCGTAGCTCGTGTACTCCGTCAGCATGTGGCCAAGGGGCTCCAGGAGACGCTTGGAGTTTGTGACCGCGGACAGCAGGTCCTCTTCGTTTGTCTTGTCCGTATCGATGCTCAGCACCACGTTCCGCCGGTGCACGAATTTGAACTGGGGAGCCTTGTTATGAAATCCGGTCACCATGAGAATGTCGCCGACTTTGTACCTGTATAGGCCTGACACACCGAAACAGCCAAAGATGATTGATTTGTCTATCATGCAATGGTTTCTTGTGATTATTATAGAAGCCAGGTTCTAGGAGTGATTGCGTATGCTGTGCAGATGTAAGTCATGCTGAAAGAGAGTGGAACCAGACTCAAGGTTAAAATCTTATATGAATTGTGATGTGCATGTTCTCATTGTGCATATATCTAATAAACATGTAGATGATATACCAAAAAATCGATTTTATTTTAATTTGAAGATCCGTAGGACATCGGTTCTTTAGGTTTCAATTTTGAATCCCATAACTGATAAGCTGTCGATAATGGTTCCCGTTGGTATGTAGCTCATGCAATATAATGCGAACACAGATAAGGGAAAGTGACTTACCTGTGAACGTAGTGACGACAAGTTCGTAATAGTGACCGATTTGTACATCAACAAGATCGATCGCTGCTGCTGCAGCCGCCGTTGTGGCCACTTGTTCCTGTTTTTCGTGGTGTTCACCGGATCTCAGGCAAACCTTATCGGTGAAGCCATTGCACTGAACAATTTCAGCTGTATCTTCGTGGCCTTTTGGTATGGGGAGGAACTCGAAGTAGGCCATGTTTGGCAACAGAGTGTAAGACACATCAGATGGTTTGCTCAGAGGGTTGAGGTTGAGGCCGAAGTAGCACTCAGACGACGCATACATGGTTGAAACAAGCGGCAGCCCACCACTGTAAAATTCAAGAGTTGGTATATACTGAGCCATGGATCCGGTGACAATGACATCTACATACTTCGTTCTAGGCCAGATTCTATTGATTATCCCTTCCCAAGATTTATCACTGCATTCAAACTGAATGAGGTCAGCAAGGTCAGGATCGGGCTGTCCGAGGATACGAGCAACTGATTCTCGGCAACCGGAGTCGGTGATCCATTCACTGAGCCTCCCTGTTCTGATGTTGAGACACATTTGTTGCCAATTATCCTCCAGGAATTTGATTGCGCGAAGAAAGGCCGACGCAAAAACGGCACCCACTCGAAGAACTTGATCTCTCTGCTTCAATCCGCAGAGCAATTGGCAATACATGCTCTGCCTGCTATCAAGGCACAAGATGGTCTCATCCGGGCTTGTGTACACATTGTATTTATTGAAGGTTCTGTTCCTGAAATTGTTGCTCTTGTAATAGCTCGTTAAAACTGGCCTTGCCATTAAACCAGAAGGAGTTTTCATTTCTGGCTTGACGAACAAGAGGTACATCCCTTTTCCTCGGTCTAATCCCGGAACATAACTACAAGAAAGATACTCAACATCGGACAAATTCAGATTTTTGTTCTAACTGAATACACAACACTCCCAAACAACCAAAAGAAATCAGAAGACTCGAGAGAGATGTTTGGTAGGCTTTCTTACTGGTTCATCACGGGCACTAGCAGATCATACAAAAAGGTTTTCCTGTCCAAGTCTTTTGCAGTTGAGGGCATCATCTTTGGCCTTCCACCGGATGTTCCCGAGCTAAATTTGGATGCAGAAAAACTCAAGAAGTTAAAGACTACCAACTTCGAGCAAAACAAAAGTGAAAATCCAATCATAGCCATACCTAGTGAGCAGTTCGGAAATGGGCTCAGCAGAAAGCAGAATAGAAGGCTCGCCGTGTGCAATTCTGTCAATATAGGGCTTGATTTCGTCATAATCTACAATCGGAATTTTTTGCTTAAATGCTTCCTTGTCACACTTCCCTGACAGGAAGCCCCGCAGATACTCTGTTTCTGCATTTGTCGTTAGTATCTTCATCAGAACCTGTTGCTGGACTTCCTCTGCATTTGTGGTCAATTCTTCTATGACACGAAGGCCTGCCTCATCGTCGTCGAGGTCGAAACTTAGATCCATTGCAGTTGAATGTTACATAAGCCGATCGGAGCACAAGGCAAGCAAGAATACAACAAGGAGAAGCTATGATAAAGAACGAGGAGTATCAAGTACCAATAGCTCCGCAATTTTGCTTACCGCACTTTTGTTGGTACAAAAATGGAAACTCATAAAAGCGACGGAGCACTTGCAAAGAGCAACGTGATGGATTTATCTCATTGTTGGCGCTTTCAATCTCAAATGTAAATGCCTCTCCCTGGCGCCAACAACGAATAAATAGTGGGTGGGGGAGGGGACGACAGACGGTGGCGTCAGTGACAAGACATGGTTATCAAAATCACACCAAAAGAGGAGGAAAAGGTGACTAACTCACGTGGCTGTGCCTGGCATCAAGTTCTCCAGAATCTGATTTTGAATGAGATCGTTTTTCTTTTCTTTTTTAAGATTAAAACAAGTCGGTTCGAGCTTAATCACAACGGAAATAGTTGAAGGTTGAACCGATAGAACTTTAGGAACATATCATTATATAACTAATTAAAACATGAGAGATGACATGCAGGCAGGATTGGGACGGACCGACTGTGACAACACTGGCTGGCAATGGTGAAGCGAAGCGGCCCTACGGAGATGCCGGATTACTTGGTAGCCTGAATTCACGGAAAGCCAGGAAGGATCGAAGGGGAAGGGCCAGACGTGGATGTCGTGCACAACTCCCGGGGAGCAAGTCTCACTGTAAGGTTGCGTGTGTTGTTGCAGCAATATCGAGAGAGTTCGAATTTCTGTGCCCCGCTGTCCTCAGCCACAACTACATGGGAATTGTCTCTTCAGCTATAACTTCTTATTATTGACATGCGAATGATCTAAATCGTTTTATTGGTGGCAAAAAAAGTAAGATTTTTTCCTTTTTCTTGTGGTTTATGGCTCAGGAGAAACTGCGTCGCAGCTACCGGGAACAAAGAGCTTTGAAACACCTGGTTTACACTTGCACAATGTAAAACTTCATCATCGGTTTAATTCCCTAAGTCAGCCTCCATGTTGAGCCTTGTTTGAAGGGCCGATAAACCCTTACTTCGTACATATGATAGCAATGGTCGTCTCTCAAATGCGCCAATGGCCACCAAGCAAGTGCAAGGCGACCTTAATAAAATGCATGCGCCTCCATGATAGGATAATAAGCAATACAACGGCTAAAAGTATACAACATGGTTCTACTAGTAGTACTCAAACAACATATATATATATATATATATATATATATATATAGAGAGAGAGAGAGAGAGAGAGAGAGTAACTATGTTACCCTTTCTTTCACAAAACCGTTTGTTGATGAGCTTCCCAGCGGTCAGATAATCAGACAAATGCTTGTGGGGCAAAGAAAGGCTCGACTTTGTTAACCGACTGAAAGACTACGACGCCCTTAAAAAGTAAAAACCTGAGGCTTTCCGCGTTGTAGAAAACAAAGTGACAAATATATTTTAACAAGGTGTTGTCACTAATTAGAACCTGAGGCTTGTCGTGATCATGTTCCACCGTAATTTATGTTGGTACGTTATTGAGTAACATGGTTGGCACAAACCCATACCTAATTTATCTTGGTAGTTTATTGAGTTGCATTGGATGCCACACATCGTAGTTTATGTTAGTACTCGCTGAAGGCCAAACTCCGAACCCAGGCTGATTCACGACACATTAGAAGCATTTAGCAGTTAGTTTCAGCCTTTAATAGGGTAGTTTATCGGTTACTTTTTCAATAACTTTTATCTAATAAGACGTTTTCAAGGGCATGTATTATTTGAACCATACATAAATAGCTCATTAGTATCACTTTATAGTGGTTGTAACTTATGTGTAATTAACAACCATATTATAGCATTAAGAGCCATGCTCTGAACTGATAATTATATTCATTAATAGTATATCATGAGTTATGTTTTCATCATGGTATTGTTAAGCAAGATTGATCCAACTTCTCTCTCATGGTGTAAGTCTTTTCCTACTTAGTTTTTCAAGAGAGTTTGAAAGTTCTATTCTAACACTAATTAGAACTTGGTATAAGACCTTACTCACATTGTTGGCTTGTCTAAGACTTGGTTGCATTCGTGTAAGACAAACTGAGTCTTCGTTGTATTTTGAAAGTATTTGTTGGGTTCATTACATTTAGTTATTTAATACCTGTGATAGAAAATAAACTTAAAGGTTAGTATTTATCACACCTCGAAGAATAACACTATTTAAACCTTTTTAAGGGTTTAAATTTAATCTCTTAGGTGCCGACCACTCAAGACATTACGTCATCTGCAAGAAGTTCTACTTCTATAAATTTTAGATTTATGTGTGAAGATGGTTATTTTCCTTCGAAAGATAACCTCCCACTTTCTTAAGTTAGATAGGTTTAACGGTGGCAAGAGAAGATGCACTTCTTTTTTACCACTTTAAACCCTTACCAAACATATTATATATCACATCATCAACAACATATTATATGCCTTATTCAACACTTACCAAACATCAACATGCACAAAGGACCTATGAGATAAACTTGTAGTGAGGTACATGATGACAGATGTTACAAATAAAATTTTTTTTGTTATCCATTTCAATAAATATAAGATAGTAGATTCGTTCTAGAGCAATTACATGAGTTCAAACAAATCATGAATGCTTTCAAATAACATAAGATGAGCATGGATGAAACCATCATTACCTCTCATATTATAGACAAACTTCCTCTTTCTTGAAAAGATTTTAAAATAACTTTAAAGCAAAAGAAGAAAGACATTTCTCTTAAACACTTAACAAATCATCTTAGGTTTGAGGAAGAATATCAAACGCAAAATGATTTTAAAGATCAATCTACTTAAGAAAAAATCCATATTACCGAGAAAAGTAAGTCTATAGACCCTTCAAGAAAAGAAATTGAGATTTCAAAACATCCCATATAAATAATGGTAGGGACATGAAGCCTAAGAAATAGAAAGGTTGATGCTACCATTATGGAAAACTCGGTCATTATAAGAGTGAATGTCAATACTTGAAAAAGTTTAATAAAAACAAAAGTCCTAATTCTTCTAAGAATAATATTGTTGTCGTCATATTATAAGTAAATATGATAGAAGACATTGAATCTTGGTGGATATACTCCAGTGTTACTTGTCATGTGTATAAAAATCAAAGTTACTTTAAAACTTTAATAGAATAAAGATGAATCCTTTTTTGTATATGAGCAATGCTTATACGACTAAGTGAAAGGTAAAGGAATGATTGAACTCGAATTTCCTTTGGGTAAAGTTTTTACTCTTAAAGATATGCTCCTTGTACCGGATGTAAGAAAAAATTTGGTATTGGTTCTCTTACTTAATAAGTATGAGTTTAAAAGTGTATTTGATGGTGATAAGTTTATTTTGTCTAGGAGAAGCATGTTTGTTGGGAAGGGTTATTTATGTGAGTCCATGTTAAAGTTGAATCTCAATAACAAGAATATTGTTTCTGCTTGTATTATTGACTTATCTAATTATTTATATTTTTATTTGGGCATGTGAATTTTAGAAAATTATATGATATGGTTAATTAGGATTTGATTTCAAAAGCTGACAAGTCAATGTATTTATGTTCTACTTGAATGTGTACCAAAATCACTAGACTTCCATTTTTAATAATTCAAAGAAGTTCTAAAATTTTGGATTTAATTCATTAAGTTGTTTGTGATTCACATGGTTGGCCAACGATAGGAAAAAATGGTATTTTATAACTTTATTGATGATTGTACTAGATTTTATTATGTATATTTGATGTGGGTAAAATATAAAGTTTTGAAAAATTTTAAGATTTTAAAAATTCAAGTGAAACTTCAACATAAAACTTTCATTAAGTGCTCGAAAACCAATAGAGAATGAGAATACTATAATCCTAACTATTTTGAGTTTACAGGAATCATACGTCAAACTGTGACTCGTTACTCTCCACAACAAAATGTTGTGGTACAAAGGAAAAATAGAGTATTATAAAAATTATAAATTCTATGTTGTTATATTCTAGTTTATTGAATGGTTATTGGAGTGAAGTATTATTAATTGCTTATTTTATTTTAAATGGAGTTTCAAATAAAAAAAATTGGATTACCTATATAAACTTTAGAATAAGAAAAAATTTAACTTAAACTTTCTCAAAGTTTGGGGTTGTAAGGCTATTATCAAAGTTTTGAAATCCAAAAGAAAGAAGCTAGGTGAAGGATTCATTGTAATTGAATCAAATGACTCATATCTCATTAATATAGTGACGGAGTCAAGAGATGTTATTTTTTAGAAAAATATATTTACCTCAATTCTTAGATCTATAAGACATGTTTAAGAAAATGAATATGGTCTAGAAAATATTGAAGCTAGCAATGATAATATAGTGAGTTTAATATTTAGACTAAGCAAAAGGCAAAAACCTTTGAACCAAATTTTCATATGTTACTAGTTGAAGAAACTTGTGACTCAATTATGAGTCATATGTCATTTTGTTACAACATGAAAAATAATTTCGAGACTTATGAGGAGGCTATCAAGTCTCTTGACTTGGCATTTTAGAAAGAAATCATCTAAGATGAGATATACTCAATAATGAGTAACAAAATTTAAAAATTAATAGACTCTCCTCCTAGTTCTAAAGCGTTAATGAATTTTTAAAAAAAGTTGATGGAACAATTGATAAATTTAAAGTTAGACTTGTTACTAGAGATTTTTTTTAAAAAGAAAAATTGACTATTTTGATGTAGCTAGAAGAGCTACAATTAGACTTGTTTTAGTACTTGCATCTATATATAAACTTGTTATTCACCAAATGAATATTAAAACAATATTTTTAAATGATAAATTAGAGGATGAAGTGTATAAGAAATAACCTAAAGTTGTACCTGAACAAAACCATAAAGTTTGCACATTAATGAAATCTTTATATCCACTTGATGTAAATATCGCACAAAGGATGTCTCGTGGCATAATTAGAGTATACTAAAATCATTAATGACATGTACTCGACAGAATATTGCTTATGTTGTTGGAAAGGCGAATTACTCCGAGTCGTTATACAAGCAATTCAAGTAAGCTAAGACCATTGGCATGTCAGCTCTAAAGAGGGTATTAAAATACCTAAAAGGAACAATTGGTTATAGTTTAATTTATAATGCAAGACCTTTGGTTTTAGAAGCATGTTCACATGCCGCTATCGATAGTTATACTGTGAAGACCATGCTTCAACAAGCCGTTGGGTCTTTACTCTGGTGGGGTGTTGTTTCTTGGGGATCTAAGAAACAAACATGCATTGCATTCCACCATGGGTCAGAGTTTATGGCTCAGTCCGTGTGCAAAAGAAAGTTAAGTGGCTAAGAAACTTGCTTCTGGCCTGAAGTACCAATAAGTCAAAACTAATGTCACTAATCACACTACATTGTGATAGCTAATCAACACTTGCAAAGGCATATAGTCAAGTGTGTAATGAAAAGTCTAGATACATTGACTAAGCAACATCTTGCAAATCCTTTGACGAAAGGATTGACAAGGGATTTGGTGCGGAAAACATCAATATAGGATGAGACTCAAGCTAATATCATAAATGATCATCAATGGTGGAACGTCGACTCACACTTGAGTAACATCAAGTCTTGAGTTCAATGAGTCAAAATACATCATTAGAGTAATTGCAAGTACTTACCAAGTTATATACATCCCAAGGTTAAAAGTACTTGGTCCCATAAGTAAAAGAAGGAAGGTTGAGCTTTGCTCTTAATAGACCTATAACATATATACTTGTTGAAGTGTTTATTATGGGGACACTTCTAATAGAGTCTACCTATATGAGTGTTGACATACTGACATTGGGATTTTATATATAAGAATGCATACTTATTCAATTAGATTGGATAGTTCAAAACTTTTCTATTATTTAATTTGAATGAGTGAAACCCATGTTTTGATGGGTAAAGGTTTGAATCATGAGATACCTTTATTGAAACTATAAGATTTTTAATGAGAGATCGTGAGGTGATTTTCAAAATACATGGTAAATGGTTACGGTTGCAGCCATGCTATGGGATTAAAAGTTATCTCTTGAGTGAGACTTATCTTCATTAGTAGAACTTTATAGTGGATGTAACTCATGAGTATTTTACAATCATGTTATAATATTAAAAGCCACAACTTGAGAAGCAATTGTGCTAATTAGTAACACTTGATAGTAACTATAACACAAGCATTTTGCAACAATGTTATTACATTAAGTGCTCACTTATTTGAGTAGAAATTGTGCTCATTAGTATCACTTTATAGTGGTTGTAACTCATATATAATTAATAAGCATGTTGTGTTATTAAGAGCGACCTTCTTGAATGACAATTATGATCACGAGTTACATCTTTATCATGTCTATATATAATGGTGTTGCTAAATAGGATTGATTCAATTTTTCTCTCATGATGTGAGTCATTTCTTAGTTTTTTCAAGAGGGTTTGGAAGTTCTATATTGTAGTGCTAATTGGATTTGTAACAATATCATCTTTGCCTTGTCAGCTTGTTTAAGACTCAGTTGCATTTGTGAAAGACGAATGAAAGGTCTTAGTTGTATCTTGAAGATTGTTTGTTGGAGTCCATTACCTTCGGTTATTTGATAACTGTAAACATCCCAAAATAAAACGAATTTCAAAACCAAACACCTGGTTTGAAAATCAATCCAAAAGGCCAAATTTGAGGTTTTCGAAAACCTAGGGGTTGTAAAAGCTTCCAAATTTTGTTTTAAACCTCGTTCAAATCAAATTGCACATATTGGGCCAAAGTCTCATTTTTGCCAAAAAGACAAGACGAACAGGTGAACCCTAATCGAAAGTCAGAAACAGGTGTAGAAGCCCAAAAGCAACACCCTGGCCTGATAAAGCCAGGGTCAAAAGGCAAAAGGAAGGCCCAGGCCCGATGCAGACTACAAGCCCAGTGCACCTAGAAGCCAAGTCAAGCACATCCACCAAGCAGCAGAAATTCAAGCCCGAAACGGTGAAAATCGAGCAAAACAAAGTCCAAAAAGGCGAGATTGAGTTTAGACGACAAAACTAGGGAAAACCTAGCATAAGATGGAGCGCTAATGAAGCCAGGGCCCGCACAAACCATCCGTCTCGAAACGCCAAGAAGGACTGTTCAGAGAAAATTTGGATTAGATTTGGACCATAAATATCCAGATTCATATCCAAATAGTATTTGGATTTGAATCGATCCAAATAGTGTTTGGATTGGATCGGATCTAGACCAAAATATCTAGATCCATATCCATATAAATGTTTAGATTTGGGTCGGATCTGGTCATAAATATCTAGATCCAGATCCAAATGGTATTTGGATTTGGATCCAAATCTCAAACCTGTAAACACCCAAAAATCCCATGACTTTCTAAAACCAATACCTGGTTTGTAAATCAGCCCCAAAGGGCCATTTTGAGTTTTGAAAACCCAGGAGCCTTCAGAACCCTGTATACATTATTTTAAAACCTGTAAATATTGCTTTAAGCCTATAAATAGTGTTTTGAAAGCCCCGTATCCAAATACGAGTTTTTAAACCCGGGCTATGCCCCATTTTGCCAAAAGACTAAAGACGAACAGGTGGAGCATGCAAAGACGACACCTGATCCAGAAATAGCCCAGCAAGTGGCTCCTAAAGGCCAATTCCAGAAGCAGCTTAAGAAACCTGTTTTGAAGCCCAGAAGAGCATCCTAGCTTGATAAAAGCCAGGTTCGAAAGGTGAATGGAAGGCCCAGTTACGAAGCAATTTGCAAGCCAAGAGCACCAAAAAGCCAGATCGACCATTCTCATCCAAGCCTCAAGATTATGAACCAGAAAAGCCATGAATGAACAAAAACGGAGTCCAAAAAGGCGAAAAGGAGTCCAGACGACAAAGATTGGGAAAACCCAACACTAGACGGAGCGCTGATAAAGCCAAGGCCCACACAGATCGTTCACCTCGAGAAGCCAAGAAGGACCATCCAGAGAAAATTTGGATTGGATCTAGACCATAAATATCCAGATCCAAATCCAAATAGTGAATAGTGTTTGGATTTGGGCTGATCCAAATAGTGTTTGGGTCGATCCAAATAGTGTTTGGATTTGGATTGGATCTAAATAGTGTTTGGATTGGATCGGATCTAGACCAAAATATCCAGATCCATATCCATAAAAATGTTGGACTTGAATCGGATACAGATCTCAAAATATCCGAGATCCAGATCTAAATAGTGTTTGGATTTGGATCCAGATCTCAAACCCAAAACCAAATCCAAGACCCACCTCACTTGCCTATAAATAGGAGTGAGGGGGTCTCATAAAGTTCAAGTGAAAATAAACTTGGAGGGCTTGGAGGAGAGAGAAGGTGATTAAGGTGAGTGCTTAGTGCTTTCTTAATTTTGCTTAGGAGTTTAATTGTGGGCTAAATAGGGGATTAGTGTGGGCTGCCCCCACCTTGATTAAAGATGGATTTGCTTGAACAAAGAGGCTTAAGGTGACTGATTGGAGCTTAAGCACACCCTAAACCGGCATTAAGAGGTAAGCCCCCTAATACACCCTAAACCCTTCTTCTTAACCCCTCTAAACCATCCTAAACCCCCTCAACCGACCTCACCTAATCCTAATCAAACACACCTAAACCCCAACCGACTCCCCCTAAACCTCCCGGCCACCCTAACTTCACCTGTTCCCATGCCGTGCGCCCTGCACGTGCCCCGCACCCTGCGCGTGCCCTACACGCGCCCTATCGCCTTGCCACCCACCTGGCGCCTAGCGCCTGATGTCCACCCTTAGCCAACCTACTCCCTGCCACTACCACCGACCTATTCCCGGCCACTACCACCACATCCCTGCCACTCCACTGACCCCATCCACCACCTACCACCACCACTACCTATCCTAACCGACCTACCCCTTGTCCTAACCGAACCCATCCTAGCTAGACACTCCCCTACCCGCAGCCATCATTTCATCACCCACCTACCTAGTGCCGTGACCCTTAGCTCCCACACCACCACCTATCCATCACCCCGCCGTATCCCATGCCCCATCCATGACCCTTAGCTCCCATACACCTCATACCCTTCCATCACCCTACATAACACACTAAGGCCCCTAGTATTCCATACCATCCCGAGTCTCACACAAGACCCGTGAACCTCACCTCTCAAGCATAAACTCGCAACCTTAGTGTAGTGAACCTAAAAACCTCAAGCTCAAAAGCTCCGTTCAGCCATCTTTCGCTTTAAGATTCAAGGAAGACTCATCCGTGGGTGCGAAGCCAAGCAAGTCCGTGTAGATTAGAGTGGACAAACATCCAAATCACGTAAGTATTTCAAATTCGGTATTTTATATCTCCTTCTACACTTAATTCAATTTGATATGGGGTTGTAATAATGGAGCGTAGTCTCCCCCCAAGATGTAATATTGGTGTATGACACACAAGCACATACGTGCACTTGAGCCTTTCTGCTCTTAGTTGCACACTTTTACACACACAAGGGCCTTGGCTGCCCCTAAGATATAGTCTTATTTATATAAATTCAGTCGCGTGGGGTTTTATTTTCAAGTTGCGTGCATTGTCTTTCAGTTTCACACTCACACACATTGAGCTTTCGCTCTTACTCCCAAGACTCTAATAAGAGCCGTATTGCAATTCAATTTGGGGTTTTATTTTCAAGTTGTGTGCGTTGTCTTTCAATTCCACACTCACACACATCGAGCTTTCGCTCTTACTCCCAAGACTCCAATAAGAGCCATATTGCAATTCAATTTGGGTTTTACATTCTAAGTCATGTGAGTTGTCTTTACATATACACACAACACCCACACATACGTTGGCGACCTTCGGGCCCATATATATATAGTTGTATTTTCCTTCCGCTATGTCTTTAAATTTTGGGTTTTAAGGTTCAGCTGTGTGAGTTGCATTTCAATTTATACACGGCATACACTTACACAATTGAGCCTTTCCACTCTTAAGATATAGCTATATTCCCCTTTTGCAATTTTTCTTTTGCAATTTCCCTTCGGCTATGTCTTTCAATTTCGGGTTTTTTCGTTCAGTTGTGTGAGTTTGCATTACATATTCGCCACACCACGAGATAGGGCGCATATTGCATCAAAGTAACCTCGAACTACCCGTGCAAAACTCGCCAAATTGAGCATTGGATGCACACAACTACATGCCTAAATTGGCTAAAACCCAAGACATAGGAAACGTGCAAATCCCACATTGATAAAATCTGCAACAAAACAAACTAAATCAAATCAAACACTTTGCATATTTGCAAAAGGTCATGTTTGCTTAAAATCGAGTTTTCTAAAGCATACAGACTGATCTTTGAGTATCGGTTCAAGAAAGTCTACGACGAAAAGAGCCCACTTGTCCACAATCGCCTCACAAGTCAGATATTTTCAAAACTTACTTTGCTAGCTTAAGTAAGCTAGCTGGCACGCCCTTTAAAGCAACCTAAACATATGAAAAGGTTCACTTCAGGCCTAAGAACCCGGAGTGGAAATTTCCGCTTGTCTACAAAACCCATATCCAAACCCAAGACCCACCTCACTTGCCTATAAATAGAGGTGAGGGGGTCTCCAAGAGGGGGTTCACGTGAAAGCCTTGGAGGAGCTTGGAGGAGAGAGAGGGGATTAAGGTGAGTGATTAGTGTTGTATTCCTTTTAGTGGGTTAAGCTTGTGGGTTAAACAAAGGTTAACAAGGGCTACACCAACATGACTTGGGCGGAACCTACCTGCGCAAGGAGGGCTTGAAGTGGCTGGACCACGGCTTGAGCAAACCTAGCCGGACACCCCCCCCTAAAGGTAAACCTAAACCCCCCTAAACCACTCTCTTCTTAACCCTCTAAACCACCCTAATCAACCCCAACCACCACCTAATCCCACCACCCTACTTCACTCCTCACCCCAGCCGAACCACTTCAAACTCCACCGCCATACCCCCCCAACCTAAACCTTCCATCACGCGAACACCACTTGAACCTTAGAGCGCCTCCCGACCGCCTAGTGCTCTACTCGTGCCCCGCACCCGCTCCACGTTCCCCGCACCTGCTCCACGCACGAGCGCCTCTGCGCGCGCCCCGTCAACACGCTGCCCGCGCGCACCCTTTTCTGCCACCTTAGCCCCTGACTCCATCCCATACCTATTTGTAGACAATATGAAAAGTGGTACTAGTCTACACTACATTATTGCCAGAGCCTTGCTATTGAAAAGGACAGATATGAGACCCGATAATTAGGTTGAGAATGTAGATAGGAGTGAGTTGAATGGATAGGCAAATTTTTTATACAAAATGATAGATCATGCATTGTTGACTTATTTTATCGAACATTGGTAACCATACACAAACAATTTCTACATACCATGGGGAAAGATGATTATCACACTTCACGATGCCCATAAGATAATTAGTCTTCCAATGGAAAAATAACTTGTTGCCTTGACACAAGAGATGATGGTTAGAAGTAAGTAAAATATCTTGAGTGATATATTTGTGATGAACATCGATGAAGTGGTACGTGAGATTAAGTTCAAAACTATTAAGTTTGAGGTATTTTGAACTAATTTTTGAAGGAGATGAAGTAATGAAAATAAGGTTTTATATTATTTATTGTATCAGTTAAAAGTGTACATTATATCAGCATAAGTCTAGAGATAAAGTGTCAATAACTCTCGTAAATTTGTTGTTATATGATATTTGGAGAGTTGACAATCATGCATCGGGTGAAACAACATTAGCCTATTTGTATAGACAGTTAGGAAAGACATACTAGGTAGAAGCACAACTTAGTGGGCATACTTTTTTGCTTAAGATAAGAACACGCACTATTGTTGCTTGCTATATGTATATTCCATATAATCATTTTTCATAATTTAACAAGTTATATATTTTAATTGTAGGCATATATTTATGAGTACTTCTCAACTTTCAGAGTTAACATGCGATCAAATGATTGATTGGAGAACCACGAGTAGCTAAATGGATAAGAAATGTGTGTCACAAACAATTTACTATTGATTGACCCACTAACTACTATAAGCAATTGGATTTGATGATGGAATAACAAGTATTTTGTGAATTTCTAACTATGTTATTAATATTTTAATTAAAGATAACTTTGTATATTATATATTCTTACTGTTTTATGCAATATAGATTGACTGACAACCATATAGTTTTACAAAATACTTAGATCATAATGCTTATAAGTTATCCAAATATCATATATGCATTTACTGTGTAGATATTGTGGAACCTTATATGTCAAATCGTGTAGTTCACCGGTTTAACCGTTGTCAAGACATCCCAATTACACCGATAAAACCCTTCATTGAAAAGAGACTTATAAAACTCCATACGTATAAGGTACAATATAAGTCATGTAATGTAACATAGAAAGTATAATACTCACATTGTTTTGAGCTTCATTATTTTGGAATCGCAACACTTTACTCTTACTAGTGTGTCGAGTTATACATGGAATGGTATATTGAGAGGACACATCAATTTATTTTGAGAGATTGTAGGAGTCAGTTGGGTTATGATCAACCTACTCTAATCAAGCAATGTGATATACCTTCATTTGTAGCATTTTTAATTTTATTTTTCTTTTACCCCACATACTAACTTTCTTCCACTGATTTTTTTGTACCAATATTTTGCTCCTAACTTGCAATGGCTTCACTATATTGAGAGCATGTGCCATGGCTATTGTTGAGTGACCCTATATTGTTGGACTTGATAGAGACATATGAGTAATGCTATGCACAAATCCATCGGTTGACTCTTGATGATGACGATAGTGATAGTGAGTAACATTTTTTCTTTGAGTTGTCACCCTATGGTGACAATGATGATGATGATCATGTTCCAAACTATTGGTTCAGGTTTCCATACGGTTCTAGTTCTACAAAAGTTGAAACCAAAAACAAATTAGATCCTTCATAGTTTTTGTTCCATACGGTTTCCATTCAAGTTGAAACCACCAAACCAGTTCAAAACCAGTCATGTCTAGTCTATATACACTTTAGGCATGGAACATGTGACCTTGATCTTGTTGGCGTTTGAATGGGACCCTCTTGCCATGTGAGTTTGCTCATGCTGTTATGAGGACTCCTATGAGAGATCCACATCTTAAATCTTAGGTACCTATTTCAAGATTCACACTTGGGTATCGAAAAGGCTCAATTGTGTACGTGGTACTTGTGTACGAGATAAGAGTGGAAAGGCTCGAGTGTACGTGTGTGTCTCGTGTGTCCAGCACCGTTATTACATTCCGGGGGGAGACAATGCTCCGTTATTACAACCCCGTATCATGAAGTTAATTGAATGGAAAAGAAACTTGATATATATCAAACGACTTACACTTTTCCAGGTTCTTGATTTGGGATTGTACAAGGGGCGAATCCGCCTTCTTCTTATGGAGTCCGGGGCACGTGGGAGCGAAGTCGGAGAGCTTGAGAGCTTGGAGAGACTTGGAGTTCCGAGAGCTGCAAGCTACAATGGGTTTGGGGCTACTTGGGGCTGGTTTGGGCAAGGTAAGACTCGAGTCACCTTGGCTCGAGTGATTGGGTTTTTGTATGGGATTCGGCCAACACTTGGCCTTGGTTTAGGTATAGAATAGAGTTAGGATTCGGCCACCATTTGGCCTTAGGTTTTGGTCTTGTGAAACTCGAGCCAAGGTGGCTCGAGTAGGAGTGACTTGCTCTAGGGTTCGGCCAACACTCGGCCTTAGGTTTTGCTTGTGTGACTCGAGCCCAAGGTGGCTCGAGTGAACTTGGTTTAGGTAGAGTTGGGGCTGAGTCCTAGGTTAGGTTTTGTCTAGGCTAGGATGGCTCGAGCCAAGGTGGCTCGAGTTTGGTTTAAGGTGAAATCGGGGCTGGTTACCTAGGGTTGGCCAAGGCGGTTGTGGGGCTGGTACACGGCTAAGTTCGACCGTGGGTTTTTAGCTAGGTGGCCTGCCCTATGGCAGGCCAAGTCTTTGGTTAAGGTGGGGGAACACACGGCCTGGTTTGGCCATGTGTTTAGATTTAGGTGGCCTGTCAAAAGGCAGGCCAAGTCTCTTAGTCAACAAGTAAGGACACCCGGCCAACTTTGGCCGGGCTATTTTGGGTTTGCGAGAAAGGGAAACCAACCAAAGGTTGGGCTGGTTTTTAGGTAGTTGGCCTACCTTTAGGGCAGGCCACTTTGGGTAGGAAATGATTTTTGTGGAGAAAGGACTCGAGGTAGTTAGGTGGGTTTTCAAAAGGGAAGTTCGGCCAAGGTTGGCCGAACTTGATGGGGTTCAAGGTGAAGTTCGGCCAGCACCTGTTCGAACTGGTTTAGGTCTTAGGATAGGTTGTTTAGGTGGTGGTTTTGGGTGGAAGACTTGGTGAAAAACGGCCAGCACTTGGCTGGTTTGGTGGTGGTTTTAGGGGACGTTTGGGTAGGATGGGTGGTCTAGAGTGGTTAGGGAAGAAGGTGTCTAGTTTAGGTCTTAGGGGCTTACCTAGTTGCAGCACCACTCCAAGCCGCCGCTCAAGCCGCCAAGCTCCACCACGCCATGCTCCCAGCCAGCTTGTAGGGGACGTCCCTTGGTTGGTGCAGCCCTTGGCTCCATGAGCCAATCCCAAGCACTCAAACAAACAAACTTGGCCTATGGGCCATTTTCTCTCTCATCCCCTCCCCCTTTATTCATGTGAGGTGCTTCCCTGGAGCCTCACTCATGCCTTTTTTCAAGCCCAGCACCTCTATTTATAGAGGTTTTAAGTGGGTCTTGGATCTTGAGTCTTGGATTTGGGTCTGGCTATCCGGATCCAATCCAAACTCTATGTGGATCTGGATCGCGGATCTCAGATATTTTGAGATTCAGATCCAGTCCAAATATTAATTTGGGTTTGGATCTTGGATCTCGGATCTTAGATTTTTGAGATCCGGATCCAATCCAAACACAATTTGGATCTGGATCTGGATATTTTTGGGTCCAGACCCAATCTAGACTTTTCTTCTGCTCCTTGGTTTTCTGGTCCTTTTTGGTGCTTTTCACTGTCGGTTTCGAGCGGGCTTCGATTCATCGGACGCCCAACTCTGGCCTGGGTCTTCCCCAAGTGTTTCTTCCAACCGGTGTTCTGCTTTTCAGGACTTTTTTGGCATTCGTTTCGGTCCGCCGTTTTGGTTTTTGGCCGGTTCTTGTTGATATCGAACTCAAATTGCCGCACGGATTCCGTTCTTCATTCTGATGGGACGTGTCTCGGACTTCTGTCGACTTCCTCAAGTATTGGGCTTCTTTCTGCATTTTGGAGCTGCTTCGTGCTTTTTTTTTACCCAAATTACATTTTTACCCTTCTGTCGGGCTTTTCTTCGAACAGGCTCTTTTTTCTTCCATTTTTGAACAAAGGGTGGCTTTTGAGACTCTGAGCTTGATTTTTCTTCTTGTCGGAGCTCTCCTTTTGCCTTTTGTACCTGTTTTCACATTTTAAAACAGGTTGTTGTTTTGGCTCAAACGAGCTTTTTGTGTTTTTGAGAGTTTTTGATTTTTGGAAAATTCGGGGTGTTTACAGATGCCCCTCTTTGGCATTATCCAAATTGATTTGGATAATGGCGAAGAAGATAACACCCCATTTTGGTTTTCCTCTCAAATTTTCTTGAGAATACACCATTTTTATTTCGTAAAACCCTATTTTCTTTTACCACAGGTGGGGATTTTTAGCAAAAGGGGACTTTTCCTAGGTTTCCCTATGTATGATCATGCATAGATGATTTTTGGATGCATGCATGAGAAAAATGTTTTTGTTTTTGGGGTTTTTAGCCCGAAGAGTGCCTTTTGAGGCAGACTGCTCCGAGCAGGTTTTACCCATGTCTTCTAGATGTTTTCGAGCTTTGGAGAGAGCCTTTTAAGGCTGTCTGCTCCAAGCAGGTTCTACCCTTGTCTTTTTGACATTCGTGGGTTTTTTTGAAAATCTTCTTTTTGAAAACGAACTCTTTTTTGCTTGTATCGAAAAGGACTTCCATTTTTCATACTTCCCTTCATTCGGGTTTCAATACTTGCTACTTAGTAGAGGTTTTTGGGTAGGAAAACTTGGAAAACATTTCAAAGTTCCATTTCCTACAAAACAGAGTCGAGTTCTCAAACAAAATGAAATCCAAATAAGCCGATTTTATTCGTACTTTAGGATTTTCGCAAATTTGAACCTTTTTCCTTGGGGATAAGCAGTAGGGATACGGGAAAGAGATACCACGGTCTCTTCTGAAGCGTCCCGTGGTTTTAGGCAAAGAGTCGGAAAATCGCTCTTTGAGCTTTGGCTTTTTATTTGTTTTTTCACAGAGGGTCTCCCTTTGGGAGTATTTTTTCATTAATCCCTCTTTTCTATAAAGGAGAGCAGCTCTTTGGAGGAGTTTTTGTATTCCCTGTTTATGAAGGAAAGACCTCTTTGGGAGGAGTTTTTTTATATCTTCTTTTTTTTTTTTTGAATGAGAAGACCTCTTTCGGAGGAGTTTTTGTATTCCCTGTTTATGAAGGGAAGACCACTTTCGGAGGAGTTTTTGTATTCCCTATTTATGAAGGGAAGACCACTTTTGGAGGAGTTTTTGTATTCTCGTTTTTCTTTTTCTTTTGGACATAGCCAATTTTCCTTTTTGGAGAGAAAGTAGAATGGGGGAAGGCTTATCCCTTTGGTTACTCGATTCAAACGAGATCGTCCTATTTCTTAATAGCATCTGCTATTCGAAAATATTTTGATATTTTGAACAAGGCTTAATCTTGTAAGCCAGGGTTCTTTGAAATATCGCCAATTTGTTTTTGGAAGACTCTACCTTTTGAAAAGTATAAATTCCTCCATTCAAGGTTATACAATCAACTTCGATCCTTCTTTCAAGAAGTTTCAAAGGAGTTCGATTTTTCAAAAATCTTTTCGAAAAAGGAATTTAACATAAACCCTTTTGAATATTCGGGCATTTTCGGGGTTTTGCTAATTTCTACCCACAATATCGACAAATTTTCGATTTTTGTTGCCCTTTTTGAAGACATGGGGACATTCCTACTTAGGCTTGCCCACCTCTTGGGCTTTCTTTGGGGTGGTATGATATGAATATGATGCATGCTATGCACTCCATGTGATTCAAAATGGGAATACACGATTTTATGCAAGAGTGAACATATGAAATGTATCTCACAAGTCAAGAAGGAGATGCATTCTATGAAATTCGTTTCTTCATGGAAGGTGTCTAGGGGCTATATTTAAAAATGCCCTTAGCTTGAGGGAAATTTTGCATGGCCACATGGTGAAGGGCCATGGCTTTTCAAAAGACTTTTTTGGATGGACGATGGTATGTTCATGTCCATGCATTTCCACGATTTTCCTAACATGATCATGCTACTTTTTGCTCAAGGATGGAAAACACAACCAACCCTAAGTGATCATCATGGCCATCGGGCTTTGATTTTGACATGGTCTCCATATTTCATCGTGAGATTCATGTTCTTATCCAACACAATCAATGTTTTCATATAAACCTGAAGTTTTGAAAATCTTTCTTTTCAAAGTATATGTAGGGTTAAATTTTCGAAATTTTGATCCCTTTTGAGAAAGCAATTTTGGGAAATCCTCCCTTTCTATATGAAGATGGTTTTATGCCAGCCCTTTTGATTTGAAATATGTTTCCTATACTTGATTTTGGTCAAGCAGGGTTTTTGGAATTCATTTTGAAAATTCGTGCCTTCATGGGGCATTTGATCAAGTATGGGGAATGTGTCTCACAGAGGCACTTCAGCCATACGATACAGGGTTTGTCCCTTAATTGAGTCTTGAGTTTCGAAACTCATACTCTGTTGAAAGGGGCTGCCATTTTGCCTACCTGTTTAAGATAGGTTTTTCAAATGAGTGCTTTAATGAATCATTCCCCTTTCCATGGGAGATGATGTCTCGAATTTTTAGGGCCTACAGCAAGGCTAAGCACGATTTTTCTTTTGGCTTAATGATTCCTTTCACACGCCAAAAGAGTTTTCGAAAATGTATGACACATTTAGTATGTGTAAACACCCCGAAATCCCACGAATTTCTCAAATAAACCAGGTTTTGTAAAAGCAGCCCCAAAAGGCTATTTTGAGTCTGAAAACCCAGGAGCCTTCCAGGCAACCCTGTATAGATGTTTTAAACTTTTATATGTTTTAAATATGTATAATATGTTTTAAAAACTGTTAAAATATGTTTTGAAACCCCACAAAGTAAGCTTGGCCTGATCAAAGCAGGACTAGAAGAGCTAAAGAGAGCCCGAAACCGGAGCACAAGTCAAGCCCGGCACAACAACTCTCGTGTTGAATCCACCCCCAAGACCTCGAACGTCCAAGATCCTGTTATAATCAGAAATCATATGAAGTCATCTCCGGAAGGTGAAAACAGAAGCGGACGATCACGTTGGCGAAGACCCAACGCAGACGGAGTACTGATGCTGTCAGACCCCGCACAAACCGTTCGTTTCGAACACAACCTGAAGGAGTCAGAATTCAGTTTGGTTCGGATCTGGACCATATATATCCAGATCCCAATCCAAAGCTATGTGTGGATTTGGATTTGGATTTGGATCCAGAGATCCAATCCAAAATCCACATCCATGGCCCACATCACCTTCTCATAAATGGAGGTGGGGCCCACTTGAAATTCACGTGGGATTATGGGCATGAGAGAGAGTGGGGGAGGATAAGATTTGAGGGTTAATTGTAATTAAGCTTGACTTGTGTGTCAAGTTTGGGGTTAATCATGTGGGTTAGCCTAATTAGCATGGGTTTAAGCTTGTATTAGCCAAAACCTAACCTAGGGCTGCACCAACATGATGCAACAAGGTCTATGGGTTATGCAAAGGGAGCTTCCTAACCCAATCCTAATAACAAAACCCTAATCCTAGACTTTTACCCTAATCCTGGCCTAAACCTAGCCTAATCACCTAACCCACTTCCCTAATCCAGGCCTAATCCCAACCTAATCACCTAACCCACTTCCCTAATCCTCCCCTAAACCTAGCTTAATTTCCCTAAACCTAACCTAATCCTAGCCTAATCACCTAACCCACCTCACTAAACCTCACCCCAAAACCAACCCACCTAGCTAAGCCCTAAACCCCTAAACCACCCCACCTAAACCTAGCACACCATATACCCAAAACCCCTTTAACCAAAATATCTGGCCCCTCCTCAAAACCAGCCCACCTTATCACCACACCAGTACCACCAGCACCACCAGCACCACCTTACCACCCTCCAAAAACCAGCCCCACTTGCCATCTCCAAACCTATATAACCCCCCCCCTAGTGGGCGGGTTTTCCATGAAGCTTTTCCACCTTGGGCCAGCCAACCTTTGCAAATCTCCTTCCAGCCGAATCCTCCACCTGCACCACCACTGCCCCCGGCCAAGCTCCACCCGCACCACCACTGCCTCCCAGCCTGCTCCATTCCACGTTGCCATCACTTCCATCCGGCCGAACTCCATCCACTTCAATCACCCGGCTACCCTTCTTCCACCCACCGATCTTCATCATCCATTCGGTTAGTATCTCACACTTAGCTCTACCTCCTCTTCACTCCCCCTCCACTCTCAACCACCTATACCAACACTACATAACCCCATCATAGCCACCCGCCACCCTTACCCATTCGGCCAGACCTCAACCTTTACATCACCCGCCTTGAACCATTTCCCCTAGTGACATCCGTGTAAACACCCCGAAATCCCACGAATTCCTTAAACAAACCTGGTTTTGTAAAAGCAGCCCCAAAGGGCCATTTTTGAGTCTGGAAACCCAGGAGCCTTCTAGACAATCCTGTATATATGTTTTGAACTCTATATTTCGAAAACATACAATATGGCTTTTAAAACCTTTTTAAAACATGTGTTGAAACCCCGAAGCGGCTTGGCCCGATCAAGACAGGACTAGGAGAGCTAAGAAGAGCCCGAAACCGGAGCACACGTCGAGCCCGGCACAGCAACTCTTGTATCTGATTCACACCCCCAGGATCTTGAACGTCCAAGACCCTGTTATTATCAAAATGTCATTTAAAGTCATCTCCGGAAGGCAGAAACGGAGGCGGACGACCATGTTGGCGAAGACCCAACGCAGACGGAGTACTGATGCTGTCAGGCCCCGCACAAATCATCCGTTTCGAACCCAGCTCGAAGGAGTCAGAGTTCAGTTTGGATTGGATCTGGACCATATATATCCAGATCCCAATCCAACCCATATGTGGACTTGGATTTGGATTTGGATCTAGAGATCCAATCCAATATCCATATCCATGGCCCACATCACCTTCTCATAAATGGAGGTGGGGCCCACTTGAAATTCACGTGGGATATTGGGCATGAGAGAGAGTGGGGGTGGAAAATATCAAGAGTGTTGTAATTAAGCTTGACTTGTGTGTCAAGTTTGGGATTAATCATGTGGGTTAGCCTAATTGAGTGGGTTTAAGCTTGTAATTAGCTAAAACCTAACCTAGGACTGCACCAACATGAGGTGGTCAAGGTCTATGGGCCATGCTAAGGGAGCTCCTTCACCTAAACCTAACCCAAAACGCCTAATCCTAGCCTAAACCCCTAATCCACCCCTAATCTGAACTTAATCACCTAACCCACTTCCCTAATTCCGGCCTAATCCCAACCTAATCACCTAACCCACTTCCCTAATCCTTCTCTAAACCTAGATTAATTTCCCTAATCCTAGCCTAAACCTAGCCTAATCACTTAACCTAGCTCACTAAACCTCACCCTAAAACCCAACCACCTAACCTAGCCCTAAACCCCTAAACCACCCCTAGCCCACAATCTACCCAAACCCCTAGTTTTCAAAATATCTGGCCCAACCCTTTCCAGCCCACCTTATCTACATACCACCCTACCTAAACCACCTAACCACTACCCCAAGCCCAGCCCTAACCGACCTACCCATCCCCTATTTAAACCCCCCCCCTTGGGGACGGGTTTTCCAAGCTAGAGCCCTCACCTCACCCAGCCGGGACCATCCTTTTCCTGCCCAGCCGGGACCACTCTCCACCTGCCCGCCTGCTCCACCTGCTCCACCAGCTCTACCTGCACCGCCACCTTCCCTCTTCCATCCACCACCACCCCCCAGCCAGACGCCACCACCTTCACCCAACCGAACCAGCCGAGCTCCCACATCCGGCTGCTTCTCTCTTCATCCACCGCCTCTCCCCATTCGGTAAGCATTCTCTAACTCTACCTAAACCCTTCTCTACTATCTCTCCACTCCTAGCCACCCACCCTATCATCATCTCAGCCTTTGCCACCACCCTTTTCACTTAGCCGAACCTAGCATAACCTAAACTACCGGCCACTACCCAACCATCCTATCCTTAAACTCCTTTTAGGTCCACCTTCCCTAAACCCTCGACTCCCCTAGTGACCCTAAACACTCACTTGGTCCAACCCCTTTAACCCCCCACATCGAGGCGGCACCCATTTGCAGCCGGCCACCTTCGAGGTGCCTATCCCGCGCCCCACTTGCAGCCGGCCAGCACCTTTGGTCACCTATCCTCGCGGAGCTCCCGTTTGCAGCCCAAGGCAAAGGCCAAGCCCACGCTCAAGCAAGACCTCTACGGACCAGCTACTCGTAAGTGTCTAAACTCGGTCTTTAGTTGTATACTTGCTTGAGATTCAATTTGATACGGGGTTGTAATAACGGAGCGTAGTCTCCCCCCGCTTGTAATAACGTGGCTTGGCACAACCACACACGTGCACTCTCTTAGTCGTGCACAATTTTGAACACACACGGGCCTAATCAGCCCCTAATACATAAGTGTATATATATACTTTCATTTTCGAAGGGTTTTGTTTAAGTTGGGTGCGTTTTCTTTCAATTCAAGCACTCACACACATTGAGCTTTCGCTCTTATTTGAAAGACCCAAGTAAGGGCTGACCTATACTATTTGGGTTTTATTTCATGTCGTGTGAGTAAGTCTTTCAATTCAAGCACCTTCACACACATTGAGCCTTCGCTCTTACTCCCAAGACCTTAGTAAAGGCCTTATTGCAGTTATATTTGGGTTTCATTTATGTCGTGTGTGTAGTACTTCAATTCAAGCACTTTCACACACATTGAGCCTTCGCTCTTACTCCCAAGACCTTAGTCAAGGCCATACTGCAATTTATATTTGGGTTTAATTTCATGTCGTGTGTGTAAGTCTTTCAATTCCAGCACGCACCCACATTGAGCCTTCGCTCTTATTTGTAAGACCCGAGTAAGGGCTCATATACATAATCTATATACATATCTCCCTTCGGTTATTTCCCTTCGGTTATTTCCCTTCGGTTATTTCCCTTCAGTATTGTCTTTACATTTCGGGTTTTCCCTTTGGAGTAGCGTGAGTTTGCATTGCATCTACGCCATACCACGAGGTAGGATGCATATTGCATCGAAGCAAGCCCCGCTCGAATTCGCCCATGTAGTGGAGTGTTCATAACACACAAGCTAGGTGGCCCGAAAAGGGATAAAAGAAAAGACTTAGGCACGTGGAAATCCACGTGATCTAAAACATGCAATCGCATCTTAAAGACCCGAAATAGACACCTCGAACCGCTTCATAGACTTTCTCTCCAAAAAACTCGATTTTTGCAAAGCGTACAGACTGACCCTTGCGCATCGGTGCAAGAAGGTCTGCGACGACAAGAGCTTACTTGCTCACAGTCGCCACGTTTAGGAGTCAGTGTTAAAAATATCTTCGCTAGCTTAAGTAAGCTAGCTGGCACGCCCTATTTGCATACATAGGCCTTAGACACACGAGAGGATCCGCTCCAAGCCCAGAAAAAGGCGAAGAAGGCGGGGATTTTCGCGCGTCTACAGAGATTGGCACGCCCGGTGGGACGTGAGCCTTTCAAAAATCGAGTTTTAAAGTTTTAGTCTTGCGAAAAATTTTTAAAAGGTGTCGTTTTTAACTTATTTTCTTTGCTTGTACTTAGGACATTTTTGAAAAAGTTTGAAAAGCATGTCAAAATCCAATCCAAGTGAAGTGTCGAGCCAAGGCTCATGCGCATCAAGTTCTCACTCTAGGAGGATTTTCAAAAACAAAATAAAACTAGAAGAAATCGAGGACTTGAGAAGGGAGTTTGAGGCTAAAATCGATGCTCTCAGCCAAGAGGCTGAAGTAGGCGATTCATGTTCATCAAACGATGAACAAAGGCCTAAAAAGAAATCTGAAAAACCTCGCAAACAAAAAGAGGCCTCCGTAATGGAGGGCAACCAATACCACGAGTCCTTCACACAAAAGGACCGTAAAGCCCTACAGTAGTTGCTAAAAGGGCAGAATAAAGAGAAAAGAAGCCACGCCCTGTCTGATTTCCTTTCCATGGACTACGAAACAGACAGTGACGATGAAATACCGAACTTCCATCGGTATGATGGCATGGGAGACCCTAGGTCTCACTTGCAGCTTTTCTCACGTCGAGCCCATAAGAAGAAAAAGGACTCGATGAAATGGGTGTATTGGTTCCCTTTATCCCTTAAAGGCACAACTGCCAAATGGCTGGCTTCCTACGACTTAAGCCAGTTCGCTACTTTTGAAGAGTTAGCGAACTGCTTCATGCAAAGATTTGCACACAACGTAGAAGTCACGCCAACCCTGAATACCTTAAGGGATACAAAGCAAGGCATGAACGAAGACGTGCATGCCTTCATTATAAGATGGAGGTCACTTTTGGGCCAAGTGCGAGAGCCCATATCCGAAGGATGCGCAGTAATGCTCATCCTGGATAATTTCAAAAGCGAGTTAAAAACCCTTCTCTCGCTCCATGAGATTTCAACTTTCCATAAGTTGATGAAAAAGGCCTCCCTTTTCGAAACCAACTTGCGAAAAGGGACATACGATCACTTATGGAAAGGAAGTGCCATTCCAAAAGCCCGTTTGGAAAAGCCCATCGCATATGGGCTGCCCACGACGGACAAAGGGGCAAAGCCCCATAAAATCGCCAATGTCCGGGTGGATCCAGGCATGGCAGGCACTTCCAAAAATTTTGAAAAATTAGAAAATAAGAGAGAACGCAATTTTCAAAAACCTGTTGAAAAACGGGAGTACACTCCGCTGGGGCAACCTGTGTCGGAGGTCCTAGACCTCCTACTTGCCCAGGGCATGATAGAACTCCCTGAAATCCCCGAAGGAGTCACGTCCAAAGGGGGGTATTTAAACCGATTTTGTAAGTATCATCGGCTCAAACGCCATGATACCAAACGCTGCTTCTCTCTTTTAAATAAAATTGAGAACTTGATAGCAGAAGGTCGGCTCCAGGTCACTACGGAACCTGAGCCACCTCAAGCTATCTTCAAGGAACCCTTTCCCAAACACGCCAGTGGCAGTGGGAAAGGAAAGGAGGTATGTACCCTCACCATTTCCAAGGAACTAGAGCAAAAGCCAAAACCTGGTCGACCTACTTGTGCGCCCATCCTTGTACTATACAAGAGGCCGGCCCAAGTCGTCATTCGGGGACCACCAAAAGTGGAAACCCCGGTAAAACCAGTTTTAAAAATCCAAGGTTCTCCTCAGCTCATCCTTAGAGCCAAGTTTAGCGCGAACCCTAGGCTGGTCGTGGGGGAAGTCACTAGATCCGGGAGGATCTATCAACCCCCGCACCTTCAAGGTGCTCAAAAGGTGGTCAGTGTGCGTGGCCCCTCAAAAGCATGTATCCCTAGTGGTTTGCCAAAAGCAGATAAGGACAAAGTCATCCTAAATCCTTATGATTTCGAAAACCACCTTTCAAAGATTCCTATTCACATGTCTATCCTAGAGCTTATAAAAACCTCGCCTAGGCATAGACTTGTATTAGAGAAAATTCTAGAAAGGGCCAAGGTTGATTCGAACATAAGTCCGGAATCCTTGTCTGCCCAAGTGGCTTTATTAGGAGCAAAATCGCCCATCACTTTTTCGGAAGATGATGTAGATAGACCCTACGAAACCTATAACCAGGCCCTGCATATCGAGGTGGTTCTAAACAATCACTCTCTAGACAGGTGCCTAGTCGATGGTGGAGGAGGGCTCAACATCCTTCCACTTCATGTGGCGTACAAAATCGGAGTCACCTTGACTTCAGTGAACCCAAGCCCCATCGTTATCACTGGATACGATGGGAATGCGTCTAGACCTTTAGGATCCATCGAACTCCCAATGGAAACGGGAGGGATCGAACACATGGGGGTGTTCCATGTCTTGGACATCCACCCCATTATAACCTGTTGCTGGGAAGGCCCTGGATACACAGTTTGTGCGCTGTGCCATTCACCTTCCACAAGTGTGTCAAGATCCCTTTTAGGGACCAGGTCGTAGTGATCCTAGGTGAGAGTCACCCACAGTTTCAGGGGATCATAAACTCCCCTTGTTTATCAAGCTCCCAGGCCCCTGAGGCTAACTTGGGGCAAATTATGGTTGAGCCACCTCGGCTCATGTTGAACAACCCTGGGAAGGTTGTATGTGTGAAGGGGCCGCCCAAAGCAGGCCCCCTCCCGACTTTAATCCTCTTAGGAAAACCCAAGCGTTCCCTATTTCCAAAGCCCCTGGACAAAAGGCCATACGAGCCTAATATGGACGATAGCATGTTCCAAGACCACGACTTGTATCCAACTTTTTCAAAAAACAAAAAGTCGTGGAACATGTTATTGAACATGGGCTACACGCCCTATAAGAGTCTAGGGGCGCAGAACCAGGGTCTCCTAGAGCCCATCCTGGCTAGGGCCAACCCAAGCCGATATGGGATCAGCTATACTCCCCGAATCCCGCCGGAGCCACCTCCTGTGACAACCTGGGTCAAGGGTGCCCCGGAGCCTGTCTTAGAAGAGACCTACGATTTAGATCTCCTATTCCGAGTCTAACCCGTAGTGTTTTCCCTTTGTAGGTATGACGGAAGATCCCTTTTCTAAAAAATACCAAAAACATTTGAAAAACTTAAAATCAAAAAAATCAAAAAACAAGAAAAACCAAAAACAATGGAAAAACAAAAACTCAAAAAAAGAGTGTTTTGTATAGTTCCCAAAATTCTTGTTTTACAAAAACCCAAAAAAATCGAAAATTTGGAAAATACCAAAAAGATTTTGTACATAGCTGCTCCTGGTAGGACTTTGGCAAAAGAAAAGGATTTCGAAAGAAACGTCGTCTGCATAGCCAGACCAAAAATTTCGAAATCACTTGAAAATCCAAGTACAAAACCAGGTCATTTTGAAAATCACGCATCAAGTTCCCTCGGGTCTATAGCCCACAAGAATGATCAAAACCCAGAAGTAGATCCCCTTGAGGAAGATCCCACTTCTGAGCTCCCAGAATTTCACAGAATTCTCGATTTTGAAAGACCTTCCCAATCAGTAGGAGGAGATTTCATAGAGGTGAACCTAGGGGATGATTCCAATCCCAAAACCATCAAAATAGGCGCATGCTTGCATAAAATTGAAAAGTTAGCATTCATTGCATTTCTACGAACCTATTTAGATGTGTTTGCATGGACGTATGAAGACATGCCGGGCATAGATCCCAGCATAGTCGAGCATCGTCTTCCCTTAGATGCAGGTGTAAAACCCATAAAGCAGAAGCTTAGGAAAATACACCCGAATGTACACACGCAAGTCAAAGAGGGTTTAGAAGATCTGCTAAAAGCCGGATTTATAAAACCCATTGCGTATTCTGATTAGTTGTCAAATATCGTGGTGGTTCCAAAAACCAATGGGAAAATTCAAATATGCATCGATTTCAGAAACCTGAATAAAGCCACTCCAAAGGATAATTATCCTTTACCCAACATAGATTTGATAGTCGATAGTACTGCAAATCATGAAATGTTTTCATTCATGGATGGCTATTCAGGCTATAATCAAATCAAACTAAGTCCACAAGATCAGGGTAAGACCGCCTTCACAACCCCATGGGGCACGTACTGCTATATAGTCATGCCCTTTGGTTTGAAAAACGCCGGCGCAACATACCAACGAGCCATGAACACGATCTTCCATGATCAAATTCATGAGCTTGTCGAAGTGTATGTAGATGATCTCTTGGCGAAATCCAAAACCCGATGCACCCATATCGAATGTTTACAAAAGATTTTCGAAAGGCTTAGGCTTTACAAAGTAAAGCTAAACCCTCAAAAATGTGTGTTCGGGGTAGAATCAGGAAAGCTTCTAGGCTTTATGGTGAGCCAAAGGGGAATAGAAGTCGACCCCTCTAAGTGTCGAGCCATCATAGACATGGCTCCACCCTCCAATCTCACCCAAATCCGTAGCTTCCAGGGTAGATTGCAATCCGTGCACCGATTCATATCGAATCTGGCAACTAGATGCGAACCCTTCAACAAACTGTTGAGGAAGGGTACGAAATTCTTATGGGATGACGAATGTCAAAAGTCCTTCGAGAGACTGAAGGCATACTTGGTTAATCCCCCCGTTTTGAATCCTCCAAAACAAGGAAAACCGCTTTTATTATACATCTCCATGCATGTAAATGCTTTAGGAGCCCTGTTGACTCAATATGAGGATAACACCCATAAGGAGTATGCCATCTATTATATTTCGAAAACTCTCTTGGCTTATGAACGAAATTATCAAGCCATGGAGAAAACGTGCTTGGCCCTTGTCTGGGCCTGCCAAAAGTTCAGACACTATTTCCTAGATCATGAGATCTGGATAGTGTCCAAGCTTGATCCAATCAAGCACTTGTTCGAAAAACTCATTCTCACGGGTAGATTGGGAAAATGGCAACTCCTTCTAATGGAGTATGATCTGAAATACCATCACCAGATCTCCATTAAGGGGCAAGCCCTGGCAGATTACGTGGCTAAATTCCCCTTAGAGGACGCATATCCCACTCTTGTCGAAATGCCTGATGAAGGCATATTGCAAAACCATTTTCAAAACCACATTTTGGCAAATTCTTTCGAAAACCAAGTGTGGAAGATGCACTTCGATGGGGCACGAAACCAACGAGGGGCTGGTGCAGGGGTCATCCTAATCTCCCCTGAAAAGAGCGAGATTCCCATAGCAGTCCGCTTAGATTTCGAATGTTCCAACAACGTAGCTGAGTATGAAGCACTCATACAAGGCTTAAGGATTTCGAAAACTCTAGGGGCATCATGCATCGAGGTCTTTGGAGATTTGCTCCTTGTCATAAACCAGGTTTTAAAAATTTGGCAAGTACGTAATGAGAAACTACTTCCATATCACGAATTGGCCACTCGATTGGTCCAATCCTTCCTGTCATGTAAGCTCACACACGTAGGAAGAGAGGACAATGGCATCGCCGATGCCCTCTCCTCCTTGGCTTCAGCCCTGAAGGTCGATCCCATTTCAGGGACCAGATCTTTGGAAATATGGCATGTGCCCCATCCATCCACACACGACTTGGATATTTGCCAAAACAACCCAGAGTCTATTGAAAAACCTTTGTTCTATGACATAAAATAATTTTTAGAAAATGGGGGATTTGCTGAGGATGCCACATCCAAAGATAAGGCATTCATTCGTAAGATTTCGACCCGATACACCATTCTGGGTGGGGTCTTATACAAAAAGAGTTTTACCGGCATTCTGCTTAGGTGTATCGACCTAGAGGAGGCTAGGATAGTGATGCATGAGTTCCACGAGGGAGAATGTGGAGGTCATGTTAATGCCAACATGATGACAATGAAAATACTTAGAGGGGGCTATTTTTGGTCCACCCTGAAAAAGGATTGTCACGATCATGTTAGGAAGTGTCATCCGTGTCAAGTGCATGGGCACGCCATTCATATCCCTTCATCTGCATTGCATTCCGTGGTCAGCCCCTGGCCATTTACCTTGTGGGCGTTTGACATCGTAGGCCCAATATTTCCAAAGGCCTCGAATGGGCATCGATTTATTTTAGCAGCCACGGAGTATTTCTCCAAGTGGGTAGAAGCCATTTCCCTAACCAATGTAATGGGGCAACATGTGGTGGCTTTCATCCGGAGGAATATCTTGGCTCGATTTGGGGTTCCACGAGACCTTGTGTCTGATAATGGTACCCCATTCAAGAATGAGCGGATGGTTAAGTTGTGCAACACGTATGGCATAACTCACCACTTCTCCTCGCGTTTGAAAAACAACCCTGTACGCTTTGAAAAATCGAGTTTTTGGGATAGAAAGCCTACGAAGCGGTTCGAGGTGTCTAATTCGGGTCTTTTAGATACGATTGCAGTTTTTAGATCACGTGGATTTGCACGTGCCTAAGTCTTTCCTTTTATCCCTTTATGGGCCACCTAGTTTGTGTGTTATGAACACTCCACTACATGGGCGAATTTGAGCGGGGCTTGCTTTGATGCAACATGCATCCTACCTCGTGGTATGGCGTAAATGCAATGCAAACTCACGCTACTCCAAAGGGAAAACCCGAATGTAAATACAATGCCGAAGGGAAATAACCGAAGGGAAATGACTTGTAATGTAAATGCCGAAGGGAGATATGTATATAGAGTATGTATATGGGCCCTTACTCGGGTCTTGCAAATAAGAGCGAAGGCTCAATGTGGGTGCATGCTTGAATTGAAAGACTTACACACACGACATGAAATTAAACCCAAATATAACTTGCAATATGGCCTTGACTAAGGTCTTGGGAATAAGAGCGAAAGCTCAATGTGTGTGAGTGCTTGAATTGAAGTACTACGCACACAACATGAAATTAAACCCAAATAGTATAACACGGCCCTTACTTGGGTCTTTCAAATAAGAGCGAAGGCTCAATGTGTGTGAGTACTTGAACTGAAAGACTTACACACATGACATGAAATGAAAACCCCAAATAGTATAGGTCGGCCCTTACTTGGGTCTTTCAAATAAGAGCGAAGGCTTAATGTGTGTGAGTGCTTGAATTGAAAGACAACACACCCAACTTAAGCAAAACCCTACAAAAATTAAAGTATATGTATATATTTATGTATTAGGGGCTGATTAGGCCCGTGTGTGTTCAAAATCGTACGCAACTAAGAGAGTACACGTGTGTGGGTGTGCCAAGCCACGTTATTACAAGCGGGGGGAGACTATGCTCCGTTATTACAACCCTGTATCAAATTGAATCTCAAGCAAGTATACAACTAAAGACCTAGTTAGGCACTTACTAATAGCTGGTCCGAAGATGCCTTGCTTGAGCGTGGGCTTGGCCTTCGCCTTGGGCTGCAAAAGGGAGCTCTGCGGAGTAGAACGGCAAGGGGTTGCTGGTCGGGTGCCTTGGGTACGCGGGAAGGGCGCCTTGAAGATGGCCGGCTGCTAAGGAGGGGCTGTTTTTGGTGTGTTGGGTTAAAGGGCCTAAGTAGGGTCACTAAGGGAGTATGGCACTAAGGGAAGGGAACTAGCTAGGGGAAGGTTATGGCTGGTGGATGGCTGGCTGAATGAAAAGGTGACAGTCGGTTGGAGTGGCCGACTAGGAGGACTTGATGGTGACGGGTTGCTAGAGTGGCTAGGAGTGGTGTAAGGGAAGGGAACTAGCTAGGAGATGGGGCCAGGTGGTAGTGGGTGTAGTAGGTGTATTGGGGTGATATGGGTAGGTCTTAGGGAGTCGGAAAGGGTGGCCGAATGGAGCTAAGGTGTCTAGGTGGTGGCGGGTAGTTAGGGTGATTATGGGCCTGGCCGAGGGGGAGTGGTGGCAGCAAGTGGAATGGCTGGTGTTAGGGTGATATGGTAGGGGTTAGGTGGCTGAGAGTGGAGAGGGGGTGAAGAAGGAGTAAGGTGGAGTGTAGGGTACTAACCGAGTGAAGGGGTGGTGGCGGATGGAAGGGGAGCAACCAGATGGTTGGGATGCGCAGGATGGAGTTCGGCCGGGTGATGGTGGTGGTGGTGCTCGGCTGGGAGGTAGTGGCGGATGTGGTGGCTGGACGTGGAGCAGGTGGAGCAGGATGGGAGTCGGCTGAGCTAGAAAGGGGAGGACCCGGTTGGCGGCCCCCAAGGGGGGGGGGGTTTATATAGGGCTGGGCTAGGTCGGTTAGGGCTGGTTTTGGGGTAGTGGTTAGGTGGTTTAGGTAGGGTGGTGTGGTGATAAGGTGGGCTGGAAAGGGTAGGGCCAGATATTTTAAATACAAGTGGTTTGGGTAGGTTGTGGGCTAGGGGTGGTTTAGAGGTTTAGGGTTTAGCTAGGTGGGTTGGTTTTAGGGTGAGGTTTAGTGAGGTAGGTTAGGTGATTAGGCTAGGATTAGGCTAGGTTTAGGGAAATTAACCTAGGTTTAGGGAAGGATTAGGGAAGTGGGTTAGGTGATTAGGTTGGGATTAGGCCAGGATTAGGGAAGTGGGTTAGGTGATTAGGCTCAGATTAGGATGGGATTAGAGTAGAAGGCTAGGATTAGGTGTTTTTGGTTAGGTTTAGGTGAAGGAGCTCCCTTTGCATGGCCCATTGACCTTAACCACATCATGCTGGTGCAGCCCTAGGTTAGGTTTTGGCTAATTACAAGCTTAAACCCACTTAATTAGGTTAACCCACATGATTAACCCCAAACTTGACACACAAGTCAAGCTTAATTACAACACACACTTGATCTTATCCATCCCCACTCTCTCTCATGCCCATAATCCCACGTGAAATTCAAGTGGGCCCCACCTCCATTTATGAGAAGGTGATGTGGGCCATGTATATGGATATTGGAATGGATTTTTGAATCCAAATCCAAATCCAAGTCCATACATGGGTTTGGATTGGGATCTGGATATATATGATCCAGATCCGATCCAAACTGAACTCTGACTCCTTCGAGCTGTGTTCGAAACGAACGGTTTGTGCGGGGCCTAACAGCATCAATACTCCGTCTTCGTTGGGTCTTTGCCAACATGATCGTCCGCCTCTATTTTCTCCTTCCGGAGATGACTTCAAACAATGTTTTGATGATAACAGGGTCTTGGACGTTCGAGATCCTGGGGGTGTGGATTTGATAAAAGAGTTGTTGTGCCAGGCTCGACATGTGCTCCGGTTCTGGGCTCTCCTTAGCTCTCCTGGTCCTGTCTGGATTAGGCCGAAGCTGCTTCAGGGTTTCAAAACATGTTTAAAAAGGTTTTTAAAAGCCATATCATATATTTTTGAAATATAAAAGTTTAAAACATATATACAAGGTTGTCTGGAAGGCTCCTGGGTTTCCAGACTCAAAATGGCCCTTTGGGGCTGCTTTTACAAAACCAGATGGATTTGAGAAATTCGTGGGATTTCGGGGTGTTTACAAATGCCCCTCTTTGGCCTTGTCCAAATTGATTTGGATAAGGGCAAAGATGACAAACACCCCTTTCAATGTCTCCCTAGATCTATCCACGAAGAATATGGGATCGCCCCAATCTTTTAACAAAATCTCAATTTAAAACTCTGGTAGGAGGAGATATCACGCCAAAGGGTATGCTATAGAATCTGGTCCTAAAATGGGATAATGTTTATGCAAGTGCCATGCATGGAATGCAGATGACATGGGTGTGGTGCCAAGAGTGGCGACCTCCCAGAGACCGTCGAACTCTAGAGACTTATAAGGCCTACTGCTCCAAGTGAGCAAAATCCTATGCTGTTCAATGTTCGGTTTTCAAAACTTATTTACAAAAGTTATTTACAAAAGGGACAACTGTCTTGAGTCTCGATCCTAAGGATCTCGAGCTCTTCGTGCTTGCCCTTGTTTGAGTCTTAACACTTGCTTATCTAGCGGAGGTTTTATAAGAAAACAAGTTGTATTTCAAATTCCTACGCCTTACTCGAAACGTCGAATTCTCAAACAAGATGAAATTCAAGTAAGTAAATCCTATTTTTACTTTAGGATTCCTCGGAATGAACCATGCTTTAGCTTAGGATAAGCCAGGGATGGGAAAGCGATACCACGATCCCTTCTGAAGCGTCCCGCGGTTTAAGGCATAGAAGGCGGAAAACTGCTCTTTTTGAGCTTTTTGGCCTCTTTTTCCTTTTTTTCCATAGAGGGTCTCCCTTTGGGAGTATTTTTTCTTTAATCCCTCTTTTTTACAAGAGAATCGATTTTCTTTTGAATCCTGGTTTCTTTCTTTTGGAAAGATACTTTGAATGGGAAATTCCCTTTTGTTTGGGACTTTATTTTCCTTTTGGAAATAGAAGAGAAGAGGGGAGGACTTATCCCAAGCCTACACTCGATCCATTCCAGATCAACCTATTTAGAAATAGCACGTACTACTTGCAAGTATCTTGCTATATTGAACTAGGCCTTTCTTTGTAAGAAGAAGGATTTTGAAATGTAACCACGATTTTTGAAGACTCCACTCTTTCACAAGTGCGAATTCTCTCGCTCAGGGTCACACGAGTTTGCCTTTGCACCTTGTCTCAGGGCAGCTATCCCTAAAATTTTTTCGAAAACTGGAATTTAATCCAAATCCTACACATGATACTTCTTTAAGTATTGAATATTGATAGGATCTGCTAAATTCCTACCTTCTACATCGATCAACCAATACGAATTGTTCGTAGTGGTTGCTCGTACAACATAGGGTCTATCCCAGTTGGGGCGCCACTTGCTTAGGGGGTGTGGGCCACGATGATGGATGGTTTTTAAAACCAGATCCCCCACTTCAAAGTGGCGAGGTCTCATGTGTTTGCTATAATGTTGGGCTATCCTTTGCCGGTATGCACGAGCATGATCCATGGCAAGGAGTCGCCTCTCATCTAGCAAATCTAGTTCGGCCATCCTAGCATGCTGAAGCGTCTCTAGGGGGAGGTCGAGTGCTATGGATGTATGGAATGAATGCAGTTGAGTATGAATGGGAAGAATGGCGTTTGTGTCATAGACCAATTCGAATTGTGTGGCATTCGTGGGAGTCTGGATGGAAGTCCTATAAGCCCATAAGGCTTCATCCAGCTTCTCGTGCCACGTCCTACCCTTCTCTAAGGTTTTCTCAATTATGCTAATGAGAGTCTTGTTTGTGGCTTCAGCTTGGCCGTTGCCTTGAGGGTAGTAGGGCGAGGAGAAGTGGTGAGTTATGCCATACGTGTTGCACAACTTAACCATCCGCTCGTTCTTGAATGGGGTGCCATTATCAGACACAAGGTCTCGTGGAACCCCAAATCGAGCCAAGATATTCCTCCGGATGAAAGCCACCACATGTTGCCCCATCACGTTGGTTAGGGAAATGGCTTCCACCCACTTGGAGAAATACTCCGTGGCTGCTAAAATAAATCGATGCCCATTCGAGGCCTTTGGAAATATTGGGCCTACGATGTTAAACGCCCACATGGTAAATGGCCAGGGGCTGACCACGGAATGCAATGCAGATGAAGGGATATGAATGGCGTGCCCATGCACTTGACACGGATGACACTTCCTAACATGATCGTGACAATCCCTTTTCAGGGTGGACCAAAAATAGCCCCCTCTAAGTATTTTCATTGCCATCATATTGGCATTAACATGACCTCCACATTCTCCATCGTGGAACTCGTGCATCACTATCCTAGCCTCCTCTAGGTCGATACACCTAAGCAGAATGCCGGTAAAACTTTTTTTGTATAAGACCCCACCCAGAATGGTGTATTGGGTCGAAATCTTACGGATGAATGCCTTATCCTTGGATGTGGCATCCTCGGCGAATCCCCCATTTTCTAAAAACTGTTTGATGTCATAAAACCAGGGTTTTTCAATAGACTCTGGGTTATTTTGGCAAATATCCAAGTCATGTGTGGATGGGTGGGGCACATGCCATATTTCCGAAGATCTGGTCCCTGAAATGGGATCGACCTTCAGGGTTAAACCCAAGGAGGAGAGGGCATCGGCGATGCCATTGTCCTCTCTTCCTACGTGTGTGAGTTTACACGATTGGAAGGACTGGACCAATCGAGTGGCCAACTCGTGATATGGAAGTAGTTTCTCATTACGTACTTGCCAAATTTTTAAAACCTGGTTTATGACAAGGAGCGAATCTCCAAAGACCTCGATGCATGATGCCCCTAGAGTTTTCGAAATTCTTAAGCCCTGTATGAGTGCTTCATACTCAGCTACGTTGTTGGAACATTCGAAATCTAAGCGGACTGCTATGGGAATCTCGCCCTTTTCAGGGGAGATTAGGATGACCCCAACACCAGCCCCTCGTTGGTTTCGTGCCCCATCGAAGTGTATCTTCCACACTTGGTTTTTGAAAGAATTTGCCAAAATGTGGTTTTGAAAATGGTTTTGCAATATGCCTTCATCAGGCATTTCAACAAGAGTGGGATATGCGTCCTCTCAGGGGAACTCAGCCACGTAATCTGCTAGGGCTTGCCCCTTAATGGAGATCTGGTGATGGTATTTTAGATCATACTCTATTAGAAGGAGTTGCCATTTGCCCAATCTACCCTTGAGAATGGGTTTTTCGAACAAGTGCTTGATTGGATCAAGCTTGGACACTATCCAGATCTCATGATCTAGGAAATAGTGTCTGAATTTCTGGAGGCCCAGACTAGGGCCAAGCACGTCTTCTCCATGGCTTGATAATTTCGTTCATAAGACAAGAGAGTTTTCGAAATATAGTAGATGGCATACTCCTTATGGGTGTCATCCTCGTATTGAGCCAACAGGGCTCCTAAAGCATTCGCATGCACGGAGATGTATAGTAAAAGCGGTTTTCCTTGCTTTGGAGGGTTCAAAACGGGGGGATTAACCAAGTATGCCTTCAGTCTCTCGAAGGACTTTTGACATTCGTCATCCCATAAGAATTTCGTGCCCTTCCTCAACAGTTTGTTGAAGGGTTCGCATCTAGTAACCAGATTCGATATGAATCGGCGAACGGATTATAAACGACCCTGGAGGCTACGGATTTGGGTGAGATTGGAGGGTAGAGCCATGTCTATGATAGCTCGACACTTAGAGGGGTCGACTTCTATTCCCCTTTGGCTCACCATAAAGCCCAAAAGCTTCCCTGATTCTACCCCGAATACACATTTTTGAGGGTTTAGCTTTACTTTGTAAAGCCTAAGCCTTTCGAAAATCTTTTGTAAACATTCGATATGGGTACATCGGGTTTTGGATTTCACCAAGAGATCATCTACATACACTTCTACAAGCTCATGAATTTGATCATGGAAGATCGTGGTCATGGCTCGTTGGTATGTTGCGCCGGCATTTTTCAAACCAAAGGGCATGACTGTATAGCAGTACGTGCCCCATGGGGTTGTGAAGGCGGTCTTACCTTGATCTCGTGGACTTAGTTTGATTTGATTATAGCCTGAATAGCCATCCATAAATGAAAACATTTCATGATTTGCAGTACTATCGACTATCAAATCTATGTTTGGTAAAGGATAATTATCCTTTGGAGTGGCTTTATTCAGGTTTCTGAAATCGATGCATATTCGAATTTTCCCATTGGTTTTTCGAACTACAACGATATTTGACAACCAATCAGAATACGCAATGGGTTTTATAAATCCGGCTTTTAGCAGATCTTCTAAACCCTCTTTGACTTGCGTGTGTACATTCAGGTGTATTTTCCTAAGCTTCTGATTTATGGGTTTTACACCTGCATCTAAGGGAAGATGATGTTCGACAATGCTGGGATCTATGCCCGGCATGTCTTCATACGTCCATGCAAACACATCTAAATAGGTTCGTAGAGATGCAATGAAGGCTAACTTTTCAGTTTCATGCAAACATGCGCCTATTTTGATGAGTTTGGGATTGGAATCATCCCCTAGGTTCACTTCTATGAAATCTCCTCCTACTGATTGGGAAGGTCTTTCAAAATCGAGAATTTTATGAAATTCTGGGAGCTCAGAAGTGGGATCTTCCTCAAGGGGATCCACTTCTGGGCTTTAATCATTCTCGTGGGCTATAGACCCGAGGGAATTTGATACGTGGTTTTCAAAAAGACTTGGTTTTGTACTTGGATTTTTAAGTGATTTCGAAAATTTTGGTCTGGCTATGCAGACGACGTTTCTTTCGAAATCCTTTTCTTTTGCCAAAGCCCTACCAGGAGCAGCTATGTACAAAATCTTTTTGGTATTTTCCAAATTTTCGATTTTTTTGGGTTTTTGTAAAACAAGAACCTTGGGAACTATACAAAGCACTCTTTTTTCCCGTTTTTGTTTTTCCATTGTTTTTTGTTTTTCTTTTTTTCGATTTTTTTGATTTTAAGCTTTTCAAATGTTTTTGTATTTTTAGAAAAGGGATCTTCCGTCATACCTCCTTTCCTTTCCCACTGCCACTGGCGTGTTTGGGAAAGGGTTCTTTGAAGATAGCTTGAGGTGGCTCAGGTTTCGCAGTGACCTAGAGCCGGCCTTCTACTATCAAGTTCTCAATTTTATTTAAGAGGGAGAAGCAGCATTTGGTATCATGGCCTTTGAGCCGATGATACTTACAAAATCGGTTTAAATACCCCCCTTTGGAAGTGACTCCTTCGGGGATTTCAGGGAGTTCTATCATGCCCTGGCAAGTAGGAGGTCTTGGACCTCCGACACAGGTTGCCCTAGCGAAGTGTACTCCCGTTTTTCAACCGGTTTTTGAAAGTTTCGCTCCCTCTTATTTTCTAGTTTTTCAAAATTTTTGGAAGTACCCGCCACGCCTGGATCCACCCGGACATTGGCGATTTTATGGGGCTTTGCCCCTTTGTCCATCGTGGGTAGCCCGTATGTGATGGGCTTTTCCAAGCGGGTTTTGGAAATGGCACTTCCTTTCCATAAGTGATCGTATGTCCCTTTTCTCAAGTTGGTCTCGAAAAGGGATGCCTTTTTCATCAACTTATGGAAAGTTGAGATCTCATGGAGCGAGAGAAGGGTTTTTAGCTCGCTTTTAAAGTTTTCCAGGATGAGCATTACTGCGCAACCTTCGGATATGGGCTCTCCCACTTGGCCCAAAAGTGACCTCCATCTTATAATGAAGGCATGTACGTCTTCGTTCATGCCTTGCTTTGTATCCCTTAAGGTATTCAGAGTCGGCGTGACTTCTACGTTGTGTGCAAATCTTTGCATGAAGCAGTTCGCTAACTCTTCAAAAGTAGCGAACTGGCTTAAGTCGTAGGAAGCCAGCCATTTGGCAGCTGTGCCTTTAAGGGATAAAGGGAACCAATACACCCATTTCATCGAGTCCTTTTTCTTCTTATGGGCTCGACGTGAGAAAAGCTACAAGTGAGACCTAGGGTCTCCCATGCCATCATACCGATGGAAGTTCGGTATTTCATCGTCACTGTCTGTTTCGTAATCCATAGGAAGGAAATCAGACAGGGCGTAGCTTCTTTTCTCTTTGTTCTGCCCTTTCAGCAACTACTGTAGGGCTTTACGGTCCTTTTGTGTGAAGGACTTGTGGTATTGGTTCCCTTCCATTACGGAGGCCTCTTTGTGCTTGTGAGGTTTTTCAGATTTTTTCTTAGGCTTTTGTTCACCGTTTGATGAACACGAATCGCCTACTTCAGCCTCTTGGCTGAGAGCATCGATTTTGGCCTCAAACTCCCTTCTCAGGTCCTCAATCTTGTCTAGTTTTATTTTGTTTTTGAAAATCCTCCTAGAGTGAGAACTTGATGCGCATGAGCCTTGGCTCGACACTTCACTTGGATTGGATTTTGACATGCTTTTCAAGCTTTTTCAAAAATGTCCTAAGTACAAGCAAAGAAAACAAGTTAAAAAAATGACACCTCTTTGAAAATTTTTGTAAGCTGAAAGCTCGACTTTTGAAAGGCTCACGTCCCACCGGGTGTGCCAATCTCTGTAGACGCGCAAAAATCCACACGTCTCTTCACCTTTTCAGGGCTTGGAGCGGATCCTCTCGTGCGTCTAAGGCCTATTTATATAAACAGGGCATGCCAGCTAGCTTACCTAAGCTAGCGAAGATATATGTTAAACTGACTTCTAATCGTGGCGACTGTGAGGAAGTGAGCTCTTGTCGTCGCAGACCTTCTTGCACCGATGCGCAAGGGTCAGTCTGTACGCTTTGAAAAATCGAGTTTTTGGGATAGAAAGCCTACGAAGCGGTTCGAGGTGTCTAATTCGGGTCTTTTAGATACGATTGCAGTTTTTAGATCACGTGGATTTGCACGTGCCTAAGTCTTTCCTTTTATCCCTTTATGGGCCACCTAGTTTGTGTGTTATGAACACTCCACTACATGGGCAAATTTGAGCGGGGCTTCTTTTGATGCAATATGTGTCCTACCTCGTGGTATGGCGTAAATGCAATGCAAACTCACGCTACTCCAAAGGGAAAACCCGAATGTAAAGACAATGCCGAAGGGAAATGACTTGTAATGTAAATGCCGAAGGGAGATATGTATATAGAGTATGTATATGGGCCCTTACTCGGGTTTTGCAAATAAGAGCGAAGGCTCAATGTGGGTGCGTGCTTGAATTGAAAGACTTACACACACGACATGAAATTAAACCCAAATATAACTTGCAGTATGGCCTTGACTAAGGTCTTGGGAATAAGAGCGAAAGCTCAATGTGTGTGAGTGCTTGAATTGAAGTACTACGCACACAACATGAAATTAAACCCAAATAGTATAACACAACCCTTACTTGGGTCTTTTAAATAAGAGCGAAGGCTCAATGTGTGTGAGTACTTGAATTGAAAGACTTACACACACGACATGAAATGAAAACCCCAAATAGTATAGGTCGGCCCTTACTTGGGTCTTTCAAATAAGAGCGAAGGCTCAATGTGTGTGAGTGCTTGAATTGAAACACAACACACCCAACTTAAGCAAAACCCTACAAAAATTAAAGTATATATATATATATATATATTTATGTATTAGGGGCTGATTAGGTCCGTGTGTGTTCAAAATCGTGCGCAACTAAGAGAGTGCACGTGTGTGGGTGTGCCAAGCCACGTTATTACAAGCGGGGGGAGACTATGCTCCGTTATTACAACCCCGTATCGAATTGAATCTCAAGCAAGTATACAACTAAAGACCGAGTTAGGCACTTACTAATAGCTGGTCTGAAGATGCCTTGCTTGAGCGTGGGCTTGGCCTTCGCCTTGGGCTGCAAAAGGGAGCTCTACAGAGTAGAACGGCAAGGGGTTGCTGGCCGGGTGCCTTGGGTGCGCGGGAAGGGCGCCTTGAAGATGGCCGGCTGCTAAGGAGGGGCTGGCCGAATGGAGCTAAGGTGTCTAGGTGGTGGCGGGTAGTTAAGGTGATTATAGGCCTGGCCGAGGGGGAGTGGTGGCAGCAAGTGGAATGGCTGGTGTTAGGGTGATATGGTAGGGGGTTAGGTGGCTGAGAGTGGAGAGGGAGTGAAGAAGGAGTAAGGTGGAGTGTAGGGTACTAACCGAGTGAAGGGGTGGTGGCGGATGGAAGGGGAGCAACCGGATGGTTGGGATGCGCAGGATGGAGTTCGGCCGGGTGATGGTAGTGGTGGTGCTCGGCTGGGAGGTAGTGGCGGATGTGGTGGCTGGACGTGGAGCAGGTGGAGCAGGATGGGAGTCGGCTGAGCTAGAAAGGGGAGGACCCGGTTGGTGGAAGGTGGGGCTTCTAGATGGGAAAAACCGCCCCCAAGGGGGGGTTTATATAGGGCTGGGCTAGGTCGGTTAGGGCTGGTTTTGGGGTAGTGGTTAGGTGGTTTAGGTAGGGTGGTGTGGTGATATGGTGGGCTGGAAAGAGTAGGGCCATATATTTTAAATACAAATGGTTTGGGTAGGTTGTGGGCTAGGGGTGGTTTAGAGGTTTAGGGTTTAGCTAGGTGGGTTGGTTTTAGGGTTAGTGAGGTAGGTTAGGTGATTAGGCTAGGATTAGGCTAGATTTAGGGAAATTAACCTAGGTTTAGGGAAGGATTAGGGAAGTGGGTTAGGTGATTAGGTTGGGATTAGGCCAGGATTAGGGAAGTGGGTTAGGTGATTAGGCTCAGATTAGGATGGGATTATGGTAGAAGGCTAGGATTAGGTGTTTTTGGTTAGGTTTAGGTGAAGGAGCTCCCTTTGCATGGCCCATGGACCTTAACCACATCATGTTGGTGCAACCCTAGGTTAGGTTTTGGCTAATTACAAGCTTAAACCCACTTAATTAGGTTAACCCACATGATTAACCCCAAACTTGACACACAAGTCAAGCTTAATTACAACACACACTTGATCTTATCCATCCCCACTCTCTCTCATGCCCATAATCCCACGTGAAATTCAAGTGGGCCCCACCTCCATTTATGAGAAGGTGATGTGGGCCATGGATATGGATATTGGATTGGATTTTTGAATCCAAATCCAAATCCAAGTCCATACATGGGTTTGGATTGGGATCTGGATATATATGGTCCAGATCCGATCCAAACTGAACTCTGACTCCTTCGAGCTGTGTTCGAAATGAACGGTTTGTGCGGGGCATGACAGCATCAGTACTCCGTCTTCGTTGGGTCTTCGCCAACATGATCGTCCGCCTCTGTTTTCGCCTTCTGGAGATGACTTCAAACATTGTTTTGATGATAACAGGGTCTTGGACGTTCGAGATCCTGGGGGTGTGGATTTGATACTAGAGTTGTTGTGCAGGGCTCGACATGTACTCCAGTTCCGGGCTCTCCTTAGCTCTCCTGGTCCTGTCTGGATTAGGCCGAAGCTGCTTTGGGGTTTCAAAACATGTTTAAAAAGGTTTTTAAAAGCCATATCATGTATTTTTGAAATATAAAAGTTTAAAACATATATACAAGGTTGTCTGGAAGGCTCCTGGGTTTCCAGACTCAAAATGGCCCTTTGGGGCTGCTTTTACAAAACCAGATGGATTTGAGAAATTCGTGAGATTTCGGGGTGTTTACAGGGCACAAAACCAGGGTCTCCTAGAGCCCATCCTTCCTAGGGCCAACCCAAGCCGATACGGGATCGGATATACTCCCAAAATACCGCGAGAGCCATCCCTTGTGACCACCTGGGTCAAGGGTGCCCTGGAGCCTACCCTAGAAGAGACCTACCATTTAGACCTCCTATTCTGAGTCTAACCCGTAGTGTTTTTCCTTTATAGGTATGATGGAAGATCCCTTTCATAAAAATACAAAAACATTTGGAAAACTTAAAATCAAAAAAATCGAAAAAGAGGAAAAACCAAAAACAATGGAAAAACAAAAACTCGAAAATAGAGTGCTTTGTATAGTTCCTAAGGTTCTTGTTTTACAAAAACCCAAAAAAATCGAAAATCTAGAAAATACCAAAAAGATTTTGTATATAGCTGCTCCTGGTAGAACTTTGGAAAAAGATTTCGAAAAGAACGTCGTCTACATAGCTAGACCAAAAATTTCGAAATCAATTGAAAATCCGAGTATAAAACCAGGTCTTTTTGAAAATCACGCATCAAATTCCCTCAGGTCTATAGCCCACGAGAATGATCGAAGCCCAGAAGTGGATCCCCTTGAGGAAGATCCCACTTCTGAGCTCCCAGAATTTCATAAAATTCTCGATTTTGAAATACCTTCCAATTCAGTAGGAGGAGATTTCATAGAGGTGAACCTAGGGGATGATTCCAATCCCAAAACCATCAAAATAGGTGCATGCTTGCATGAACATGAAAGATTAGCATTCATTGCATTTCTACGAACCTATTTAGATGTATTTGCATGGACGTATGAAGACATGCCGGGCATAGACCCCAGCATTGTCGAACATCGTCTTCCCTTAGATGCGGATGTAAAACCCATAAAGCAGAAGCTTAGGAAAATACACCCGAATGTACACAAGCAGGTCAAAGAGAGTTTAGAAGATCTGTTAAAAGCCGGATTTATAAAACCCATTGCGTATTCTGATTGGTTGTCAAACATCGTTGTAGTTCGAAAAACCAATGGAAAAATTCGAATATGCATCGATTTCAGAAACCTGAATAAAGCCACTCCAAAGGATAATTATCCTTTACCAAACATAGATTTGATAGTCGATAGTACTGCAAATCATGAAATATTTTCGTTTATGGATGGCTATTCAGGCTATAATCAAATCAAACTAAGTCCACGAGATTAGGGTAAGACCGCCTTCACAACCCCATGGGGCACGTACTACTATACAGTCATGCCCTTTGGTTTGAAAAATGCCGGCGCAACATACTAGAGAGCCATGACCACGATCTTCCATGATCAAATTCATGAGCTCGTAGAAGTGTATGTGGATGATCTCTTGGCGAAATCCAAAACCCGATGCACTCATATCGAATGTTTGCAAAAGATTTTCGAAAGGCTTAGGCTTTACAAAGTAAAGCTAAACCCTCAAAAATGCCTATTCGGAGTAGAATCAGGGAAGCTTCTGGGCTTTATGGTAAGCCAAAGGGGTATAGAAGTCGACCCCTCTAAGTTTCAAGCCATCATAGACATGGCTCCACCCTCCAATCTCACTCAAATTCATAGCCTCCAGGGTCGATTACAATCCGTTCGCCGATTCATATCAAATCTGGCGACTAGATGCGAACCCTTCAACAAACTGTTGAGGAAGGGCATGAAATTCTTATGGGATGACGAATGCCAGAAGTCCTTTGAGAGACTAAAGGCATACTTGGTTAATCCCCCCGTTTTGAATCCTCCAAAGCAAGGAAAACCGCTTTTACTCTACATCTCCATGCATGCGAATGCTTTAGGAGCCCTATTGGCTCAATACGAGGATGACACCCATAAGGAGTATGCCATCTACTATATTTCGAAAACTCTCTTGGCTTATGAACAAAATTATCAAGCCATGGAGAAGACGTGCTTGGCCCTAGTCTGGGCCTGCCAGAAATTCAGACACTATTTCCTAGATCATGAGATCTGGATAGTGTCCAAGCTTGATCCAATCAAGCACTTGTTCGGAAAACCCATTCTCATGGGTAGATTGGGCAAATGACAACTCCTTCTAATAGAGTATGACCTAAAATACCATCACCAGATCTCCACTAAGGGGCAAGCCCTAGCAGATTACGTGGCTGAGTTACCCTTAGAGGACGCATATCCCACACTTGATGAAATGCCTGATGAAGGCATATTACAAAACCATTTCCAAAACCACATTTTGGCAAACTCTTTCGAAAACCAAGTGTGGAAGATGCACTTCGATGGGGCACGAAACCAACGAGGGGCTGGTGCTAGGGTCATCCTCATCTCCCCTGAAAAGGGCGAGATTCCCATAGCAGTCCGCCTAGATTTCGAATGTTCCAACAACGTAGCTGAGTATGAAGCACTCATACAAGGTTTAAGGATTTCAAAAACTCTAGGGGCGTCATGCATCGAGGTCTTTGGAGATTCGCTCCTTGTTATAAACCAGGTTTTGAAATTTTGGCAAGTACGTAATGAAAAACTACTTCCATATCACGAGTTGGCCACTCGATTGGTTGAGTCCTTCTAATCGTGCAAACTCACACACGTGGGAACAGAGGACAATGGCATCGCCGACGCCCTCTCCTCCTTGGGTTCAGCCCTAAAGGTCGATCCCATTTCAGGGACCCGGTCTTTAGAAATATGGCATGCGCCCAACCCATCCACACACGATTTGGACATTTGCCAAAATAACCCAGACTCTATTGAAAAACCCTGGTTTTACGACATCAAATATTTTCTGGAAAATGGGGGATTCACCGAGGATGCCACATCCAAAGATAAGGCATTCATCCGTAAGATTTCGACCCGATACACCATTCTGGGTGGGGTTTTATACAAAAAGAGTTTTACCGGCATCCTGCTTAGGTGTATTGATCTAGAGGAGGCTAGGATAGTGATGCATGAATTCCACGATGGAGAATGTGGAGGTCATGTTAATGCCAACATGATGGCAATGAAAATACTTAGAGGGGGCTATTTTTGGTCCACCCTGAAAAGGGATTGTCACGATCATGTTAGGAAGTGCCATCCATATCCCATCATCTGCATTGCATTCCGTGGTCAGCCCCTGGCTATTCACCATGTGGGCGTTTGACATAGTAGGCCCCATATTTCCAAAAGCCTCGAATGGGCATCGATTCATTTTAGCAGCCACGGAGTATTTCTCCAAGTGGGTGGAAGCCATTTCCCTAACCAACGTACTGGGGCAACATGTGGTGGCTTTCATTAGGAGGAATATCCTAGCTCGATTTGGGGTTCCACGAGACCTTATGTCTGATAATGGCACCCCATTCAAAAACGAGCGGATGGTTAAGTTGTGCAACACGTATGGCATAACTCACCACTTCTCTTCGCCCTACTACCCTCAAGGCAACGGCCAAGCCGAAGCCACAAACAAGACTCTTATTAGTATAATTGAGAAAACCTTAGAGAAGGGTAGGACGTGGCACGAGAAGCTGGATGAAGCCTTATGGGCTTATAGGACTTCCATCCGGACTCCCACGAATGCCACACCATTCGAATTGGTCTATGGCACAAACGCCATTCTTCCCATTCATACTTAACTGCATTCATTCCACACATCCATAACACTCGACCTCCCCCTAGAGACGCTTCAGCATGCTAGGATGGCCGAACTAGATTTGCTAGATGAGAGGCGACTCCTTGCTATGGATCATGCTCGTGCATACCAGCAAAGAATAGCCCGACACTATGGCAAACACGTGAGACCTCGCCACTTTGAAGTGGGGGATCTAGTTTTGAAAATGATCCACTATCATGGCCCACATCCACTTGGAAAGTGGCACCCCAAGTAGGATGGACCCTATGTTGTACGAGCAACCACCACGAACAACTCGTATTGGTTGATCGATGTAGAAGGTAGGAATTTAGCAGATCCTATCAATATTCAATACTTAAAGAAGTATTATATGTAGGATTTGTAGTAAATTCCCCATTTTCGAAAATTTTAGGGATAGCTGCCCTGAGACCTGAAAATAAGGTGCAAAGGCAAAGTCGTGTGACCCTGAGTGAGAGAATTCGCACTTGTGAAAGAGTGGAGTCTTCAAAATCGTGGTTACATTTCAAAATCCTTTTTCTTACAAAGAAAGGCCTAGTTCAACATAGCAAGATACTTGCAAGTAGTACGTGCTATTTCTAAATAGGCTGATCTGGAATGGATCGAGTGTGAGCTTGGGATAAGTCCTCCCCTCTTCTCTTCTCCTTCCAAAAGGAAAACAAAGGCCCAAACGAAGGGAATTTCCGATCCAAAGTATCTTTCCAAAAGAAAGAAACCGGAATTCGAAAGAAAAATCGATTCTCTTATGAAAAAGAGGGATTAAAGAAAAATACTCCCAAAGGGAGACCCTCTACGAAAAAAAGGAAAAAGAGGCCAAAAAGCTCAAAAAGAGCAGTTTTCTGCCTTCTATGCCTTAAACCACGGGACGCTTCAGAAGAGATCATGGTATCTCTTTCCCATCCCTGGCTTATCCCAAGCTAAAGCATGGTTCATTTCGAGGAATCCTAAAGTAAAAATAGGATGTACTTACTTGAATTTCATCTTGTTTGAGAATTCGACGTTTCGAGTAAGGCGTAGGAATTTGAAATACAGCTTGTTTTCTTATAAAACCTCTGCTAGATAAGCGGGTGTCAAGACTCAAGCAAGGGCAAACATGAAGAGCTCGAGATCCTTAGGATTGAGACTCAAGACAGTTGTCCCTTTTGTAAATAGTTTTGTAAATAGATTTTGAAAAATCGAACATCGAACAGCATAGGATCTGCTCACTTGGAGCAACAGGCTTTGTAAGTCTCTAGAGTTCGACCACATCTGGTCTCTGGGAGGTCGTCGCTCTTGGCACCACACCCATACCATGCATCTGCATTCCACGCATGGCACCTGCATAAACATGATCCCATTTTAGGACCAGATTCCATACATATCCCTTTGGCATGATATCTCCTCCTACTAGGGTTTTAAAATTGAGATTTTGCCAAAGATTGGGACGATCCCATATTTTCGTGGTTAGATCTAGGGAGACATTGAAAGGGGTGTTTGCCATCTTTGCCCTTATCCAAATCGATTTGGACAAGGCCAAAGAGGGGCATCTGTAAACACCCCGAAATCCCACGAATTTCTCAAATAAACCAGGTTTTGTAAAAGCAGCCCCAAAGGGCTATTTTGAGTCTGAAAACCTAGGAGCCTTCGAGGCAACCCTATACAGATGTTTTAAACTTTTATATGTTTTAAATATGTATAATATGTTTTAAAAACTGTTAAAATATGTTTTGAAACCCCACAAAGCAAGCTTGGTCTGATCAAAGCAGGACCAGAAGAGCTAAAGAGAGCCCGGAACTGGAGCACAAGTCAAGCCCGGCACAGCAACTCTCGTGTTGAATCCACCCCCAGGACCTCGAACGTCCAAGACCCTGTTATAATCAGAAATCATATGAAGTCATCTCTGGAAGGTGAAAACAGAAGTGGACGATCATGTTGGCGAAGACCCAACGCAGACGGAGTACTACCTCGTACCCCGCACAAACCATTTGTTTCGAACACAGCCTGAAGGAGTCAGAATTCAGTTTGGTTCGGATCTGGACCATATATATCCAGATCCCAATCCAAACCTATGTGTAGATTTGGATTTGGATTTGGATCCAAAGATCCAATCCAATATCCACATCCATGGCCCACATCACCTTCTCATAAATGGAGGTGGGGCCCACTTGAAATTCACGTGGGATACGCATGAGAGAGAGTGGGGGAGGATAAGATTTGAGGGTTAATTGTAATTAAGCTTAACATGTGTGTCAAGTTTGGGGTTAATCATGTGGGTTAGCCTAATTAGCATGGGTTTAAGCTTGTATTAGCCAAAACCTAACCTAGGGCTGCACCAACATGATGCAACAAGGTCTATGGGTTATGCAAAGGGAGCTTCCTAACCCAATCCTAATCAAAAACCCCTAATCCTAGCCTTTTACCCTAATCCTGGCCTAAACCTAGCCTAATCACCTAACCGACTTCCCTAATCCCGGCCTAATCCCAACCTAATCACCTAACCCACTTCCCTAATCCTCCCCTAAACCTAGCTTAATTTCCCTAAACCTAACCTAATCCTAGCCTAATCACCTAACCCACCTCACTAAACCTCACCCCAAAACCAACCCACCTAGCTAAGCCCTAAACCCCTAAACCACCCCACCTAAACCTAGCACACCATATACCCAAAACCCCTTTAACCAAAATATCTGGCCCCTCCTCAAAACCAGCCCACCTTATCACCACACCAGCACCACCTAAACCACCTTACCACCCTCCAAAAACCAGCCCCAACTACCATCTCCAAACCTATATAACCCCCCCCCTAGTGGGCGGGTTTTCCATGAAGCTTTTCCACCTTGGGCCAGCCGACCTTGGCAAACCTCCTTCCAGCCGAATCCTCCACCTGCACCACCACTGCCCCCGCCAAGCTCCACTCGCACCACCACTGCCTCCTAGCCTGCTCCATTCCACGCTGCTATCACTTCCATCCGGCCGAACTCCATCCACTTCAATCACCCGGCTGCCCTTCTTCCACCCACCGATCTTCATCATCCATTCGGTTAGTATCTCACACTTAGCTCCACCTCCTCTTCACTCCCCCTCCACTCTCAACCACCTATACCACCACTACATAACCCCATCACAGCCACCTGCCACCCTTACCCATTCGGCCAGACCTCAACCTTTACATCACCCGCCTTGAACCATTTCCCCTAGTGACATCCGACCACCCCACTTGGCTCCCTAAGACCTGCCCATACCACTTTCCACCAGCCCTTAGCCCCACCTTACATAACACCCTAGCTAGCTCCCTTCCCATCCATAACATCCCTAGCTACCCTAGCAACCGGCCACCATTAAACCACCCCTTAGTCGGCCACCCCAGCCGACTGTACCAAACCTATTCGGCCAGCCACACCTTCTTCCTTAGATTTTCCTTAGTCATTCCCTTTAGGCTCCCCTTTAGCGCCACCTTCCATAGTGCCAACCTATCCCTTAGTGACCCTCCTTAGTCACCTTAGCCCAAAGCACCAAGGCAACACACTCATAGCAGCCGGCCAGCTTCAAGGCGCCCTTCCCATGCACCCAAGTCACCCGGCCAGCATCTCCCCTTGCCGTTCCATTCCGAGGAGCTCCCTCTTGCAGCCCAAGGCGAAGCCAAGCCTACGCTCAAGCAAGTCACCTCCGGACCAGCTATAAGTAAGTGCCTAACTCGGTCCTTAGTTGTAGACTTGCTTAAATTAAATTTGATATGGGGTTGTAATAACGGAGCATTGTCTCCCCCCGCTTGTAATAACGTGGCTTGGCACACCCACACACATGTGCACTTGAGCCTACCTCGCTTTTAGTTGTGCACGATTTTGAACACACACAGGCCTAATCAGCCCTTTATATATAAGTTTATGAATATACTTTAAGTTGCGTAGGGTTTTGTTTGAGTTGGGTGTGTTGTCTTTAAATTCTCACACTCACACACATTGAGCTTCCGCTCTTATTTACAAGACCCAAGTAAGGGCCGTGTGATACTATCCTTGGGTTTAATTTCATGTTGTGTGTGTAGTACTTCAATTCTAGCACTCACACACATTGAGCTTTCGCTCTTACTCCCAAGACCTTAGTTAGGAACATATTGCAATTTCTGTTTGGGTCTAATTTCATGTTGTGTGCGTAGTACTTCAATTCAAGCACTCACACACATTGAGCTTTCGCTCTTATTCCCAAGACCTTAGTTAAGGCCATATTGCAATTTATATTTGGGTTTCATTTGAAGTCGTGTGTGTTGTCTTTACATTTTCACACGCACCCACATTGAGCCTTCGCTCTTATTTGCAAGACCCAAGTAAGGGCTCACATATACTATATACGTATTTCCCTTTTGGCTATGTCTTTTCAATTTGGGTTTTAAGGTTCAGCAGTGTGCGTAGTCTTTCAATATATACACGGCACACACTTGCACAATTGAGCCTTTCCGCTCTTAAGATATAGCCATATTTCCCTTTAGCAATTTCCCTTCGGCAATTTCCATAAAAAGTCATTTCCCTTCGGCATTGTCTTTTAAATTCGGGTTTTCCCTTTGGAGTAGCGTGAGTTTGCATTGCATATACGCCGTACCACGAGTTAGGACGCATATTGCATCAAAGCAAACCCCATACTCCCGCTCAAAATCGCCACATCTTAGTGGAGTGTTCATAACACACACCTAGGTGGCCCCAAAGAGGGATAAAAAGAAAGACTTAAGCACGTGCAAATCCACGTGATCTAAAATCTGAAACCATACCAAAAAGACCCGAATCAAAAACCTCGAACCGCTTTCGTAGGTTTTCTCCACTCAAAACTCGATTTTAAAAGCGTACAGACTGACCCTTGCACATCGGTGCAAGAAGGTCTGCGATGACAAGAGCTTGCTTGCTCACAGTCGCCACGTTAGAAGTCAGGTTTTAAAATATATCTTCGCTAGCTTAAGTAAGCTAGCTGGCACGCCCTGTTTGTTTAAATAGGACTTAGACACACGAAAAGGTTCGCTTCAGGCCTAAAACCAGGAGCGGGAATTTTCTGCGTCTACAGTATGAACAATATCTTCATTTGATCAAGTCAAACAAACAATGCAGGATTTGCAAAGCATGGAAGGTTTTTATCAAAAGAATTTTGAAAAGGCTTTTGTGAAATGATAACCCTTTTTTCGAGACTCTCATTTCCGTTTGAAATTTTCCTTGAAGGTGTTGGGTTTGATTCGTATGGAGACCTGTCTATGAAGGCATCGATACTTAGGGGGTCGACTTTCATTGCAACTTTGGCTTCACAAAAAAACCAGAATTCGAGTTCTAAGATGATATCTAGACTCGATGCATATGTATGATTTCAAGATGTGATGCATGATGCTTATGCACACACTATGGGTTAGGCTTTTTTCTAAAAATCCCCAATCTTTAAATAAGTCAAGGATCTTGCGAATTTTAGGAAGTTCGGAGGTTTTTATTCCTCCTGGCCTTTGATGATTCTCGAGCTTTTCATTTTGAAAAAGCTCTAGACAAAAGGGTGTTCAAGATCAGCTTTTTGGGTTTTTTTGGTTTTCGGGAGTTATATACAATTTTTGAAAAGCATTTTTACAATTTTCGAAAATGGACTTTGTACGTGGACAAAGGCCTTAAAAACAAATTTCTTTTTGGAATTTTCATTTTTCCAAATGTTTTTGAGATTTTGTTTTGGGTTTTCAAGTTTTTTGGTTTTTGGCAAATATCTGATTTTTTTTTTTTGGCTTTTTCAAAAGGAGGGATCTTCCCATGAACCTACAAAGAAAACATTCATGAATCAGACTCTAATCAATAGGTCTAAGACATGGGTTTTGGGTTTTAGAGGTTCTACAGGGCACCCTTGACCCAGAGGTCTTAGGTGGCGGCTCTGGGGGTATGGCTGGGCTGTAGCCCAATCCATACTTTTGTCGATTGGCCTGAGGTAGGACAGCTTCGAGCCTACCTTGGTTTTGGGTTCCCAGGCCCTGGTAGGGCTTATATCCCATATTCAGAATCATGTTCCAAGACTTCTTGTTTTTTGAAAAGTTTTTGTATAAATTATGGTCTTGGAACATGGAATCGTCCATGTGAGGGATATATACCCTTTTGGATATTGGGGGTTTGGATTCTGGGGTGATAGAAGACTTGGGCTTCCATGCAACCCTGGTTTGGGAGGTTTGTTTCTCAAAGTAAACTGTGCTTGGTCCTTTGAGAAGTTTTGGATATTTCGGGATGTTTTTGTCTTCAAGGGAAACCGTGCTTGGTCCCTCGATAGACTTTGGATATTTTGGGGTGATGGAAGACTTGTGCTTCCATACAACCTGTTTTTGGGAGAATTTTTCTTCAAGGGAATACAAGCTTGTTCCCTCGAAGTTTTTGACTTGCTCCCTAGGTTCAACTCGTGGTCCCCTAGGGATGGATTTTTTTGTTTCAAAGTCCTAATCTTGGTTCCAAGGTACAAGACTAGGCTCGAAGAAGTGGGTTTTTCTATGGCAGGGTTATGAGCTCCTAAGATGTCGATGCATGCATTAGGGGTCTCCATGTCTACCATTTTTTCAACTTCTTTTTGTTTTTGTTTTTGAAATTCTTTTGGCTGGTGCGGGATATTTGGAGCACCTTGAAAATTCTCTGACTTAGGCACATTTCGTGGGTTTGTGTGTGCAGAGGGGTTATCCAATGCATCTGATGACCCTATATGAAGAAGAGAGTTTTGAGGAGGATAGGTTTTAGGCATACCTCTTTGTGGCTTGTCTACCTTTTCAGGGTGAGAGCAGGCCGTTTTCCCGGGTAACTCTGTTTTGAGCCCTCGGGGTTTCACGAGGCATTCCTTTTTGAAACCTACCTGTTTTTCACTCTCATCTCTGTATGGGGTGTGGGTTTTATGTCTCACTGTGTGTGTGTGCCTAGACTTAGGAATTTCACTTGAATTTTTCGAAATTTCAAAGTTTGATTTTTCAATTTTTTTGTCCTTTTGAAAGTTTTCAAGATTTTTTTGATTTTTTGAAACAAAAACAACTTTTTTCGAATTTTCATTGGAATTTTCGAATTTTGGATTTGTGGGAGTGGAGGACTCGTCCCTTTCTGGGTTTTGGCCTTTTACCTCAATTCCTTCATCGATTTTGAATTTGGTTTTCTTTTCACAATCTTTGTGCACCCGAGAAGAGCTGCTATGGGATTTATGGGTTTTAAGCTCCTTGCTTAAAACATCCATTTTTTTGAAAGTTGCCCATATATCAACTAGCATTTCTCATTCTTTGGCTATTTTGAAAACCTCTTTTGATTTACTCAACGAGGATTTTGGAAGTGTGGGATTGGAGGACTCGCCCCTTTCTGGGTTTGGGCCTTTTACCTCACATCCTTCGTCGAGTTTGAGATCGGTTTTCTTTTCATGATCTTTGTGCGCCCGAGAAGAGCTACTATGAGATTTATGGGTTTTAAGCTCCTTGCTTAAAACATCCATTCTTTCTTTGAAAATTGCCCGTATATCAGCTATTGCTTCTCGTTTTTTGGCTGTTTTAAAAACCTCTTTTGATTTACTCAACGAGGATTTTGGAAGTATGGGAGTGGAGGACTCGCCCCTTTTTGGGTTTTGGCCTTTTACCTCACATCCTTCGTCGAGTTTGAGATCGGTTTTCTTTTCACGATCTTTGTGCGCCCGAGAAGAGCTGCTATGGGATTTATGGGTTTTAAGCTCCTTGCTTAAAACATCCATTCTTTCTTTGAAAATTGCCCATATATCAGCTATTACTTCTCGTTTTTTGGATATTTTAAAAAACCTCTTTTGATTTACTCGATGAGGATTTTGGTTTTCTCTCCATTTTCTGCAATTTTTCTAAGTATGCACGATTTTTTGGAAAATACCTTTTTTTCGAAAATTTGAGTGTAACTTGTTTGTTTGAAGTCTACTTAAGTCCCGAGTCCCACCGGGCGTACCAAATCTGTAGACACGAAAAATCCTCGACTCTGGGTTTCTTAGGCCTGGGGTGAATCTTTTCGCAATCTACGTTCGTGTAGACGCGCGAAAATCCCCGCCTCTTCGCCTTTTTCAGGGTTTGGAGCGGATCCTCTCGTGTGTCTAAGGCCTGTGTATGCAAACAGGGTGTGCCAGCTAGCTTACCTAAGCTAGCGAAGATATTTTTAACACTGACTTCTAATCGGGGCGACTGTGAGCAAGTAAGCTCTTGTCGTCGCAGACCTTCTTGCACCGATGCGCAAGGGTCAGTCTGTACGCTTTGCAAAAATCGAGTTTTTGGAGAGAAAGTATACGAAGCGGTTCGAGGTGTCTATTTCGGGTCTTTAAGATGTGATTGCATGTTTTAGATCACGTGGATTTGCACGTGCCTAAGTCTTTTCTTTTATCCCTTTTCGGGCCACCTAGTTTGTGTGTTATGAACACTCCACTACGTGGGCGAATTCGAGCGGGGCTTGCTTTGATGCAATATGCATCCTACCTCGTGGTATGGCGTAGATGCAATGCAAACTCACGCTACTCCAAAGGGAAAACCCGAAATGTAAAGACAATACTGAAGGGAAATGACTGAAGGGAAATGACTGAAGGGAAATAACCGAAGGGAAATAACCGAAGGGAAATAACCGAAGGGAGATATGTATATAGATTATGTATATGAGCCCTTACTCGGGTCTTGCAAATAAGAGCGGAGGCTCAATGTGGGTGCGTGCTGGAATTGAAAGACTTACACACACGACATGAAATTAAACCCAAATATAAATTGCAGTATGGCCTTGACTAAGGTCTTGGGAGTAAGAGCGAAGGCTCAATGTGTGTGAGAGTGCTTGAATTGAAGTACTACACACACGACATAAATGAAACCCAAATATAACTGCAATAAGGCCTTTACTAAGGTCTTGGGAGTAAGAGCGAAGGCTCAATGTGTGTGAAAGTGCTTGAATTGAAAAAACTTACTCACACGACATGAAATAAAACCCAAATAGTATAGGTCGGCCCTTACTTGGGTCTTTCAAATAAGAGCGAAAGCTCAATGTGTGTGAGAGTGCTTGAATTGAAAGACTTACTCACACGACATGAAATGAAACCCAAATAGTATAGGTCGGCCCTTACTTGGGTCTTTCAAATAAGAGCGAAAGCTCAATGTGTGTGAGAGTGCTTGAATTGAAAGACAACGCACCCAACTTAAACAAAACCCTTCGAAAATGAAAGTATATATATACACTTATGTATTAGGGGCTGATTAGGCCCGTGTGTGTTCAAAATCGTGCACGACTAAGAGAGTGCACGTGTGTGGTTGTGCCAAGCCACGTTATTACAAACGGGGGGAGACTATGCTCCGTTATTACAACCCCGTATCAAATTGAATCTCAAGCAAGTATACAACTAAAGACCGAGTTTAGACACTTACGAATAGCTGGTCCGTAGAGGCCTTGCTTGAGCGTGGGCTTGGCCTTCGCCTTGGGCTGCAAACGGGAGCTCCGCGAGGGTGGGTGAACAAAGGTGCTGGCCGACTGCAAGTGGGGCGCGGGATAGCCGCCTCAAAGGTGGCCGGTTGCAAGTGGGTGTCGCCTTGATGTGGGCGATTAAAGGGGTGGGCCTAGTGAGTGTTTAGGGTCACTAGGAGAGTCGAATGTTTAGGGAAGGTGGACCTAAAGGGGAGTTTATGGGAAGGCCGAATGGGACACCTAGGGGAATGGAGATGACTGGCCAAATGAAAGGAATAGTCGGTTGGAGTGGCCGACTAGGAAGATGTGGTGGTGGCGGGCTGCTAGGATGACTAAGGTTGGAGTATGGGAAGGTAGCTAGTTAGGTGATGGGGCTAGGTGATAGTGGGGATAGTAGGTGTAAGGGAGTGTTATGGGCAGGTCTTAGGAAATCTAATAGGGTGGCCGGGTGTAGTTAAGGGGAGTTAGGTAGGGGCAAATGGCTGGGGCGGCTAAGGTTTGGCCGAGTGGGAGTGGTGGCGGCGAGGGGCTCTTGTGTAGGTAAGGTGATGGTATGGTGGGTGGCTGGGAGTGGAGAGGGAGTAGAGAAGGAGCTAGGTAAAGTGCGGGGTACTTACCGAATGGGGAGAGGCGGTGGAAGGAAAAGAGAAGCCGGGTGTAGATGGGATGGAGAGCAAGTGTGGCGTCCAGCTGGGAGATGGTGGTGGATGGAAGAGGGAAGGTGGCGGTGCAGGTGGTGCCGGTGGAGCAGCTGGGAAAGTGGAGGAGTCGGCTGGACTTGGGGGAAAGAGATGAAGGATAGGACCCGGATGGCTTGGAGAGGGCCTCTAGATAGGAAAACCCGCCCCCAAAGGGGGGGGGTTTAAATAGGGATGGGTAGGTCGGTTAGGGCTGGGCTTGGGGTACTGGTTAGGTGGTTTAGGTAGGGTGGTATGTAGATAAGGTGGGCTGGAAAGGGTTGGGCCAGATATTTTGAAAACTAGGGGTTTGGGTAGATTGTGGGCTAGGGGTGGTTTAGGGGTTTAGGGCTAGGTTAGGTGGTTGGGTTTTAGGGTGAGGTTTAGTGAGCTAGGTTAGGTGATTAGGCTAGGTTTAGGCTAGGATTAGGGAAATTAATCTAGGTTTAGGGAAGGATTAGGGAAGTGGGTTAGGTGATTAGGTTGGGATTAGGCCGGAATTAGGGAAGTGGGTTAGGTGATTAGGCTCAGATTAGGGGTGGATTAGGGGAATAGGCTTGGATTAGGTGTTTTGGGTTAGGTTTAGGTGAAGGAGCTCCCTTAGCATGGCCCATAGACCTTAACCACCTCATGTTGGTGCAGGCCTAGGTTAGGTTTTAGCTAATTACAAGCTTAAACCCACTCAATTAGGCTAACCCACATGATTAACCCCAAACTTGACACACAAGTCAAGCTTAATTACAACACTCTTGATATTTTCCATCCCCACTCTCTCTCATGCCCAATATCCCACGTGAATTTCAAGTGGGCCCCACCTTCATTTATGAGAAGGTGATGTGGGCCATGGATCTGGATATTGGATTGGATCTCTGGATCCAAATCCAAATCCAAGTCCACATATGGGTTTGGATTGGGATCTGGATGTATATGGTCCAGATCCAATCCAAACTGAACTCTGACTCCTTCGAGCTGGGTTCGAAACGGACGATTCGTGCGGGGTCTGACAGCATCAGTACTCCGTCTGCGTTGGGTCTTCGCCAACATGGTCGTCCGCCTCCGTTTCTGCCTTCCGGAGATGACTTCAAATGGTATTTTGATAGGAACAGGGTCTTGGACGTTCGAGATCCTGGGGGTGTGAATCAGATACAAGAGTTGCTGTGCCGGGCTCGACGTGTGCTCCGGTTCCGGGCTCTTCTTAGCTCTCCTGGTCCTGTCTTGATCGGGCCAAGCCACTTTGGGGTTTCAAAACATGTTTTAAAAAGGTTTTAAAAGCTATATTGTATGTTTTCGAAATATAGAGTTCAAAACGTATGTACAGGGTTGTTCTGGAAGGCTCTTGGGTTTCCAGACTCAAAATGGCCCTTTGGGGCTGCTTTTACAAAACCAGATGGATTTGAGAAATTCGTGGGATTTCGGGGTGTTTACAGATGCCCCTCTTTGGCCTTGTCCAAATCGATTTGGATAAGGGCAAAGATGACAAACACCCCTTTTAATGTCTCCCTAGCTCTAGCCACGAAGAATATGGGATCGTCCCATTTTTAGCAAAATCTCAATTTACAAACTCTGGTAGGAGGAGATATCACGCCAACGGGTTTACTTATGGAATCTGGTCCTAAAATGGGATCATGTTCATGCAAGTACCATGCGTGGAATGCAGATGGCATGGGTGTGGTGCCAAGAGTGGCGACCTCCCAGAAACCAGATGTGGTCGAACTCTAGAGACTTACAAGGTCTATTGCTCCAAGTGAGCAAATCCTATGCTGTTCGATGTTCGGTTTTCAAAACTTATTTACAAAAGCTATTTACAAAAGGGACAACTGTCTTGAGCCTCGATCCTAAGGATTTCGTGCTCTTCGTGCTTGCCCTTGTTTGAGTCTTAACACTCGCTTATCTAGCGGAGGTTTTATAAGAAGACAAGTTTCATTTCAAATTCCTACGCCTTACTCAAAACGTCGAATTCTCAAACAAGACGAAATTCAAGTAAGTAAATCCTATTTTTACTTTAGGATTCCTCGAAATGAACCATGCTTTAGCTTGGGATAAGCCAGGGATGGGAAAGAGATACCCCGGTCCCTTCTGAAGCGTCCCGTGGTTTAAGGCATAGAAGGTGGAAAACTGTTCTTTTTGAGCTTTTTGGCCTCTTTTTCCATTTTTTTTTTCATAGAGGGTCTCCCTTTGGGAGTATTTTTTCTTTAATCCCTCTTTTTCACAAGAGAATCGATTTTTCTTTTTGATTCTGGTTTCTTTCTTTCGGAAAGAGACTTTGAATGGGAAATTCCCTTTTGTTTTGGGCCTTTGTTTTCCTTTTGGAAGGAGAAGAGAAGAGGGGAGGACTTATCCCAAGCCTACACTCGATCCATTCCTGATCAGCCTATTTAGAAATAGCACGTACTACTTGCAAGTATCTTGCTATGTTGAACTAGGCCTTTCTTTGTAAGAGGAAGGATTTTGAAATGTAACCACGATTTTGAAAACTCCACTCTTTCACAAGTGCGAATTCTCTCACTTAGGTTCACACGAGTTGGCCTTTGCACCTTATTCATATGTCTCAGGGCAGCTATCCCTATAAAATTTTCGAAAATTGGAATTTAGTCTAGATCCTACACATGATACTTCTTTAAGTATTGAATATTGATAGGATCTGCTAAATTCCTACCTTCTACATCGATCAACCAATACGAATTGTTCGTAGTGGTTGCTCGCACAACATAGGGTCCATCCTAGTTGGGGTGCCACTTGCCTAGGGGGTGTGGGCCACGATGGTGGATGGTTTTTAAGACCAGATCTCCCACTTCAAAGTGGCGAGGTCTCATGTGTTTGCTATAATATCGGGCTATCCTTTGCCGGTATGCACAAGCATGATCCATGGCAAGGAGTCGCCTCTCATCTAGTAAATCTAGTTCGGCCATCCTAGCATGCTGAAGCGTCTCTAGGGGGAGGTCGAGTGCAATGGATGTATGGAATGAATGCAGTTGGGTATGAATGGGAAGAATGGCGTTTGTGCCATAGACCAATTCGAATGGTGTGGCATTTGTGGGAGTCCGGATGGAAGTCCTATAAGCCCATAAGGCTTCATCTAGCTTCTCATGCCACATCCTACCCTTCTCTAAGGTTTTCTCAATAATACTAATGAGAGTCTTGTTTGTGGCTTCGGCTTGGCCGTTGCCTTGAGGGTAGTAGGGCGAGGAGAAGTGGTGAGTTATGCCATACGTGTTGCACAACTTAACCATCCGCTCATTCTTGAATGGGGTACCATTATCAGACACAAGGTCTCGTGGAACCCCAAATCGAGCCAAGATATTCCTCCGGATGAAAGCCACCACATGTTGCCCCATTACATTGGTTAGGGAAATGGCTTCCACCCACTTGGAGAAATACTCCGTGGCTGCTAAAATAAATCGATGCCCATTCGAGGCCTTTGGAAATATTGGGCCTACGATGTCAAACGCCCACATGGTAAATGGCCAGGGGCTGACCACGGAATGCAATGCAGATGAAGGGATATGAATGGCGTGCCCATGCACTTGACACGGATGACACTTCCTAACATGATCGTGACAATCCTTTTTCAAGGTGGACCAAAAATAGCCCCCTCTAAGTATTTTCATTGCCATCATGTTGGCATTAACATGACCTCCACATTCTCCATCGTGGAACTCATGCATTACTATCCTAGCCTCCTCTAGGTCGATACACCTAAGCAGAATGCCGGTAAAACTTTTTTTGTATAAGTCCCCACCCAGAATGGTGTATCGTGTCAAAATCTTACGAATGAATGCCTTATCTTTGGATGTGGCATCCTCGGTGAATCCCCCATTTTCTAAAAATTGTTTTATGTCATAGAACCAGGGTTTTTCAATAGACTCTGGGTTGTTTTGGCAAATATCCAAGTCGTGTGTGGATGGGTGGGGCGCATGCCATATTTCCAAAGATCTGGTCCCTGAAATGGGATCGACCTTCAGGGCTGACCCCAAGGAGGAGAGGGCATCAGCGATGCCATTGTCCTCTCTTCCTATGTGTGTGAGCTTACATGACTGGAAGGATTGGACCAATCGAGTGGCCAACTCGTGATATGGAAGTAGTTTCTCATTACGTACTTGCCAAATTTTTAAAACCTGGTTTATGACAAGGAGTGAATCTCCAAAGACCTCAATGCACGATGCCCCTAGAGTTTTCGAAATCCTTAAGCCTTGTATGAGTGCTTCATACTCAGCTACGTTGTTGGAACATTCGAAATCTAAGCGGACTGCTATGGGAATCTCGCCCTTTTCAGGGGAGATTAGGATGACCCCAGCACCGGCCCCTCGTTGGTTTCGTGCCCCATCGAAGTGCATCTTCCACACTTGGTTTTCGAAAGAATTTGCCAGAATGTGGTTTTGAAAATGGTTTTGCAATATGCCTTCATCAGGCATTTCGACAAGAGTGGGATATGCGTCCTCTAAAGGGAATTCAGCCACATAATCTGCTAGGGCTTGCCCCTTAATGGAGATCTGGTGATGGTATTTAAGATCATACTCCATTAGAAGGAGTTGCCATTTGCCCAATCTACCCGTGAGAATGGGTTTTTCGAACAAGTGCTTGATTGGATCAAGCTTGGACACTATCCAGATCTCATGATCCAGGAAATAGTGTCTGAACTTCTGGCAGGCCCAGACTAGGGCCAGGCACGTCTTCTCCATGGCTTGATAATTTCGTTCATACGCCAAGAGAGTTTTCGAAATATAGTAGATGGCATATTCCTTATGGGTGTTATCCTCGTATTGAGCCAACAGGGCTCCTAAAGCATTTACATGCACAGAGATGTATAATAAAAGCGGTTTTCCTTGTTTTGGAGGATTCAAAACGGGGGGATTAACCAAGTATGCCTTCAGTCTCTCGAAGGACTTTTGGCATTCGTCATCCCATAAGAATTTCGTACCCTTCCTCAACAGTTTGTTGAAGGGTTCGCATCTAGTTGCCAGATTCGATATGAATCGGTGCACGGATTGTAATCGACCCTGGAGGCTACGGATTTGGGTGAGATTGGAGGGTGGAGCCATGTCTATGATGGCTCGACACTTAGAGGGGTCAACTTCTATTCCCCTTTGGCTCACCATAAAGCCTAGAAGCTTCCCTGATTCTACGCCGAACACACATTTTTGAGGGTTTAGCTTTACTTTGTAAAGCCTAAGCCTTTCGAAAATCTTTTGTAAACATTCGATATGGGTGCATCGGGTTTTGGATTTCACCAAGAGATCATCTACATACACTTCGACAAGCTCATGAATTTGATCATGGAAGATCGTGTTCATGGCTCGTTGGTATGTTGCGCCGGCATTTTTCAAACCAAAGGGCATGACTGTATAGCAGTACGTGCCCCATGGGGTTGTGAAGGCGGTCTTACCCTGATCTCGTGGACTTAGTTTGATTTGATTATAGCCTGAATAGCCATCCATGAATGAAAACATTTCGTGATTTGCAGTACTATCGACTATCAAATCTATGTTGGGTAAAGGATAATTATCCTTTGGAGTGGCTTTATTCAGGTTTCTGAAATCGATGCATATTCGAATTTTCCCATTAGTTTTTCGAACCACAACGATATTTGACAACCAATTAGAATACGTAATGGGTTTTATAAATTCGGCTTTTAGCAGATCTTCTAAACCCTCTTTGACTTGCGTGTGTACATTCGGGTGTATTTTCCTAAGCTTCTGCTTTATAGGTTTTACACCTGCATCTAAGGGAAGACGATGCTCGACTATACTGGGATCTATGCCCGGCATGTCTTCATACGTCCATGCAAACACATCTAAATAGGTTCGTAGAAATGCAATGAATGCTAACTTTTCAGTTTCATGCAAGCATGCTCCTATTTTGATGGTTTTGGGATTGGAATCATCCCCTAGGTTCACCTCTATGAAATCTCCTCCTACTGATTGGGAAGGTCTTTCAAAATCGAGAATTCTGTGAAATTCTAGGAGCTCAGAAGTGGGATCTTCCTCAAGGGGATCCACTTCTGGGCTTTGATCATTCTCGTGGGCTATAGACTTGAGGGAACTTGATGCGTGGTTTTCAAAATGACCTGGTTTTGTACTTGGATTTTCAAGTGATTTCGAAATTTTTGGTCTGGCTATGCAGACGACGTTTCTTTCGAAATCCTTTTCTTTTGCTAAAGTCCTACTAGGAGCAGCTATGTGTAAAATCTTTTTGGTATTTTCCAAATTTTCGATTTTTTTTTGTTTTTGTAAAACAAGAACTTTGGGAACTATACAAAGCACTCTTTTTTTGAGTTTTTGTTTTTCCATTGTTTTTGGTTTTTCTTGTTTTTCGATTTTTTTTTTTTTTTTAAGTTTTTCAAATGTTTTTGGTATTTTTAGAAAAGGGATCTTCCGTCATACCTACAAAGGGAAAACACTACGGGTTAGACTCGGAATAGGAGGTCTAAACTATAGGTCTCTTCTAAGACAGGCTCCGGGGCACCCTTGACCCAGATGGTCACAGGAGGTGGCTCCGGCGGTATTCGAGGAGTATAGCCGATCCCATATCGGCTTGGGTTGGCCCTAGGCATGATGGGCTCTAGGAGACCCTGGTTTTGTGCCCCTAGACTCTTATAGGGCGTGTAGCCCATGTTCAACAACATGTTCCATGACTTTTTGTTTTTTGAAAAAGTTGGATACAAGTCGTGGTCCTGGAACATGCTATTGTCCATATTAGGCTCGTATGGCCTTTTGTCCAGGGGCCTTGGAAATAGGGAACGCTTGGGTTTTCCAAAGAGGATTACAGTCGGGAGGGGGCCTACTTTGGGCGGCCCCTTCACACATACAACCTTCCTAGGGTTGTTCAATATGAGCCGAGGTGGCTCAACCATAATTTGCCCCAGGTTAGCCTCATGGGCCTGGGAGCTTGATAAACAAGGGGAGTTTATGATCCCCTGAAGCTGTGGGTGACTCTCACCTAGGATCACTACGACCTGGTCCCTAAAAGGGATCTTGACACACCTGTGGAAGGTGGATGGCACAGCGCACAAACTGTGTATCCAGGGCCTTCCCAGCAACAGGTTATAATGAGGGTGGATGTCCAAGACATGGAACACCCCCGTGTGTTCGATCCCTCCCGTTTCCATTGGGAGTTCGATGGACCCTAAAGGTCTAGACGCATTCCCATCGTATCCAGTGATAACGATGGGGCTTGGGTTCACTGAAGTCAAGGTGACTCCAATTTTGTACGCCACATAAAGTGGAAGGATGTTGAGCCCTCCTCCACCATCGACTAGGCACCTGTCCAGAGAGTGGTTGTTTAGAACCACCTCGATATGCAGGGCCTGGTTATGGGTTTCGTAGGGTCTATCTACATCATCTTCCGAAAAAGTGATGGGCGATTTTGCTCGTAATAAAGCCACTTGGGCAGACAAGGATTCCAGACTTATGTTCGAATCAACCTTAGCCCTTTCTAGAATTTTCTCTAATACAAGTCTATGCCTAGGCGAGGTTTTTATAAGCTCTAGGATAGACATGTGAATAGGAATCTTTGAAAGGTGGTTTTCGAAATCATAAGGATTTAGGATGACTTTGTCCTTATCTGCTTTTGGCAGACCACTAGGGATACATGCTTTTGAGGGGCCAGGCACACTGACCACCTTTTGAGCACCTTGAAGGTGCGGGGGTTGATAGATCCTCCCGGATCTAGTGACTTCCCCCACGACCAGCCTAGGGTTCGCGCTAAACTTGGCTCTAAGGATGAGCTGAGGAGAACCTTGGATTTTCAAAACTGGTTTTACCGGGGTTTCTACTTTTGGTGGTCCCCGAATGACGACTTGGGCGGGCCTCTTGTATAGTACAAGGATGAGCGCACAAGTAGGTCGACCAGGTTCTGGCTTTTGCGCTAGTTCCTTGGAAATGGTGAGGGTACGTACCTCCTTTCCTTTCCCACTGCCACTGGCGTGTTTGGGAAAGGGTTCCTTGAAGATAGGTTGAGGTGGCTCAGGTTCCGCAGTGACCTGGAGCCGGCCTTCTGCTATCAAGTTCTCAATTTTATTTAAAAGAGAGAAGCAGTGTTTGGTATCATGGCCTTTGAGCCGATGATACTTACAAAATCGGTTTAAATACCCCCCTTTGGACGTGACTCCTTCGGGGATTTCAGGGAGTTCTATCATGCCCTGGGCAAGTAAGAGGTCTAGGACCTCCGACACAGGTTGCCCCAGCGGAGTATACTCCCGTTTTTCAACCAGTTTTTGAAAATTGTGTTCTCTCTTATTTTCTAATTTTTCAAAATTTTTAGAAGTGCCTGCCATGCCTGGATCCACCCGGACATTGGCGATTTTATGGGGCTTTGCCCCTTTGTCCGTCGTGGGCAGCCCATATGCGATGAGCTTTTCCAAACGGGTTTTTGGAATGGCACTTCCTTTCCATAAGTGATCGTATGTCCCTTTTCGCAAGTTGGTTTCGAAAAGGGAGGCCTTTTTGATCAACTTATGGAAAGTTGAAATCTCATGGAGCAAGAGAAGGGTTTTTAACTCGCTTTTAAAATTATCCAGGATGAGCATTACTGTGCATCCTTCGGATATGGGCTCTCGCACTTGGCCCAAAAGCGACCTCCATCTTATAATGAAGGCATGTACGTCTTCGTTCATGCCTTGCTTTGTATCCCTTAAGGTATTCAGGGTTGGTGTGACTTCTACGTTGTGTGCAAATCTTTGCATAAAGCAGTTTGCTAACTCTACAAAAGTAGCGAACTGGCTTAAGTCGTAGGAAGCCAGCCATTTGGCAGTTGTGCCTTTAAGGGATAAAGGGAACCAATACACCCATTTCATCGAGTCCTTTTTCTTCTTATGGGCTCGACGTGAGAAAAGCTGCAAGTGAGACCTAGGGTCTCCCATGCCATCATACCGATGGAAGTTCGGTATTTCATCATCACTGTCTGTTTCGTAGTCCATAGGAAGGAAATCAGACAGGGCGTAGCTTCTTTTCTCTTTATTCTGCCCTTTTAGCAACTGTTGTAGGGCTTTACGGTCCTTTTGTGTGAAGGACTCATGGTATTGGTTGCCTTCCATTACGGAGGCCTCTTTTTGCTTGCGAGGTTTTTCAGATTTCTTTTTAGGCCTTTGTTCACCGTTTGATGAACATGAATCACCTACTTCAGCCTCTTGGCTGAGAGCATCGATTTTGGCCTCAAACTCCCTTCTCAAGTCCTCGATTTCATCTAGTTTTATTTTGTTTTTGAAAATCCTCCTAGAGTGAGAACTTGATGCGCATGAGCCTTGGCTCGACACTTCACTTGGATTGGATTTTGACATGCTTTTCAAGCTTTTTCAAAATGTCCTAAGTACAAGCAAAGAAAACAAGTTAAAACGACACCTTTTTACAAAAATTTTCGCAAGACTAAAACTTAAAACTCCATTTTTGAAAGGCCCACGTCCCACCGGGCGTGCCAATCTCTGTAGACGCGCGAAAATCCCCGCCTCTTCGCCTTTTTCAGGGCTTGGAGCGGATCCTCTCGTGTGTCTAAGGCCTGTGTATGCAAACAGGGCGTGCCAGCTAGCTTACCTAAGCTAGCGAAGATATTTTTGACACTGACTTCTAATCGGGGCGACTGTGAGCAAGTAAGCTCTTGTCGTCGCAGACCTTCTTGCACCGATGCGCAAGGGTCAGTCTGTACGCTTTGTAAAAATCGAGTTTTTGGAGAGAAAGTCTACGAAGCGGTTCGAGGTGTCTATTTCGGGTCTTTAAGATGCGATTGCATGTTTTAGATCACGTGGATTTGCACGTGCCTAAGTCTTTTCTTTTATCCCTTTTCGGGCCACCTAGTTTGTGTGTTATGAACACTCCACTACGTGGGCGAATTCGAGCGGGGCTTGCTTTGATGCAATATGCATCCTACCTCGTGGTATGGCGTAGATGCAATGCAAACTCACGCTACTCCAAAGGGAAAACCCGAAATGTAAAGACAATACTGAAGGGAAATGACTGAAGGGAAATAACCGAAGGGAAATAACCGAAGGGAAATAACCGAAGGGAGATATGTATATAGATTATGTATATGAGCCCTTACTCGGGTCTTGCAAATAAGAGCGGAGGCTCAATGTGGGTGCGTGCTGGAATTGAAAGACTTACACACACGACATGAAATTAAACCCAAATATAAATTGCAGTATGGCCTTGACTAAGGTCTTGGGAGTAAGAGCGAAGGCTCAATGTGTGTGAGAGTGCTTGAATTGAAGTACTACACACACGACATAAATGAAACCCAAATATAACTACAATAAGGCCTTTACTAAGGTCTTGGGAGTAAGAGCGAAGGCTCAATGTGTGTGAAAGTGCTTGAATTGAAAAAACTTACTCACACGACATGAAATAAAACCCAAATAGTATAGGTCGGCCCTTACTTGGGTCTTTCAAATAAGAGCGAAAGCTCAATGTGTGTGAGAGTGCTTGAATTGAAAGACTTACTCACACGACATGAAATGAAACCCAAATAGTATAGGTCGGCCCTTACTTGGGTCTTTCAAATAAGAGCGAAAGCTCAATGTGTGTGAGAGTGCTTGAATTGAAAGACAACGCACCCAACTTAAACAAAACCCTTCGAAAATGAAAGTATATATATACACTTATGTATTAGGGGCTGATTAGGCCCGTGTGTGTTCAAAATCGTGCACGACTAAGAGAGTGCACGTGTGTGGTTGTGCCAAGCCACGTTATTACAAGCGGGGGGAGACTATGCTCCGTTATTACAACCCCGTATCAAATTGAATCTCAAGCAAATATACAACTAAAGACCGAGTTTAGACACTTACGAATAGCTGGTCCGTAGAGGCCTTGCTTGAGCGTGGGCTTGGCCTTCGCCTTGGGCTGCAAACGGGAGCTCCGCGAGGGTGGGTGAACAAAGGTGCTGGCCGACTGCAAGTGGGGCGCGGGATAGCCGCCTCAAAGGTGGCCGGTTGCAAGTGGGTGTCGCCTTGATGTGGGCGATTAAAGGGGTGGGCCTAGTGAGTGTTTAGGGTCACTAGGAGAGTCGAATGTTTAGGGAAGGTGGACCTAAAGGGGAGTTTATGGGAAGGCCGAATGGGACACCTAGGGGAATGGAGATGACTGGCCAAATGAAAGGAATAGTCGGTTGGAGTGGCCGACTAGGAAGATGTGGTGGTGGCGGGCAGCTAGGATGACTAAGGTTAGAGTATGGGAAGGTAGCTAGTTAGGTGATGGGGCTAGGTGATAGTGGGGATAGTAGGTGTAAGGGAGTGTTATGGGCAGGTCTTAGGAAATCTAATAGGGTGGCCGGGTGTAGTTAAGGGGAGTTAGGTAGGGGCAAATGGCTGGGGCGGCTAAGGTTTGGCCGAGTGGGAGTGGTGGCGGCGAGGGGCTGTTGTGTGGGTAAGGTGATGGTATGGTGGGTGGCTGGGAGTGGAGAGGGAGTAGAGAAGGAGCTAGGTAAAGTGCGGGGTACTTACCGAATGGGGAGAGGCGGTGGAAGGAAAAGAGAAGCCGGGTGTAGATGGGATGGAGAGCAAGTGTGGCGTCCAGCTGGGAGATGGTGGTGGATGGAAGAGGGAAGGTGGCGGTGTAGGTGGTGCCGGTGGAGCAGCTGGGGAAGTGGAGGAGTCGGCTGGACTTGGGGGAAAGAGATGAAGGATAGGACCCGGCTGGCTTGGAGAGGGCCTCTAGATAGGAAAACCCGCCCCCAAAGGGGGGGGGTTTAAATAGGGATGGGTAGGTCGGTTAGGGCTGGGCTTGGGGTACTGGTTAGGTGGTTTAGGTAGGGTGGTATGTAGATAAGGTGGGCTGGAAAGGGTTGGGCCAGATATTTTGAAAACTAGGGGTTTGGGTAGATTGTGGGCTAGGGGTGGTTTAGGGGTGTAGGGCTAGGTTAGGTGGTTGGGTTTTAGGGTGAGGTTTAGTGAGCTAGGTTAGGTGATTAGGCTAGGTTTAGGCTAGGATTAGGGAAATTAATCTAGGTTTAGGGAAGGATTAGGGAAGTGGGTTAGGTGATTAGGTTGGGATTAGGCCGGGATTAGGGAAGTGGGTTAGGTGATTAGGCTCAGATTAGGGGTGGATTAGGGGAATAGGCTTGGATTAGGTGTTTTGGGTTAGGTTTAGGTGAAGGAGCTCCCTTAGCATGGCCCATAGACCTTAACCACCTCATGTTGGTGCAACCCTAGGTTAGGTTTTAGCTAATTACAAGCTTAAACCCACTCAATTAGGCTAACCCACATGATTAACCCCAAACTTGACACACAAGTCAAGCTTAATTACAACACTCTTGATATTTTCCATCCCCACTCTCTCTCATGCCCAATATCCCACATGAATTTCAAGTGGGCCCCACCTTCATTTATGAGAAGGTGATGTGGGCCATGGATATGGATATTGGATTGGATCTTTGGATCCAAATCCAAATCCAAGTCCACATATGGGTTTGGATTGGGATCTGGATGTATATGGTCCAGATCCAATCCAAACTGAACTCTGACTCCTTCGAGCTGGGTTCGAAACGGACGATTCGTGCGGGGTCTGACAGCATCAGTACTCCGTCTGCGTTGGGTCTTCGCCAACATGGTCGTCCGCCTCCGTTTCTGCCTTCCGGAGATGACTTCAAATGGTATTTTGATAGGAACAGGGTCTTGGACGTTCGAGATCCTGGGGGTGTGAATTAGATACAAGAGTTGCTGTGCCAGGCTCGACGTGTGCTCCGGTTCCGGGCTCTTCTTAGCTCTCCTGGTCCTGTCTTGATCGGGCCAAGCCACTTTGGGGTTTCAAAACATGTTTTAAAAAGGTTTTAAAAGCTATATTGTATGTTTTCGAAATATAGAATTCAAAACGTATGTACAGGGTTGTTCTGGAAGGCTCCTGGGTTTCCAAACTCAAAATGGCCCTTTGGGGCTGCTTTTACAAAACCAGATGGATTTGAGAAATTCGTGGGATTTCGGGGTGTTTACAGTTCGCTTTTAGGGTGTTCCAACTAGCTTACTCAAACTAGCGAAGTAGTTTTTGAAATATCTGACTTTTAAAAGGCAATTGTAGGCAAGCGGGATCTTTTCGTCGCAGACCTTCTTCCACCGACGCGCAAGGGTCAGTTTGTACGCTTAGAGACTTTGTTTGAACAAGTTAAACTCAAATTCGATTTTTGAATAAATAGGTGTTTGAAAATCCTTTTGAAATCATGCACTTGGCGAGTTTTTGATTTGGGCGACCTTAAGTCTTTCAATTTTATCCACTTAGGCGTGTTTGCACTCTTTGTTCGGGTTTGTTCGATGCAGGTATGCACTCTAGCTCGAGTATGGCGAGTATGCAATGCAACTCACACAACTTGAATGTAAAACCCGAAATTTAAGGACTTAGTAGAAGGGAAAACCCAAATTGAATGCAACTCACACAACTTGAATGTAAATTGCAGAAATTTAAATATATCTATATCTTAAGAGCATAAAGGCTCAATGTGTGCGTGGGTGTTGTGTATAAATTGAAATGCAACACACGCAACTGAACCGTAAAACGCAGCAAAAGGGAGATATAGATATATGTAAGAGCGAAAAGGCTCAATTGTGGCATGTGTGTATGTATGAATTGAAAGACAACACACACAACTGAATTTAAAACCCGGAATTGAAATGCGTACACAACTGAACTGGGAAAACTCATGTAGTAGAAAATATATAGATATGGCTATATCTTAGTGGCTTCTGAGGCCAAAATGTGCGTGAGGTGTTTGAGCAATCGCTCGGGTGTTTCTTGGGTGCGAGTGTGTAATTGAAAGACAAACTCACACGACTTAATGTAACAACCCAGCTGAATTGAAATACATATGTATATGATAAGAGCGAAAAGGCTCAATTGTGTACGTGGTGCTTGTGTACGAGATAAGAGCGGAAAGGCTCGAGTGTACGTGTGTGTCTCGTGTGTCCAGCACCGTTATTACATTCTGGGGGGAGACGATGCTCCCTTATTACAACCACGTATCACGAATTTAATTGAATGGAAAAGAAACTTGATATATATCAAACGACTTACACTTTTCCAGGTTCTTGATTTGGGATTGTACAAGGGGCGAATCTGCCTTCTTCTTATGGAGTCCGGGGCACGTGGGAGCGAAGCCGGAGAGCTTGAGAGCTTGGAGAGACTTGGAGTTCCGGGAGCTGCAAGCTACAATGGGTTTGGGGATACTTGGGGCTGGTTTGGACAAGGTAAGACTCGAGTCACCTTGGCTCGAGTGATTGGGTTTTTGTATGGGATTCGGCCAACACTTGGCCTTGGTTTAGGTATAGGATAGAGTTAGGATTCGACCAGCATTTGGCCTTAGGTTTTGGTCTTGTGAAACTTGAGCCAAGGTGGCTCGAGTAGGAGTGACTTGCTCTAGGGTTCGGCCAACACTCGGCCTTAGGTTTTGCTTGTGTGACTCGAGCCCAAGGTGGCTCGAGTGAACTTGGTTTAGGTAGAGTTGGGGCTGAGTCCTAGGTTAGGTTTTTTCTAGGCTAGGATGGCTTGAGCCAAGGTGGCTCGAGTTTGGTTTAAGGTGAAACCGGGGCTAGTTACCTAGGGTTGTCCAAGGCGGTTGTGGGGCTAGTACACGGCCAAGTTCGACTGTGGGTTTTTAGCTAGGTGGCTGCCCTATGGCAGGCCAAGTCTTTGGTTAAGGTGGGGGAACACACGGCCTCGTCTGGCCGTGTGTTTAGATTTAGGTGGCCTGTCAAAAGGCAGGCCAAGTCTCTTAGTGAACAAGTAAGGACGCCCGGCCAACTTTGGCCGGGCTGTTTTGGGTTTGTGGGAAAGGGAAACCAGCCAAAAGTTGGGCTGGTTTTTAGGTAGTTGGCCTGTGTAGACGCGCGAAAATCCCTGCCTCTCGCCTTTTCAAGGCTCGAAGCGGATCCTCTCGTGTGTCTAAGGCCTATATATGCAAACAGGGCGTGCCAGCTAGCTTACCTAAGCTAGCGAAGATATTTTTAACACTAACTTCTAAACGTGGCGACTGTGAGCAAGTGAGCTCTTGTCGTCGCAGACTTTCTTGCACCGATGCGCAAGGGTCAGTCTGTACGCTTTGCAAAAATCGAGTTTTGGAGAGAAAGTCTATGAAGCAGTTCGAGGTGTCTATTTCGAGTCTTTCAAATGCGATTGCATGTTTTAGATCACATGGATTTGCACGTGCCTAAGTCTTTTCTTTTATCCCTCTTCGGGCCACCTAGTTTGTGTGTTATGAACACTCCACTACATGGGCGAATTCGAGCGGGGCTTGCTTTGATGCAATATGCGTCCTACCTCATGGTATGGCGTAGATGCAATACAAACTCACGCTACTCCAAAGGGAAAACCCGAAATGTAAAGACAATACTGAAGGGAAATAACCGAAGGGAAATAACCGAAGGGAGATATGTATATAGATTATGTATATGAGCCCTTACTCGGGTCTTGCAAATAAGAGCGAAGGCTCAATGTGGGTGCGTGCTTGAATTGAAAGACTTACACACACGACATGAAATTAAACCCAAATATAAATTGCAGTATGGCCTTGACTAAGGTCTTGGGAGTAAGAGCGAAGGCTCAATGTGTGTGAGAGTGCTTGAATTGAAGTACTACACACATGACATAAATGAAACCCAAATATAACTGCAATAAGGCCTTTACTAAGGTCTTGGGAGTAAGAGCGAAGGCTCAACGTGTGTGAGAGTGCTTGAATTGAAAGACTTACACACAAGACATGAAATTAAACCCAAATATAAATTGCAGTATGGCCTTGACTAAGGTCTTGGGAGTAAGAGCGAAGGCTCAATGTGTGTGAGAGTGCTTGAATTGAAGTACTACACACACGACATAAATGAAACCCAAATAGTATAGGTCGGCCCTTACTTGGGTCTTTCAAATAAGAGCGAAAGCTCAATGTGTGTGAGTGCTTGAATTGAAAGACAACGCACCCAACTTAAGCAAAAACCCTTCGAAAATGAAAGTATAAATATATATACTTATGTATTAGGGCTAATTAGGCCTGTGTGTGTTCAAAATCGTGCACAACTAAGAGAGTGCACGTGTGTGGGTGTGCCAAGCCATGTTATTACAAGCGGGGGGAGACTATGCTCCGTTATTACAACCCCGTATCAAATTGAATCTCAAGCAAGTATACAACTAAAGACCGAGTTAGGCACTTACTAGTAGCTGGTCCGTAGAGGCCTTGCTTGAGCATGGGCTTGGCCTTCGCCTTGGGCTGCAAACGGAAGCTCCGCGAGGGTGAACGACAAAGGGTGCTGGCCGGCTACAAGTGGGGCGCGGGATAGGCGCCTCGAAGGTGGCCGGCTGCAAGTGAGTGTCACCTTGATGTAGGGAATTAAAGGGGCTGGGCCAAGTGAATATGTAGGGTCACGAATGGAGAGTATAGAGTGTTAGGGAATATGGACCTAAGGGGAGTGTGGTGGTAGCGGGCTGCTAGGATGACTTGGTTCGGCTGAGTGAGAAGGGTGGCAGCAAAGGGGAATGGCTGGTGGTAGGGTGTTGTGGTAGGGTTTAGGTGGCTGAGAGTGGAGAGGGAGTGAAGAAGGTAAGACAAAGAAAGGTGTACTAACCGTATGGAGAGAGGCGGTGGATGGAAGAGAGAAGCCGGGTGGTTGGGAAGTAGCGCAAGTGGTGGCGTTCGGCTGGGAGATGGTGGTGTAGGTGGCGATGGAGGTGGTGGTGGGATGGAGAGCAGGTGGTGGTGCAGGTGGAGCAGGTGGGACTCGGCTGGACTTGGGAAAGGAGGGGACCCGGTTGGGATTTGTGAGGCCACCTAGATAGGAAAACCCGCCCCCAAGGGGGGGGGGTTTATATAGGGAGTTGGGTAGGTCGGTTAGGGCTGGGTTTGGGGTAGTGGTTAGGTGGTTTAGGTAGGGTGGTATGAAGATAAGGTAGGCTGGAAAGGGTAGGGCCAGATATTTTAAAACTAGTGGTTTGGGTAGATTGTGGGCTAGGGGTGGTTTAGGGGTTTAGGGCTAGGTTAGGTGGTTGGGTTTTAGGGTGAGGGTTAGTGAGCTAGGTTAGGTGATTAGGCTAGGTTTAGGCTAGGTTTAGGGAAATTAACCTAGGTTTAGGGAAGGATTAGGGAAGTGGGTTAGGTGATTAGGTTGGGATTAGGCCGGGATTAGGGATGTGGGTTAGGTGATTAGGCTCAAATTAGGGGTGGATTAGGGTGGTAGGCTAGGATTAGGTGTTTTGGGTTAGGTTTAGGTGAGGGAGCTCCCTTTGCATGGCCCATAGACCTTAACCACCTCATGTTGGTGCAGCCCTAGGTTAGGTTTTGGCTAATTACAAGCTTAAACCCATTCAATTAGGCTAACCCACATGATTAACCCCAAACTTGACACACAAGTCAAGCTTAATTACAACACTCTTGATATTATCCATTCCCACTCTCTCTCATGCCCATAATCCCACGTGAATTTCAAGTGGGCCCCACCTCCATTTATGAGAAGGTGATGTGGGCCATGGATATGGATATTGGATTGGATCTTTGGATCCAAATCCAAATCCAAGTCCACACATGGGTTTGGATTGGGATCTGGATATATATGGTCCAGATCCAATCCAAACTGAACTCTGACTCCTTCGAGCTGGGTTCGAAACGGACGATTTGTACGGGGTCTAACAGCATCAGTACTCCATTTGCGTTGGGTCTTCGCCAACATGGTCGTCCGCCTCCGTTTCTGCCTTCCGGAGATGACTTCAAATGATATTTTGATAAGAACAGGGTCTTGGACGTTCGAGATCCTGGGGGTATGGATGTGATACAAGAGTTGTTGTGTCGGGCTCGATATGTGCTCCGGTTCCGGGCTCTCTTTGACTTTGCTGGTCCTGTCTTGATTAGGCCAACCTACTTCGGGGTTTCAAAACATGTTTTAAAAGGGTTTTTTAAAAGCCATATTATGTATTTTTGAAATACGAAGTTTAAAACGTATGTACAGGGTTGTCTGGAAGGCTCCTGGGTTTCCAGACTCAAAATGGCCCTTTGGGGCTGCTTGTATAAAACTAGGTTTGTTTAAGAAATTCGTGGGATTTCGGGGTGTTTACAGCCTGCCTTTAGGGCAGGCCACTTTGGGTAGGAAATGGTTTTTGGGGAGAAAGGATTCGAGGTAGTTAGGTGGGTTTTCAAAAGGGAAGTTCGGCCAAGGTTAGCCGAACTTGATGGGGTTCAAGGTGAAGTTCGGCCAGCACCTGACTGAACTGGTTTAGGTCTTAGGATAGGTTGTTTAGGTGGTGGTTTTGGGTGGAAGACTTGGTGAAAAACGGCCAGCACTTGGCTGGTTTGGTAGTGGTTTTAGGGGACGTTTGGGTAGGATGGGTGGTTTAGAGTGGTTAGGGAAGAAGGTGTCTAGTTTAGGTCTTAGGGGCTTACCTAGTTGCAGCACCACTCCAAGCCGCTGCCAAGCTCCACCACGCCATGCTCCTAGCCAGCTTGTAGGGGACGTCCCTTGGTTGGTGCAACCCTTGGCTCCATGAGCCAATCCCAAGCACTCAAACAAACGAACTTGGCCTATGGGCCTTTTTCTCTCTCATCCCCCCCCCTTTATTCACGTGAGGTGCTTCCCTGGAGCCTCACTGATGCCTTTTTTCAAGCCCAGCACCTCTATTTATAGAGGTTTTAAGTGGGTCTTGGATCTTGGGTCTTGGATTTGGGTCTGGCTATCCGGATCCAATCCAAACTCTATGTGGATCTGGATCACAGATCTCGGATATTTTGAGATCCAGATCCAGTCCAAATATTTATTTGGGTTTGGATCTCGAATCTTGAATCTTGGATTTTTGAGATCCGGATCCAATCCAAACACAATTTGGATCTAGATCTGGATATTTTTGGGTCCAGACCCAATCCAGACTTTTCTTCTGCTCCTTGGTTTTTTGGTCCTTTCTGGTGCTTTTCACCGTCGGTTTCGAGCGGGCTTCGATTCATCGAATGCCCAACTCTGGCCTGGGTCTTCTCCAAGTGTTTCTTCCAACTGATGTTCTGCTTTTCAGGACTTTTTCGGCGTTCATTTCGGTCCGTCGTTTTGGTTTTTGGCCAGTTCCTGTTGATATCGAACTCAAATTGCCGCACGGATTTCGTTCTTCATTTTGATGGGACGTGTCTCAGACTTCTGTCGACTTCCTCAGGTACTGGGCTTCTTTCTGCATTTTGGAGCTGCTTCGTGCTTTTTCTTTGACCTAAATTACATTTTTACCCTTCTGTCGGGCTTTTCTCTGAACAGGCTCTTTTTTCTTCCGTTTTTGAATAGGGGGTGGCTTTTGAGACTCTGGGCTTGATTTCTCTTATTGTTGGGGCTCTCCTTTTGCCTTTTGTACCTATTTTCACATTTTAAAATAGGTTATCATTTTGGCTCAAACGAGCTTTTTGTGTTTTTGAGAGTTTTTGTTTTTTGGAAAATTCGAGGTGTTTACAGAAGTGTGCAATCGGGTGGGGTGTGCAGGTGGCAGCCGAGTGGAAGTGCAGCTGGGTGGAGTAGCGGTGGAGGTGGCGCAGCTGGGGATGATGGAGTGAGATGGGTGAGAGATAGGGCAGGTGAGAGAGGAGAGAGAGGGATCCAAAACCCGCCCCAAAGGGGGGGTTTTATAGGCATGGGCTGGGGTCGGTTGGTAAGGTGGTATGGGGTAGATATTTAGGATATGGTGGGCTGGTGGGGTAGTTTGGGTAGGTCGGCTAGGGGGTAGTGGTATGGTGGTTTAGGGTAGGTCGGTTAAGGTGGCTGGGAATTAAGGGTTAGGGTCTAATTAGGTGGGTTAAGGTGGGATTAGGTTTAGTCTAGTTAGGTGGGGTGAGCTAGGTGAGGTCAGCTAGGTATGGTTAGGGTGGTTTTGGGTGGGGACGGCTAGGATTAGGTCAGGTTTAGGGGGGAGTGGCTAGGTGAGGTGGGTTAGCTTAGGGCTAGGTTTTAGAAGCATCCCCTTGGCATCGATCCATAGACCTAGTTGCAGCCAAGTTCATGTTGGTGCAACCCCAGGTTAGGTTTAGGTGCATACAAGCTTAAACCCACACTCTTAGGCTAAACCCACATGATTAACCCACCCTTGACTAAAGTCAAGCCCACCAACTTTCTCACTCATACTTTATCATCCCATTCTCTCTCTATACCCAAGCTTTTCACGTGAAATCCTTGTGGGCCCCACCTCCATTTATGAGAAGGTGATGTGGGACATGGATGTGGATATTGGATTAGATCTTTGGATCTAAATCCAAATCCAAATGCATATTTGGGTCTGGATCTGGATATATATGGTCCAGATCCGGCCCAAATATGATTTTCTAACTCCTTCATGGCGTTTCGAAATGGACGGTTTGTGCAAGGCCTGACTGCATCAGTACTCCGTCTTGCATTGGGTCTTCGCCAACATTGTCGTCTGCTCTTCTTCTCACCTTTCGGAGATCATTTTGACAAATTTGTTGATATCAGGGGCTTGGATGTCCGAGATTTTGGAGATGATTCTGATACGAGAGTTGATGTGCTGGGCTTGACATATGCTCTGGGTCCGGGCTCTCTTTCGCTTCTTCGGTCCTGCTTTCATCAGGCCAAGTTGCTTTTCGGGGTTTCAAAATACCTTTTTAAGGTTTTAAAAGCTGTATGGATATATTTTCAAGTGTATATGGTTTTAACATATGTACAGGGTTGTCTGGAAGGCTCTTGGATTTCTAGACTCAAAATAGCCCTTTGGGGCTACTTTTGTAAAACCAGGTAATTTGAGAAAATCGTGGGATTTGGGGTTGTTTACAGATGCCCCTCTTTGGCGTTATCCAAATTGATTTGGATAATGGCAAAGACGACAACACCCCTTTCGATGTCTCCCTAGATCTATCCACGAAAATATGGGATCGTCCCAACTTTTAGCAAAATCTCTCTTTTAAAACCCTGGTAGGAGGTGATACTACGCCAAAGGGATATATATTCCTATGGTTTCTGGTCCTAAAGGGGATCATGTTCATGCATGACATGGATGAGATGCCAAGGATGGCGACCTCCTGGAGACCAGAGGACATGGTCGAACTCTTGAGGCTTACAAAGACCTGCTGCTCCAAGTGAGCAGACTCTATGTTGCTCGATGTTCGATTTTTCAAAATCTATTTACAAAAGGGAAAACTGCTTTGAGCCTCGATCCTAAGGATCTCGAGCTCTTCATTTTTGCCTTTGCTTGAGTCTTGACACTCGCTAATCTAGCGGAGGTTTTATAAGAAAACAAGCTATATTTCAAAATTCCTACGTCTTACTCGGAACGTCGAATTCTCGAACAAAATGAAATTCAAGTAAGTAAATCCTATTTTTACTTTAGGATTCCTCGAAATGAACCATGTTTTACTTGGGATAAGCCAGGGATGGGAAAGAGATACCACGGTCCCTTCTGAAGAGTCCTGTGGTTTGAGGCATAGAAGGCGGAAAACTTCTCTTTTTGAGCTTTTTGGCCCTTTTTCCATTTTTTTTCATAGAGGGTCTCCCTTTGGGAGTATTTTTTCTTTAATCCCTCTTTTTCACAAGAGAATCGAATTTCTCTTTTTGATTCTGGTTTCTTTTTTTGGGAAAGAGACTCTTGACGGGGAATTCCCTTTGTTTTGGCCACATTTTCTTTTTGGAAGGAGAAGAGAAGAGGGGAAGACTTATCCTAAGGTCACACTCGATCCATTCCAGATCAGCCTATTTAGAAATAGCACGTACTACTTGCAAGTATCTCGCTATATTGAACTAGGCCTTTCTTTGTAAGAAGAAGAATTTTGAAATGTAACCTCGTGTTTGGAAAACTCCACCCTTTAACAAGTGCGAATTCTCTCACTCAGGGTCACACAATTCGCCTTTGAACCTTACTTTCGAAGTTTCAAAGCAGCTATCCCTAAGGGTTTTCGAAAAAGGGAATTTAACCCCAAATCCTACACATAATACTTCTTTAAGTATTGAATATTGATAGGATCTACTAAATTCCTACCTCCTACATCAATCAACCAATATGAGTTGTTCGTGGTGGTTGCTCATACAACATAGGGTCCATCCCACTTGGGGCGCCACTTTCCAAGTGGATGTGGGCCATGATAGTGGATGATTTTCAAAACCAGATCTCCCACTTCAAAGTGGCGAGGTCTCATGTGTTTGTCATAATGTCGGGCTATCCTTTGCCGGTATGCGTGAGCATGATCCATAGCAAGGAGTTGCCTCTCCTCTAGCAAATCTGGTTCGGCCATCCTAGCATGCTGAAGCGTCTCTAGGGGGAGGTCGAGTGCAATGGATGTATGGAATGAATGCAATTGTGTATGAATGGGAAGAATGGCGTTTGTGCCATAGACCAATTCGAATGGTGTGGCATTCATGGGAGTCTGGATGGAAGTCTTATAAGCCATAAGGCTTCATCCAGCTTCTCGTGCCACATCCTGTCCTTTTCTAAAGTCTTCTCAATTATACTAATGAGAGTCTTATTCGTGACTTCGGCTTGGCCATTGCCTTGAGGGTAGTAGGGCGAGGAGAAGTGGTGAGTTATGCTATAAGTGTTGCACAACTTAATCATCCGCTCGTTTTTGAATGGGGTGCCATTATCTGACACAAGGTCTCTTGGAACCCCAAATCGAGCCAAGATATTTCTCCTAATGAAAGCCACCACATGTTTCCCCTGTACGTTGGTCAGGGAGATGGCTTCAACCCACTTGGAGAAATACTCAGTGGCTGCTAAAATGAACCTATGCCCATTAGATGCCTTTGGAAAGATCGGGCCTACAATATCAAACGCCCACATGGTAAATGGCCAGGGCCTGACCACGGAATGCAATGAAGATGATGGGATATGAATTGTGTGCCCATGCACTTGACATGGATGACACTTTCTAACATGATCGTGGCAATCCTTTCTCAAGGTAGACCAAAAATAGCCCGCTCTAAGTATTTTCATTGCCATCATGTTGGCATTAACATGACCTCCACATTCTCCATCGTGGAATTCACGCATAACGATCCTAGCCTCCTCTAGATCGACACATCTTAGTAGGATGCCGGTAAAACTTTTCTTATATAAAACCCCATCGAGAATGGCGTATCGGGTAGAAATTTTTCGGATGAATGCCTTATCTTTGGATGTGTCATCCTCAGTGAATCCCCCATTTTCTAGAAAACATTTGATATCATAAAACCAAGGGTTTTCGGCAGAATTTGGATTATTTTGGCAAATATCCAAATCGTGTGTGGATGGAGTGGGCGCATGCCATATCTCTAAGGATCGAGTTCCCAAAGTGGGATCAACCTTTAGGACTGAACCTAAGGAGGAGAGGGCGTCGGCAATGCCATTATCCTCTCTTCCTACGTGTGTGAGTCTACCTGATTGGAATGACTCAACCAATCGAGTGGCCAACTCGTGATATGGAAGAAGTTTTTCATTACGTACTTGCCAAATTTTCAAAACTTAGTTTATAACAAGGAGCGAATCTCCAAAGACCTCGATGCATGATGCCCCTAGAGTTTTCGAAACCCTTAAGCCTTGTATGAGTGCTTCATACTCAGCTATATTGTTGGAACATTCGAAATCTAGGCGAATTGCTATGGGGATCTCACCCTTTTCAGGGGATATGAGGATGACCCCAGCACTAGCCCCTCGTTGGTTTCGTGCCCCATCGAAGTGCATTTTCCACACTTAGTTTTCGAAAGAGTTTGCCAAAATGTGGTTTTGAAATTGGTTTTGTAATATACCTTCATCAGGCATTTCACTAAATGTGGGATATGTGTCCTCCAGGGGGAACTCAGCCACGTAGTCAGCTAGGGCTTGCCCCTTAATGGAGATATGATGATGGTATTTCAGGTCATACTCCATTAGAAGGAGTTACCATTTGCCCAATCTACCAATGAGAATGGGTTTTTTGAACAAATGCTTGATTGGATCAAGCTTGGACACTATCCAAATCTCATGATCTAGGAAATAGTGTCAAAATTTCTGGCAGGCCCAAACTAGGGCCAAGCACGTCTTCTCCATTGCTTGATAATTCCTTTCATAAGCCAAGAGAGTTTTTGAAATATAATAGATGGCATACTCCTTATGGGTGTCATCCTCGTATTGAGCTAACAACGCTCCCAAGGCATTTGCATGCACGGAAATATAAAGCAAAAGAGGTTTTCCTTGCTTTGGAGGATTTAAAATAGGGGGATTAACTAGGTATGCCTTTAGTCTTTCAAATGACTTTTGGCAGTCGTCATCCCATGAAAATTTCGTGCCCTTTCTCAACAAATTTTTGAAGGGTTCGCATCTAGTCGCTAGGTTTGAAATGAACCTGCGAATGAATTGTAATCGACCCTGGAGGCTACAAATCTGTGTGAGATTGGAGGGTGGAGCCATGTCTATGATGGCTCGACACTTAGAGGGGTCGACTTCTATACCCCTTTGGCTCACCATAAAGCCTAAGAACTTTCAGGACTCTACTCCGAATACACATTTCTGAGGGTTTAGCTTTACTTTGTAAAGTCTAAGCCTTTCAAAAATCTTTCGTAAACATTCGATGTGAGTGCATCGAGTTTTAGATTTTGCCAAGAGATCATCCACATATACCTCTACGAGCTCATGAATCTGATCATGGAAGATCGTGGTCATGGCTCTCTAGTATGTTGCATCGACATTTTTCAAACCAAAGGGCATGACTGTATAGCAGTACGTGTCCCATGGGGTTGTGAACGCGCTCTTACCCTGATCTCGTGGACTTAATTTAATTTGATTATACCCTTGTAGATGCAGAAAATTCCCGCTCCTGGTTTTTAGGCCTGAAGCGAACCTTTTCGTGTGTCTAAGTCCTATTTAAACAAACAGGGCATGCCAGCTAGCTTACTTAAGCTAGCGAAGATATATTTTAAAAACCTGACTTCTAACGTGGTGACTGTGAGCAAGCAAGCTCTTGTCGTCGCAGACCTTCTTGCACCGATGCGCAAGGGTCAGTCTGTACGCTTTTAAAATCGTGTTTTGAGTGGAGAAAACCTACGAAAGCGGTTCGAGGTGTTTGATTCGGGTCTTTTTGGTATGGTTTCATATTTTAGATCACGTGGATTTGCACGTACCTAAGTCTTTCTTTTTATCCCTCTTTGGGGCCACCTAGGTGTGTGTTATGAACACTCCACTAAGATGTGGCGACTTTGAGAGGGAGTATGGGGTTTGCTTTGATGCAATATGCGTCCTAACTCGTAGTATGGTGTATATGCAATGACCGAAGGGAAATGACTTGTAATGTAAATGCTGAAGGGAAATACGTATATAATGTATATATGGGCTCTTACTTGGGTCTTGCAAATAAGAGCAAAGGCTCAATGTGGGTGCGTGCGAGAATTGAAGTACTACACACACGACATGAAATGAAACCCAAATATAACTTGCAATATGGCCTTAACTAAGGTCTTGGGAATAAGAGCGAAAGCTCAATGTGTGTGAGTGCTTGAATTAAAGTACTACGCACACAACATGAAATAAAACCCAAATATAAATTGCAGTATGGCCTTAACTAAGGTCTTGGGAGTAAGAGCGAAAGCTCAATGTGTGTGAGTGCTTGAATTGAAGTACTACACACACAACATGAAATAAACCCAAGGATAGTATAACAGGGCCCTTACTTGGGTCTTACAAATAAGAGCGAAGGCTCAATGTGTGTGAGTGCAAGAATTCAAAGACAACACACACAACTCAAGCAAAAACCCTACATAAACTATATAAATAAATTTATATCTTAGGGGCTGATTAGGCCCGTGTGTGTTCAAAATCGTGCACAACTAAGAGAGAGGTAGGCTCAAGTGCACGTGTGTGTGGGTGTGCCAAACCACGTTATTACAAGTGGGGGGAGACAATGCTCTGTTATTATAATCCCGTATCAAATTTAAATTAACTTAAGCAACTCTACAACTAAGGACCGAGTTAGGCACTTACTTATAGCTGGTCCGAAGATGACTTGCTTGAGCGTGGGCTTGGCTTCGCCTTGGGCTGCAAGAGGGAACTCCTCGGAATGGAACGGCAAGGGGAGATGCTGGCCGGATGACTTGGGTGCGCGGGAAGGGCTCCTTGAAGCTGGCCGGCTGCTAGGAGTGTGCTGCCTTGGTGCTTTGGGCTAAGGTGACTAAGGAAGGTCACTAAGGGAGGGAAGGCTCTATGGAAGGTGGCGCAAAGGGGAGCCTAAAGATATGGGGTGGTTTAAGGAGAAAGGAGTAAGGCCGAATGGGTTGGGTACAGTCGGTTGGAGTGGCCGACTAAGGGGAGTTTAGTGGTGGCCGGCTGCTAGGGTAGCTAGGGAATGGCAAGGATGGGAAGGGAGCTAGCTAGGGTGTTGTGTAAGGTGGAGCTAAGGGCTGGTGGAAAGTGGTATGGGCAGGTCTTAGGGAGCTAAGTGGGGTGGCTGGGTATCACTAGGGGAAGTGGTTCAAGGCGGGTGATGTAAAGGTTGAGGTCTGGCCGAATGGGTAAGGGTGGCAGGTGACAAAGGAGGATGCTAATTGGTGGTGGTATGGGTGGTTGAGAGTGGAGGGGGAGTGAAGAAGAGGTAGAGTTAGGTTGGGGTACTAACCGGGTGGTGAAGAGGGGCGATGGATGGAAGAAGGGCAGCCGGGTGGTGAAGGTTGCAACGTGGAGTGGAGTTCGGTCGGGGGATGAAGGTGGCCCGAGGTGGAGCTTGGCTGGAGTAGTGGTGGTGCAGGTGGAAGGAGGGCAGCAAGGTGGAAGGCTCGGCTGAGAGGAGGTTGGCCAAGGTCGGCTGGGCCAAGGTGCGCTGGAAGTGATTGAAAAACCCGCCCATTAGCGGGGGGGTTTATATAGGTTGGTGAAGGGCGGTTGGGGCTGGTTTTCGGAAGGTGGTAAGGTGGTTTAGGTGGTGGTGGTGTGGTGATATGGTGGGCTGGTTTTGAGGAGGGGCCAGATATTTTGATTTGGGGGGTATTAGGAATATGGTGTGCTAAGTTTAGGTGGGGTGGTTTAGGGGTTTAGGGCTTAGCTAGGTGGGATGGTTTTGGGGTGAGGTTTAGTGAGGTGGGTTAGGTGATTAGGCTAGGATTAGGTTAGGTTTAAGGGAATTAAGCTAGGTTTAGGGGAGGATTAGGGAAGTGGGTTAGGTGATTAGGTTGGGATTAGGCCGGGATTAGGGAAGTGGGTTAGGTGATTAGGCTAGGTTTAGGACGGGATTAGGGTAAAAGGCTAAGATTAGGGGTTTTTACTTAAGATTGGTTTAGGGAGCTCCCTTTGCATAACCCATAGACCTTGTTGCATCATGTTGGTGCAGCCCTAGGTTAGGTTTTGGCTAATACAAGCTTAAACCCATGCTAATTAGGCTAACCCACATGATTAACCCCAAACTTGACACACAAGTCAAGCTTAATTACAATCACTCCCAAATCTTATCCTCCCCCACTCTCTCTCATGCCCATAATCCCACGTGAACTTCAAGTGGGCCCCACCTCCATTTATGAGAAGGTGATGTGGGCCATGGATGTGGATATTGGATTGGATCTCTAGATCCAAATCCAAATCCAAATCCATACATAGGTTTGGATTGGGATCTGGATATATATGGTCCAGATCCAATCCAAACTGAATTCTGACTCCTTCAGGCTGTGTTCGAAACGAACAGTTTGTGTAGGGTCTAACAACATCAATACTCCGTCTGCGTTGGGTCTTCGCCAACATGGTCGTCCGCTTCTATTTTCACCTTCCGGAGATGATTTCATATGATTTCTGATTATAACAGGGTCTTGGACGTTCGAGATCCTTGGGGTGGATTCAATATGAGAGTTGCTGTGCCGGGCTCGACATGTGCTCCGGTTTCTGGCTCTCTTTAGCTCTTCGGTCCTGCTTTCATCAGGCCAAGTTGTTTTTCGGGATTTCAAAATACTTTTTTAAGGTTTTAAAAGCTGTATGTATATATTTTAAAACATATATGGTTTTAACATATGTATAGGGTTGTCTGGAAGGCTCCTGGGTTTCCAGACTCACAATAGCCCTTTGGGGCTGCTTTTACAAAATCAGGTTGATTTGAGAAGTTCGTGGGATTTCGGGGTGTTTACAACCCTGAATAGCCATCCATAAACGAAAACATTTCGTGATTTGCAGTACTATCGACTATCAAATCTATGACCCCCTGAAGTTGAGGGTGACTCTCACCTAGGATCACTACGACTTTATCCCTAAAAGGGATCTTGACACACCTGTGGAAGGTAGATGGCACAACGCACAAGCTGTGTATCCAGGGCCTTCCCAACAACAGGTTATAATGGGGGTAGATGTCCAGGACATGGAACACCCCCGTGTGTGCTATCCCTCCTGTTTCCATGGAGAGTTCGACAGATCCTATTGGTCTAGATGCATTCCCATCGTATCCAGTGATAACGATGGGACTTGGATGAACGGATGTCAAGGTGACTCTGATCTAATTCGCCACATGAAGTGGAAGGATGTTGAGCCCTCCTCCCCCATCGACAAGGCACCTATCTAGAGAGTGGTTATTCAGAACCACCTCGATAAGTAGGGCCTGATTATGGAACTCATAGGGTCTATCTACATCGTCTTCCGAGAATACGATGGGTATTTTCGCTCCTATGGAGGCCACTTGTTTGGACAAAGATTCAGGGGTAATGTTCGAACTAACCCTTGCTCTTTCTAGAATTTTCTCTAACACTAGTTTATGCCTAGGTGAAGTTTGTATTAGCCCTAGGATGGACATATTGATAGGAATCTTTGAAAGATGGTTTTCGAAATCATACACCTTCAAAACAACATTTCCTTTGTCCATTTTTGATGGAACTCTAGGAATACATGCTTTTGAGGGGCCAGGCACACTGACCACCTTTTTAGCACTTTGTAGATGTGGGGGATGGTAGATCCTCCCAGACCTTGTCACCGCTCCCACGATCAACCTAGGTTTCGTACTAATCATGGCTCTAATCGAGAGATTTGGAGCACCTTGAATGGTTAAAATTGGTTTAACCGGGGACGAAACTCTTGGTGGTCCCCGGATGACTACTTGGGCGGGTTTCTTGTAAAGGATAAGAGTAGACGCACAAGTAGATGAACCAGACTCACATGCATGCGCTAGATTCTTTGAAATCGTAAGAGCACATACCTCTTTTCCCTTCCCACTGGTACTTGCGTGCTTGGGGAAGGGTTCTTTGAAGATAGCTTGGGTAGGCTCAGGTTCTTCAGCGACCTAGAGCCGGCCTTCTGCTATGAAGTTCTCAATTTTATTAAGGAGGGAGAAGCACCGCCTTGTATCATGGCCTTTGAGCCGATGATACTTGCAGAACTTGTTTAAAAACCCTCCCTTCGAAGTGACTCTCTCGGGAATCTCGGGGAGTTCGATCATGCCTTGGGCAAGTAGGAGGTCTAGGACCTCCATCATAGGTTGCCCCAGCAGAGTATACTCCCGTCTTTCGAAGGGTTTTTGAAAACTCCTCTCCTTTTTATTTTCTGGTTTTTCAAAAGCTCTTGAAGCACTTGTCGGGCTTGGATCCACCCGGATATTGGCGATTTTATGGGGTTTTAACCCTTTATCCACGGTGGATGGCCCATAAGTGATGGGCTTCTCCAAGCGAGTTTTCGAAATGGGATTTCCTTTCCAGAAGTGATCATACACCCCCTTTTTCAAATTTGTTTCGAAAAGGGATGCTTTCTTTATTAACTTATGGAAAGTCGAGATTTCATGAAGCGAGAGAAGGGTTTTCAACTCGTTTCTAAAATTATCTAGGATGAGCATGACTGCACATCCTTTTGATATGGGCTCTCGCACTTGACCTAAGAGAGACCTCCAACGAACAATGAACGTATGTACATCCTCGTTCACACCTTGTTTTGTATCCCTCAATGTGTTTAAAGTCTATGTGACTTCTACGTTATGCGAGAATCTCTGCATAAAGTAGTTCGCTAACTCTTCAAAAGTTGTGAACTGGCTAAGATCATAGGAAGCCAGCCATTTGGCAGTTGTGCCCTTGAGGGATAGAGGGAACCAATACACCCATTTCATCGAGTCCTTTTTCTTATGGGCTCGACGAGAGAAACGCTGCAAGTGAGACCTGGGGTCTCCCATGCCATCATACCGATGGAAGTTCGGTATTTCATCATCACTGTCTGTTTCATAGTCCATAGGCAAGAAATCAGACAGGGCGTAGCTCCTTTTCTCTTTATTTTGCCCTCTCAGCAGCTGTTGTAGGGCTTTACGGTCCTTGTGTGTGAAGGACTCGTAGTATTGGTTACCTTCCATCGCGGAAGTCTCCTTGTGTTTGTGAGGTTTTTCAAATTTCTTCTTGGCCTTTGGTTCGCCGTTTGACGAACATGAATCACCCGCTTCAGCCTCTTGGCTAAGAGCGGCGATTTTGGCCTCGAAGTCCCTTCTCAAGTCTTCAATCTCTTGTTTTTTCGAAAACTTTCGAGATTGAGAACTTGATGCGCATGAGCCATGGCTCAATACCCCTTGGGAGCCTGGACTCGACATGCTTCAATATGTTTTTCAAAACAAATCCTAAGTATGAAAATGCAATAAACAAAGTTAAAACACTTTAGAAAAAAAATTTCATGAGGTTTTTCTACATGAAATGACCCTACACAAGGCCCAGGTCCCACCGGGCGTGCCAAACCTGTAGACACGGAAAATTCCCACTTCTGGTTCTTAGGCCTGAAGTGAACCTTTTCGTGTATCTAAGTCATATTTAACAAAAGGGCGTGCCAGTTAGCTTGCTCAAGCTAGCGAAGAAATTTTTTGAAATCTGACTCTATCGGGGCGACTATAAGTAAGTGAGCTCTTTTCGTCGCAGACCTTCTTGCACCGATGCGCAAGGGTCAGTCTGTACGCTTGGGAAAGTCTTTTAAATTTAAACCTCTTTGAAAAATACCCGAAGTGTTTGGGCTTTGTATGTACGATTGCAAGTTTTATTACACGTGGGATTTGCACGTGCCTATGTCTTTCTTTTTTTATGCTTTTTAGGGCCAACTAGGTGTGTGCGCAAGTGACCTAAGTTGGCCAATTTTTGCACGGGAGTATGGGGTTTGCTTTGATGCAATATGCGTCCTAACTCGTGGTATGGCGAATATGCAATGCAAACTCACTCAACTCCAAAGGGAAAACCCGAATTGAAAGACAATGCGGAAGGGAAATGACTTCATGTAAATTGCAAAAGGGAAATTGCAATAAGGGAAATATGGCTATATCTTAAGAGCGGAAAGGCTCAATTGTGCAAGTGTGTGTCGTGTATATATGGAAAGACTGCACACAGTTGAACCTTAAAACCCAAATCTTAAAGACATAGCCGTAGGGAAATACTTATAATATATATGGGCCCGAAGGTTGCCAACATGTGCGTGGGTGTTGTGTGTACATGTAAAGACAACTCACACGACTTGTAATGTAAACCCAAATATAATTGCAATATGGCCTTGACTAAGGTCTTGGGAGTAAGAGCGAAAGCTCAATGTGTGTGAGTGTAGAATTGAAATGATGCGCACACAACTTGAATTTAAACACCCAAAACGAAATTGCAATAAGGCCTTTACTAAGGTCTTGGGAGTAAGAGCGAAAGCTCAATGTGTGTGAGTGTAGAATTGAAATGCTATGCACACAACTTGAATTAAAACACCCAAGGGAAATTGCAATACGGCCCTTACTAGGGTCTTGGGAATAAGAGCGAAAGCTCAATGTGTGTGAGTGTGGAAATTGAAAGACCATGCACACAACTTGAATTAAAACCCACGCAACTTAAAACATATAGGTATAACTATATCTTAATGGCTGATTAGGCCGGTGTGTGTGTCAAAATTGTGTGCAGCTAAGAGCGAAATGGCTCAAGTGCACATGTGTGTGGGTGTGCCAAACCACATTATTATAAGCAGGGGGAGACAACGCTCCATTATTACAACCCCGTATCAAATTTAATTAAATGTAAGCAAGTTCATAACAAGGACCGAGTTAGGCACTTACGTGTAGCTGGTTCGGGTGTAACTTGCTTGGCTTTGGCCTAGTGAGTCGCCTTGGACAACTAAAGGGGAGCTCCTTGGATGTGGGTGGGCGCCAAGTAGGGTCTTAGTCGAGTGGGTGCCTTGATGAAGGCCGGATGATAGGCACGGCAAATAGGGTTGGGAATTGGATGGCTAAGGGAAGGTGGGGAGGTAGGGTGTGAAGTGGCCGGGTGTAAGGGAGAAGGCTGTGGTGGCGGGTGATGGAGTGTGTGGCTGGGTAAGAAGGGGAGAGGAAGATAGGTTAGATGGGGCTGAGATAGGGTACTAACCGTGGGCTGGTGGGTGTTGGTGGTGGTCGAAGGTGGTGGAAGGAGGTGGCAGACGAATGGGATGTGCAGTCGGGTGAGGTTGTGGGAAGGTGGCAGTCGAGTGGAGTGCGCAGGTGGCAGCCGGGTGGAGTGGCAGTGGAGGTGGCACAACTGGGGGGTGATGGAGTGAGATGGGGTAGAAGAGAGGGCTGGTGACAGAGGAGAGAGGTCTCAAACCCACCCCAAAAGGGGGGTTTTTATAGGCATGGGCTGGGGTCGGTTGATGAGGTGGTATGGGGTAGATATTTAGGATATGGTGGGTTGGTTGGGTGGTTTGGGTAGGTCGACTAGGGGGGAGTGGTATGGTGGTTTAGGGTAGGTCGGTTAGGGTGGCTGGGAATTAAGGGTTAGGGTCTAATTAGGTTGGTTAAAGTGGTATTAGGTTTAATCTAGTTAGGGTCTAGGTGGTCTAGTTAGGTGGGGTGAGCTAGGTGAGGTCGGCTAGGTATGGTTGGGGTGGTTTTGGGTGAGGGTGGCTAGGATTGGGTCAGGTTTAGGGGGGAGTGGCTAGGTGAGGTGGGTTAGCTTAGGGCTAGGTTTTAGAAGCATCCCCTTGGCGTCGATCCATGGACCTAGTTGTAGCCAGATTCATGTTGGTGCAGCCCCAGGTTAGGTTAGGTGCATACAAGCTTAAACCCACACTCTTAGGCTAAACCCATATGGTTAACCCACCCTTGACTAAAGTCAAGCCCACCAACTTTCTCACTCATACTTTATCATCCCATTCTCTCTCTATCCAAGCTTTTCACGTGAATTCTCTGTGGGCCCCACCTCCATTTATGAGAAGGTGATGTGGGCCATGGATGTGGATATTGGATTGGATCTTTGGATCCAAATCCAAATCCAATTGCATGTTTGGGTCTGGATCTGGATATATATGGTCCAGATCCGGCCCAAATATGATTTTCTGACTCCTTCATGGCGTTTCGAAATGGACGGTTTGTGCAAGGCCTGACTGCATCAGTACTCCGTCTTACATTGGGTCTTCGCCAACATTGTCTTCCGCTCTTCTTCTCACCTTTCGGAGATCATTTTGAACAATTTTGTTGATATCAGGGCTTGGATGTCCGAGAATCTGGGGATGATTCTAATACGAGAGTTGATGTGCCGGACTTGAAATATGCTTCGAGTCCGGGCTCTCTTTTGCTTCTTCGGTCCTACTTTCATTAGGCCAAGTTGCTTTTCGGGGTTTCAAAACACCTTTTTAAGGTTTTAAAACTGTATATATATATATATATTTAAAATATATATGATTTAAACATATGTACAGGGTTGTATGGAAGGCTCCTGGGTTTCCAGACTCAAAATAGCCCTTTGGGGCTGCTTTTGCAAAACCAGGTAATTTGAGAAAATCATGGGATTTTGGGGTGTTTACATATGCCCCTCTTTGGCATTATCCAAATTTATTTTGATAATGGCAAAGATGACAACACCCCTTTCGATGTCTCCCTAGATCTATCTACGAAAATATGGGATCGTCCCAATTTTAAAACAAAATCTCTCTTTTAACCCTGATAGGAGGAAATATTACGCCAAAGGGATATTTTATGGAATCTGGTCCTACATGGGATCATGTTATGCAAGTGTTTATACGTGGATATGCATATGCATGTTATGGATGAGACGCCAAGAATGGCGACCTCCCAGAGACCAGATTGTATGGTCGAACTTTTGAGACTTACGAAGGCCTGCTGCTCCAAGTGAGCAGACCCTATGTTGCTCGATGTTCGATTTTTTAAAATCTATTTACAAAAGGGAAAACTGCTTTGAGTCTCAATTCTAAGGATCTCGAGATCTTTGTGTTTGCCTTTGCTTGAGTCTTGACACTCGCTAATCTAGCAGAGGTTTTATAAGAAAACAAGCTATATTTCAAAATTCCTACGTCTTACTCGAAATGTCGAATTCTCAAACAAAATGAAATTCAAGTAAGGTAAATCCTATTTTTACTTTAGGATTTCTCGAAATGAATCATGTTTTACTTGGGATAAGCCAGGGATGGTGTAGACGCAGAAAGTTCCCGCTTCTGGTTCTTAGGCCTGAAGCGAATCTTTTCGTGTGTCTAAGTCCTATTTAAGCAAAAGGGCGTGCCAGCTAGCTTGCTTAACCTAGCGAAGAAATACTTTGAAATCTGACTCCTAACGTGGCGACTGTGAGCAAGCAAGCTCTTTTCGTCACAGACCTTCTTCCAGCGATGCGCAAGGGTCAGTTTGTACGCTTAGAAAATCGAGTTTTTAAGCATGAGAACCTACAAAAATGTTTGAGGTGTTCGATTCGGGCTGTTTTTGTATGGTTTTCAAGTTTTATTTTACGTGGATTTGCACGTGCCTATGTCTTTCTTTTTATCCCTTTTCGGGCCAACTAGGTGTGTGTTATGAACACGTGACCTAAGTGGGGCGAGTTTGAGCGGGAGTATGGGGTTTGCTTTGATGCAATATGCATTCTAACTCGTGGTATGGCGTATATGCAATGCAAACTCATGCAACTCCAAAGGGAAAACCCGAATTGAAAGACAATGCGGAAGGGAAATGACTTGAATGTAAATTGCAAAAGGGAAATTGCAAAAGGTCGCCAACGTGTTGCATGGGTGTTGTGTGTATATTGAAAGACAACTCACATGACTTAAATGAAACCCAAATATAAATTGCAATATAGCCTTAACTAAGGTCTTGGGAGTAAGAGCGATGTGTGTGAGTGTGTAATTGAAATACTACGCACACGACATGAAGTAAAACCCAAATATAAATTGCAATATAACTTGACTAAGGTCTTGGGAGTAAGAGCAAAAGCTCAATGTGTGTGAGTGTATAATTGAAATACTACACACATGACATGAAGTAAAAACACCCCAAAATGAAATTGTAATAGGCCCTTACTTGGGTCTTGAAAATAAGAGCGAAAGCTCAATGTGTGTGAGTGTGATAATTGAAAGACAACGCACACAACTTAAGCAAAACCCCACGCAACGTAAATTATATAAATAAGTCTATATCTTAAGGGCTAATTAGGCCCATGTGTGTGTCAAAATCATGTGCAGCTAAGAGCGAGATAGGCTCAAGTACACGTGTGTGTAGGTGTGCCAAACCACGTTATTACAAGCAGGGGGAGACAATGCTTCGTTATTACAACCCCGTATCAAATTTAATTAAGCTTAAGCAAGTCTATAATCAAGGACCGAGTTAGGCACTTACGTATAGTTGGTCCGGAGGTGACTTGCTTGAGCTTGGGCTTGAGTATCGCCTTGGGCTGCAAGAGGGAGCTCCTTGGAAGGGAACGGCAAAGGGAGGTGCTGGCCAAATGACAAGGGTGCAGGCGGGTGAGGCTGGCACTAGCCGAGTGATGGGAGGGGGTGCTGCCTTGGCGCTAGCCAAACGGAGGGGGTGCTCCTACCTTGGCTGGGGTAGTTAGGGGGTGCTTAGGAAAGGAAGGGGAGCTAGGGTGTGTGTCACTAAGGAGTGGGGGTTGTCTAAGGGAAGGTAGGGTTGAGGGAGTTTAGCTAGGGGTGCCTAAGGAAAAGGAGGTATGGCTGCGGGTGTTACAGTCGGTTGTGGCTGAATGGTGGCAGGTAGTTAGGTGGTGGCCGGCTAAGGAAGGGTGGCGTGTGGTGGCTGAGAGTGGAGGGGGAGTGAAGAGAGGGTGGTGTTAGGATGGGGTACTAACCGGAGGATGGCTAGCCAAAGGGTGAGGTGCTGCGGGCATTAAGGGAGGATGCGGCAGGTTGATGCAGTCGGGTGTCAAGGAATGGAGCTGGCCGGGAGGTGATGGTGGCGTGGAGTGGAGCTGGCCTTGAGATGATGGTGGCGGGTTCCAAGATGGAGCAGGTGAGAGAAGAGTGAAAGGGTGAGAGAGGAGAGGGGGCTCGGCTGGCCCAAAGCGACTTGAAAAACCTGCCCACTAGGGGGGGGGGGTTATAGGATTTGTTGGGATCGGTTGGGGCTGGTTTTGGGGGGCTGGTTTAGTGGTTAGGTGGTGATGGTTTGGGGATAAGGTGGGCTAGATATTTAGGGGGGGTCAGATATTTAGTTTAGGTGGTTTTAGGGATATGGTGTGCTAGGGTTTTAGGTGGGGTGGTTTAGTGGTTTAGGGCTTAGCTAGGTGGGTTGGTTTTAGGGTGAGATTTAGTGAGGTGGGTTAGGTGTTTAGGCTAGGATTAGGTCAGGATTAAGGGAATTAGGCTAGGTTTAGGGAAGGATTAGGGAAGTGGGTTAGGTGATTAGGTTGGGATTAGGGAAGGATTAGGGAAGTGGGTTAGGTGATTAGGTTGGGATTAGGGAAGGATTAGGGAAGTGGGTTAGGTGATTAGGCTAGGATTAGGGGTTTTGGCTTAGGATTGGGTTAGGAGCATCCCTTTGCATGGCCCATGGATTTAATTGCATCATGTTGGTGCAGCCCTAGGTTAGGTGTAGGTTTATACAAGCTTAAACCCACACTAATTAGGCTAACCCACATGATTAACCCAAAACTTGACACACAAGTCAAGCTTAATACATTTCCCTCACATTTAATCCTCCCCATTCTCTCTCATGCCCAAGATCCTATGTGAATTTCAAGTGGGCCCCACCTCCATTTATGAGAAGGTGACGTGGGCCATGGATGTGGATATTGGATTGGATCTTTGGATCCAAATCCAAATCCAAATCCACATATATGTTTGGATTGAGATCTGGATATATATGGTCCATATCCAATCCAAAACTGAATTCTGACTCCTTCAGGGTATGTTTGAAATGAATGGTTTGTGCGGGGCCTGACAGCATCAGTACTCCGTCTTGCGTTGGGTCTTTGCCAACACGGTCCTCTGCTTCTGTTTTCACCTTCCGGAGATGATTTCAAAGAGTTTGTTTTGATAATAGGGGCTTGGGTGTTCGAGATTTTGGGGATGAATCTAACACGAGAGTTGCTGTGCCGGGCTCGACATGTGCTCCTGTTCTGGGCTCTCTTTTGCTCTTTTGGTCTTGCTTTCATCAGGCCAAGTCGCTTTGTGGGGTTTCAAAACATCTTTTAAAAGGTTTTAAAACAATATTATACATATTTAAAACGTATATAGTTTAAAGCATATGTACAGGGTTTTGCCTGGAAGGCTCCTGGGCTTCCAGACTCAAAATAGCCCTTTGGGACTACTTTTACAAAACCAGGTGATTTGAGAAATTCATGGGATTTTGGGGTGTTTACAGATGCCCCTCTTTGTCATTATCCAAATTGATTTGGATAATGGTAAAGATGACAAACAACCCTTTCAATGTCTCCCTAGATCTATCCATGAAAATATGGGATCGTCCCAATCTTTAGCAAAATCTCACTTTTAAAAACCCTGGTAGGAGGAGATATCATGCCAAAGGGATATACAAAACGGTTTCTGGTCCTAAAAAGTGATCTTGTTATGCAAATGTCCATGCGTGGGTATGCAGATGACATGGGTGGGGTGCCAAGAGTGGCGACCTTCCAGAGACCAGATACATGGTCGAACTCTTGAGACTTATAAGGTCTGCTGCTCCAAGTGAGCAGCTCCTATGCTGTTCGATGTTCGATTTTTCAAAATCTATTTACAAAATCTATTTACAAAAGGGACAACTGTCTTGAGTCTCAATCCTAAGGATCTCGAGCTCTTCGTGTTTGCCTTTGCTTGAGTCTTGACACTTGCTAATCTAGCGGAGGTTTTATAAAAAAACAAGCAACATTTCAAATTCCTACGTCTTACTCAAAACGTCGAATTCTCAAACAAAATGAAATTCAAGTAAGTAAATCCTATTTTTACTTTACGATTCCTTGAAATGAACCATGTTTATACTTGGGATAAGCCAGGGATGGGGAAGAGATACCACGGTCCCTTCTGAAGCATCCCGTGGTTTAAGGCATAGAAGGCGGAAAACTGCTCTTTTTGAGCTTTTTGGCCTCTTTTTTTCTTTTTTTCATAGAGGGTCTCCCTTTGGGAGTATTTTTTCTTTAATCCCTCTTTTTCACAAGAGAATCAATTTTTTTCTTTTGGATTCTGGTTTCTTTCTATTGGAAAGAGACTTTGGATGGGCAAATTCCCTTTATTTGGCCACGTTTTCCTTTTGGAAGGAGAAGAGAAGGGGGGAGCACTTATCCCAAGGTCACACTCGATCCATTCCAGATCAGCCTATTTAGAAATAGCACGTACTACTTGCAAGTATCTTGCTATATTGAACTAGGCCTTTCTTTGTAAGAAGAAGGATTTTTGAAATGTAACCACGATTTGGAAGACTCCACTCTTTCACAAGTGCGAATTCTCTCACTCAGGGTCACATGATTTGCCTTTGAACCTTATTTCCTAAGTCTCAAAGCAGTTATCCCTAAGGGTTTTTGAAAATTGGAATTTAACCCAAATCCTACACATAATACTTCTTTAAGTATTGAATATTGATAGGATCTGCTAAATTCCTACCTTCTACATCGATCAACCAATATGAGTTGTTCGTGGTGGTTGCACGTACAACATAGGGTCCATCCCATTTGGGGCGCCACTTTCCAAGTGGATGTGGGCCACGATAGTGTATGATTTTCAAAACCAGATCCCCCACTTCAAAGTGGCGAGGTCTCATGTGTTTGCCTTAGTGTCGGGCTATCCTTTGCCGGTATGCATGAGCATGATCCATAGCAAGGAGTCACCTCTCATCTAGCAAATCTAGTTCGCCCATCCTAGCATGCTGAAGCGTTTCTAAGGGGAGGTCAAGTGCGATGGATGTATGGAATGAATGCAATTGTGTATGAATGGGAAGAATGGCGTTTGTGCCATAGACCAATTCGAATGGTGTGGCATTTGTGGGAGTCCGGATGGAAGTCCTATAAGTCCATAAGGCTTCATCCAGCTTCTCGTGCCACGTCCTACCCTTCTCTAAGGTCTTCTCAATTATGCTAATGAGAGTCTTATTCTTGGCTTCGGCTTGGCCGTTGCCTTGAGGGTAGTAGGGTGAGGAGAAGTGGTGAGTTATGCCATAGGTGTTGCACAACTTAACCATTCGCTCGTTCTTGAATGGGGTGCCATTATCGGACACAAGGTCTCGTGGAACCCCAAATCGAGCCAAGATATTCCTCCTAATGAAAGCCACCACATGTTGCCCCTGTACGTTGGTCAGGGAAATGGCTTCCACACACTTGGAGAAATACTCAGTGGCTGCTAAAATGAATCGATGCCCATTCGAGGCTTTTGGAAAGATTGGGCCTACGATATCAAATGCCCATATGGTAAATGGCTAGGGGCTGACCACAGAATGTAATGCAGATGATGGGATATGAATGGCATGCCCATGCACTTGACATGGATGACACTTTCTAACATGATCGTGACAATCCTTTTTCAGGGTGGACCAAAAATAGCCCGCTCTAAGTATTTTCCTTGCCATCATGTTGGCATTAACATGACCTCCACATTCTCCATCGTGGAACTCATGCATAACTATCCTAGCCTCCTCCAGATCGACACATCTAAGTAGGATGCCGGTAAAGCTTTTCTTGTATAGAACCCCACCCAGAATGGTGTATCGAGTCAAAATTTTACGGATGAATGCCTTATCTTTGGATGTGGCATCCTCGGTGAATCCCCCATTTTCTCGAAATCGTTTGATGTCATAAAACCAAGGTTTTTCAACAGAATCTGGGTTATTTTGGCAAATATCCAAATTGTGTGTGGATGGGTTGGGCGCATGCCATATTTCTAAAGATCGAGTCCCCAAAATGGGATCGACCTTTAGGGCTGAACCCAAGGAGGAGAGGGCATCGGCAATGCCATTATCCTCTCTTCCTATGTGTGTGAGTTTACACGATTAGAATGACTCAACCAATCGAGTGGCCAACTCGTGATATGGAAGAAGTTTTTCGTTATGTACTTGCCAAATTTTCAAAACTTGGTTTATAACAAGGAGCGAATCTCCAAAGACCTCGATGCATGATGCCCCTAGAGTTTTCGAAATCCTTAAGCCTTGTATGAGTGCTTCATACTCAGCTATGTTGTTGGAACATTCAAAATCTAGGCGGATTGCTATGGGAATCTCGCCCTTTTCAAGGGAGATGAGGATGACCCCAGCACGAGCCCCTCGTTGGTTTCGTGCCCCATCGAAGTGCATTTTCCACACTTGGTTTTCGCAAGAGTTTGCTAAAATGTGGTTTTGAAAATGGTTTTGCAATATGCCTTCATCAGGCATTTCATCAAATGTGGGACATGCGTCCTCTAGGGGGAACTTAGCCACGTAGTCAGCTAGGTCCTGCCCCTTAATGGAGATTTGGTGATGGTATTTCCGGTCATACTCTATTAGAAGGAGTTGCCATTTGCCCAATCTACCAGTGAGAATGGGTTTTTCGAACAAGTGCTTGATTGGATCAAGCTTGGACACTATCCAGATCTCATGATCTAAGAAATAGTGTCTAAATTTCTGGTAGGCCCAGACTAGGGCCAAGCACGTCTTCTCCATGGCTTGATAATTCCTTTCATAAACCAAGAGAGTTTTCGAAATATAGTAGATGGCATACTCCTTATGGGTGTCATCCTCGTATTGAGCTAATAGAGCTCCCAAAGCATTCGCATGCACGGAAATGTAAAGCAACAGAGGTTTTCCTTGCTTCGGAGGATTCAAAACAGGGGGATTAACCAGGTATGCCTTTAGTCTCTCGAAGGACTTTTGGCAGTCATCATCCCATGAAAATTTCGTGCCCTTCCTCAACAGTTTGTTGAAGGGTTCGCATCTAGTTGCCAGATTTGATATAAATCGATGAACGGACTGTAATTGACCCTGGAGGCTACGAATTTGTGTGAGATTGGAGGGTGGAGCCATGTCTATGATGGCTCGACACTTAGAGGGGTCGACTTCTATACCCCTTTGGCTCACCATAAATCCTAGAAGCTTTTCAGACTCTACTCCGAATACACATTTTTTAGGGTTTAGCTTTACTTTGTATAGACACAGAAAATTCCCGCTCCTGGTTCTTAGGCCTAAAGCGAACCTTTTCGTGTGCCTAAGTCCTATTTAAACAAACAGGGCGTGCCAGCTAGCTTACTTAAGCTAGCGAAGATATATTTGAAACCTGACTCCTAACATGGCGACTGTGAGCAAGCAAGCTCTTGTCGTCGCAGACCTTCTTGCACCGATGCGCAAGGGTCAGTCTGTACGCTTTTAAAATTGAGTTTTTGAGTATAAGGACCTACGAAAGCGGTTTGAGGTGTTTGATTCGGGTTATTATTGGTATGATTTTCAGATTTTAGATCATGTGGATTTGCACGTGCCTAAGTCTTTCTTTTTATCCCTTTTTGGGCCAACTAGGCGTGTGTTATGAACACTCCACTAAAATGTGGCGACTTTGAGTGGGAGTATGGGGTTTGCTTTGATGCAATATGTGTCTTAACTCGTGGTATGGCGTATATGCAATGCAAACTCACGCAACTCCAAAGGAAAAACCAGAATTTAAAAGACAATGCCGAAGGGAAATGACTTGTAATGGAAATTGCCGAAGGGAAATGACTTGTAAATGTAAATTGCCGAAGGGAAATTGCAAAAGGGAAATATGGCTATATCTTAAGAGCGGAAAGGCTCAATAGTGCAAGTGTGTGCCGTGTATATATGTAAAGACTACGCACACTGTTGAACCTTAAAACCCAAATTGAAAAGACATAGCCAAAAGGGAAATACGTATATACTATATATGGGCCCTTACTTGGGTCTTGCAAATAAGAGCGAAGGCTCAATGTGGGTGCATGTGAAAATGTAAAGACAACACACACGACTTCAAATGAAACCCAAGTATAAATTGCAATATGGCCTTAACTAAGATATTGGGAATAAAAGCGAAAGCTCAATGTGTGTGAGTGCTAGAATTGAAGTACTACGCACACAACATGAAATAAAACCCAAATATAAATTGCAATATGGCCTTAACTAAGGTCTTGGGAGTAAGAGCGAAAGCTCAATGTGTGTGAGTGTATAATTCAAATACTACACACGACGTGAAATTAAACCCAAGGATAATATAACCCGGCCCTTACTTGGGTCTTGCAAATAAGAGCGGAAGCTCAGTGTGTGTGAGTGCAAGAATTTAAAGACAACACACCCAACTCAAGCAAAAACCCTACACCACTTAAAGTATATAAATAAACTTATATCTTAGGGGCTGATTAGGCCTGTGTGTGTTCAAAATCGTGCACAACTAAGAGCGAGGTAGGCTCAAGTGCACGTGTGTGTGGGTATGCTAAGCCACGTTATTACAAGCGGGGGGAGACAATGCTTTGTTATTATAACCCCGTATCAAATTTAATTTAACTTAAGCAAGTCTATAACTAAGGATCGAGTTAGGCACTTACTTATAGCTGGTCCGGAGGTGACTTGCTTGAGCGTGGGCTTAGGCTTCGCCTTGGGCTGTAAGAGGAAGCTCCTTGGAATGGCACGGCAAAGGGGTGTGCTGGCCGGGTGACTTGGGTGCGCAGGTGTGGCGCCTTGGAGGTTGCCAACTGCTAGGGGGGTGCTGCCGTGATGCTTTAGGCTAAAGTGATTAAGGAAGGTCGCTAAGGTATGGGATTGGTGCTAGGGAAGGTGGCGCTAAGGGGTGATTAAAGGGGGATGTCTAAGGAGAAAGGAGTAAGGCCGCAGCTGACTTGGGTGCAATCGGTTGTGACTGGCCGACTAGGGGCAGTTATAGTGGTGGCTGGCTGGGGTAGCTAGGGGTAGTTGGGAATGGCGAGGGAGCTAGCTAGGGTGTTGTGGAAGGTGGAGGTATAGGTTGGTTGAAAGTGGAAAGGGCAGGTCCTAGGGAGCAAGGTAGGGTGGCCGGGATGTCACTAGGGGAAAGTATAGGATCGGGTGATGTAAAGGGGTTATGTCTGGCCGAATGGGTAAGGGTGGCGGGAAGGTGGTGTTGGCGAGGTGTTGTGGTGGTATGGGTGGTTGAGAGTGGAGGGGGAGTGAAGAGGAGGTGGAGTTGGGTTGAGGTACTAATCGGATGGGTGAGGGGAGTTGGTGCGTGGAAGAAAGGCAGCCGGGTGATGAAGGTGGATGGAGCCAGGTGATGAAGGTGGCGACGTGGAGTGGAGCAGGCCGGATGGAAGTGGTGGCACGAGGTGGAGCTGGCCGGGGGTAGTGGTGGTGCAGGTGGAAGAAGAGAGCAAGGTGAGGCGACGACAAGAGCTTACTTGCTCACAGTCGCCCCGATTAGAAGTTAGTGTTAAAAATATCTTCGCTAGCTTAGGTAAGCTAGCTGGCATGCCCTGTTTGCATACACAGGCCTTAGACACACGAGAGGATCCGCTCCAAGCCCTGAAAAAGGTGAAGAGGCAGGGATTTTCGCGCGTCTACAGCTAGGTAAGAAGGGGAGAGGAAGATAGGTTAGATGGGGCTGAGATGGGGTACTAACCGTGGGCTGGTGGGTGTTAGTGGTGGCTGGAGGTGGTGGAAGGAGGTGGCAGACGAATGGGGTGTGCAGCCGGGTGAGGGAGTGGGAAGGTGGCAGTCGGGTGGAGTGCGCAGGTGGCAGCCGGGTGGAAGTGCAGCCGAGTGGAGTGGCGGTGGAGGTGGCACAGCTGGGGGGTGATGGAGTGAGATGGGGTGGAAGAGAGGGCAGGTGAGAGAGGAGAGAGAGATCAGAGAGGTCTCAAACCCGCCCCAAAAGGGGGGTTTTTATAGGCATGGGCTGGGGTCGGTTGATGAGGTGGTATGGGGTAGATATTTAGGATATGGTGGGCTGGTGGGGTGGTTTGGGTAGGTCGGCTAGGGGGAGTGGTATGGTGGTTTAGGGTAGGTCGGTTAGGGTGGCTGGGAATTAAGGGTAAGGGTCTAATTAGGTGGGTTAAGGTGGGATTAGGTTTAATCTAGTTAGGGTCTAGGTGGTCTAGTTAGGTGGGGTGAGCTAGGTGAGGTCGGCTAGGTATGGTTGGGGTGGTTTTGGGTGAGGGTGGCTAGGATTGGGTCAGGTTTAGGGGGGAGTGGCTAGGTGAGGTGGCTTAGCTTAGGGCTAGGTTTTAGAAGCATCCCCTTGGCATCGATCCATGGACCTAGTTGCAGCCAGATTCATGTTGGTGCAGCCCCAGGTTAGGTGTAGGTGCATACAAGCTTAAACCCACACTCTTAGGCTAAGCCCACATGGTTAACCCACCCTTGACTAAGTCAAGCCCACCAACTTTCTCACTCATACTTTATGATCCCATTCTCTCTCTATCCAAGCTTTTCACGTGACTTCTCTATGGGCCCCACCTCCATTTATGAGAAGGTGATGTGGGCCATGGATGTGGATATTGGATTAGATCTTTGGATCCAAATCCAAATCCAAATCCAAATGTATGTTTGGGTCTGGATCTGGATATATATAGTCCAAATCTGGCCCAAATCTGATTTTCTGACTCCTTCATGGCGTTTCGAAACAGACGGTTTATGCGGGGCCTGACTGCATCAGTACTCCATCTTGCGTTGGGTCTTTGTCAACATTGTCGTCCGCTCTTCTTCTCACCTTCCGGAGATTATTTTGAACAATTTTGTTGATATCAGGGGCTTGGATGTCCGAGAATCTGAGGATGATTCTGATACGAGAGTTGATGTGCCGGGCTTAAAATATGCTCCGGGTCTGGGCTCTCTTTTGCTTCTTCAGTCCTACTTTCATTAGGCCAAGTTACTTTTCAGAGTTTCAAAACACCTTTTTAAGGTTTTAAAACTGTATGTATATATATTTTTAAAACATATATGATTTAAACATATGTACAGGGTTGTCTGGAAGGCTCCTGGGTTTCCAGACTCAAAATAGCCCTTTGGGGCAGCTTTTGCAAAACCAGACATATTTGGGAAAATCATAGGATTTTGGGGTGTTTACAAATGCCCCTCTTTGGCATTTTCCAAATTCATTTGGATAATGACAAAGACGACAACACCCCTTTCGATGTCTCCCTAGATCTATCCACGAAAATATGGGATCGTCCCAATTTTTGAGCAAACATCTCTTTTTAAAACTTGGTAGGAGGAGATATCATGCCAAAGGGGGTTTCTATGGTTTCTGGTCCTATATGGGATCATGTTATGCAAGTGTTTATGCGTGGATATGCACATGCATGGCATGGATGAGACGCCAAGTAGGGCGACTGTAAACACCCCGAAATCCCACAAATTCCTTAAAACAAACCTGGTTTTGTAAAAGCAGCCCCAAAGGGCCATTTTTGAGTCTGGAAACCCAGGAGCCTTCCAGACAACCCTGTATATATGTTTTAAACTTTATCTTTCAAAAACATATGATATGGCTTTTGAAAACCTTTTAAAACATGTTTTGAAACCCCGAAGTGGCTTGGCCCAATCAAGACAAGACCAGGAGAGCTAAGAAGAGCCCGGAACCGGAGCACACGTCGAGCCCGGCATAGCAACTCTTGTATCTGATTCACACCCCCAGGATCTCGAACGTCCAAGACCCTGTTCTTATCAAAATATCATTTGAAGTCATCTCCGGAAGGCAGAAACGGAGGCGGACGACTATGTTGGCGAAGACCCAGCGCAGACAGAGTACTGATGCAGTCAGGCCCCGCACGAATCGTCCATTTCGAACCCAGCTCGAAGGAGTCAGAGTTCAGTTTGGATTGGATCTGGACCATATATATCCAGATCCCAATCCAAACCCATATGTGGACTTGGATTTGGATTTGGATCCAGAGATCCAATCCAATATCCATATCCATGGCCCACATCACCTTCTCATAAATGGAGGTGGGGCCCACTGAAAATTCATGTGGGATATTGGGCATGAGAGAGAGTGGGGATGGAAAATATCAAGAGTGTTGTATTAAGCTTGACTTGTGTGTCAAGTTTGGGTTTAATCATGTGGGTTAGCCTAATTGAGTGGGTTTAAGCTTGTAATTAGCTAAAACCTAACCTAGGGCTGCACCAACATGAGGTGGTCAAGGTCTATGGGCCATGCTAAGGGAGCTCCTTCACCTAAACCTAACCCAAAACGCCTAATCCTAGCCTAAACCCCTAATCCACCTCTAATCTGAACCTAATCACCTAACCCACTTTCCTAATCCCGGCCTAATCCCAACCTAATCACCTAACCCACTTCCCTAATCCTTCCCTAAACCTAGATTAATTTCCCTAATCCTAGCCTAAACCTAGCCTAATCACCTAACCTAGCTCACTAAACCTAACCCTAAAACCCAACCACCTAACCTAGCCCTAAACCCCTAAACCACCCCTAGCCCACAATCTACCCAAACCCCTAGTTTTCAAAATATCTGGCCCAACCCTTTCCAGCCCACCTTATCTACATACCACCCTACCTAAACCACCTAACCACTACCCCAAGCCCAGCCCTAACCGACCTACCCATCCCCTATTTAAACCCCCCCCTTGGGGGCGGGTTTTGCAAGCTGGAACCCTCACCTCACCCAGCCGGGCCCTCTCCTTCTCCCATTTCCTCACCTAGCCGGGACCACTCTCCATCACCTCCGCCTGCTCCACCTGCTCCACCAGCTCTACCTGCACTGCCACCTTCCCTCTTCCATCCACCACCACCTCACCCAGCCGGACGCCACCACCCTCACCCAACCGAACCAGCCGAGCTTCCACATCCGGCTGCTTCTCTCTTCATCCACCGCCTCTCCCCATTCGGTAAGCACTTCTCTAACTCTACCTAAACCCTTCTCTACTACCTCTCCATTCCTAGCCACCCACCCTATCATCATCTCAGCCTTTGCCACCACCCTTTTCACTTAGCCGAGCCTAGCATAACCTAAACTACCGGCCACTACCTAACCATCCTATCCCATTCGGCCTTCCCCAAAGACTCCCATTCGGCCTTCCCCTAAACTCCTTTTAGGTCCACCTTCCCTAAACCCTCGACTTTCCTAGTGACCCTAAAAACTCACTTGGTCCAGCCCCTTTAACCCCCCACATCGAGGCGACACCCATTTGCAGCCGGCCACCTTCGAGGCGCCTATCCCTCGCCCCACTTGCAGCCGGCCGGCACCTTTGGTCACCTATCCTCGCGGAGCTCCCGTTTGCAGCCCAAGGCGAAGGCCAAGCCCACGCTCAAGCAAGGCCTCTACGGACCAGCTACTCGTAAGTGTCTAAACTCGGTCTTTAGTTATATACTTGCTTGAGATTCAATTTGATACGGGGTTGTAATAACGGAGCATAGTCTCCCCCCGCTTGTAATAACGTGGCTTGGCACAACCACACACGTGCACTCTCTTAGTCGTGCACGATTTTCAACACACACGGGCCTAATCAGCCCCTAATACATAAGTGTATATATATACTTTCATTTTCGAAGGGTTTTGTTTAAGTTGGGTGCGTAGTCTTTCAATTCAAGCACTCACACACATTGAGCTTTCGCTCTTATTTGAAAGACCCAAGTAAGGGTCGACCTATACTATTTGGGTTTCATTTCATGTCGTGTGAGTAAGTCTTTCAATTCAAGCACTCTCACACACATTGAGCTTTCGCTCTTATTTGAAAGACCCAAGTAAGGGCCGACCTATACTATTTGGGTTTCATTTCATGTCGTGTGAGTAAGTCTTTCAATTCAAGCACTTTCACACACATTGAACCTTCGCTCTTACTCCCAAGACCTTAGTAAAGGCCTTATTGCAGTTATATTTGGGTTTCATTTATGTCGTGTGTGTAGTACTTCAATTCAAGCACTCTCACACACATTGAGCCTTCGCTCTTACTCCCAAGATTTAGTCAAGGCCATACTGCAATTTATATTTGGGTTTAATTTCATGTCGTGTGTGTAAGTCTTTTAATTCAAGCATGCACCCACATTGAGCCTTCGCTCTTATTTGTAAGACCCGAGTAAGGGCTCATATACATAATCTATATACATATTTTCCTTCGGTTATTTCCCTTCGATTATCTCCCTTCAGTCATTTCCCTTCAGTATTGTCTTTACATTTCGGGTTTTCCCTTTGGAGTAGCGTGAGTTTGCATTTGCATCTACGCCATACCACGAGGTAGGACGCATATTGCATCGAAGCAAGCCCCGCTCGAATTCGCCCATGTAGTGGAGTGTTCATAACACACAAACTAGGTGGCCCGAAAAGGGATAAAAGAAAAAGACTTAGGCACGTGCAAATCCACGTGATCTAAAACATGCAATCGCATCTTAAAGACCCGAAATAGACACCTCGAACCGCTTCGTAGACTTTCTCTCCAAAAACTCGATTTTTGCAAAGCGTACAGACTGACCCTTGCGCATCGGTGCAAGAAGGTCTGCGACGACAAGAGCTTACTTGCTCACAGTCGCCACGTTTAGAAGTCAGTGTATAAAATATCTTCGCTAGCTTAGGTAAGCTAGCTGGCGCGCCCTGTTTGCCTACATAGGCCTTAGACACACGAGAGGATCCGCTCCAAGCCCTGAAAAAGGCGAAGAGGCGGGGATTTTCGCGCGTCTACAGCGACCTCCCAGAGATCAGATGGCATGGTTGAACTTTTTGAGACTTATGAAGACCTGCTGCTCCAAGTGAGCGGGCCCTATGTTGCTCGATGTTCGATTTTTCAAAATCTATTTACAAAAGGAAAAACCGCTTTTAGCCTCAATCCTAAGGATCTCGAGCTCTTCGAGTTTGCCTTTGCTTGAGTCTTGACACTCGCTAATCTAGCGGAAGTTTTATAAGTAAACAAGTTATATTTCAAAACTCCTACACCTTACTCGAAACGTCGAATTCTCAAACAAAATGAAATTCAAGTAAGTAAATCCTATTTTTACTTTAGGATTGCTCAAAATGAACTATGTTTTACTTGGGATAAGCCAGGGATGGGAAAGAGATACCACGGTCCCTTCTGAAGCGTCCCGTGGTTTGAGGCATAGAAGGCGGAAAACTGCTCTTTTTGAGCTTTTTGGCCTTTTCTTCCTTTTTTCATAGAGGGTCTCCCTTTGGGAGTATTTTTTCTTTAATCCCTATTTTCCATAAGAGAATCGAATTTTTCTTTTTGATTCATGTTTCTTTCTTTGGGAAAGAGATCTTTGGCGGGGATTTTCCTTTATTTTGGCCATATTTTCCTTTTGGAAGAAGAAGAGAAGAGGGGAGGACTTATCCCAAGGTCATACTTGATTCATTCCAGATTAGCCCATTTAGAAACTTGGTCTATCATATGAACTTGCTTTATATTCAATTAAATTTTGATATGGGGTTGTAATAATGGAGCATAGTCTCCCCCCAAGATGTAATATTGATGTATGATACACAAGCACACACGTGCACTTGAGCCTTTCCGCTCTTAGTTGCACACCTTTTGCACACACACGGGCCTTGACAGCCCCTAAGATATAGCTTTATTTATATAGGTTTAGCTGCATGTGTTTACATTCAAGTTGTGGGTGTTGTCTTTCAATTCTACACTCACACACATTGAGCTTTCGCTCTTACTCCCAAGACTCTAATAAGAGCCATATTGCAATTCAATTTGGGGTTTTCACTCAAGTTGTGTGTGTGGTCTTTTAATTCCACACTCACACACATTGAGCTTTCGCTCTTACTCCCAAGACTCTAATAAGAACCATATTGCAATTCAATTTGGGTTTTACATTCCAAGTCGTGTGAGTTGTCTTTACATATACACACAACACCCACGCACACATTGGCAACCTTCGGGCCCATATATATAGTTGTATTTCCCTTCCGCTATGTCTTTAAGATTTGGGTTTTAAGGTTCAACTGTGTGAGTAGTCTTTCAATATATACACGATACACACTTACACAATTGAGCCTTTTCGCTCTTAAGATATAGCCATATTTCCCTTTTGCAATTTCCCTTACGCAATTTCCCTTCAGCTATGTCTTTCAATTTTGGGTTTTCCTGTTCCGTTGTGTGAGTTTGCATTGCATATCCGCCATACCACGAGTTAGGATGCATATTGCATCAAAGCAAACCCCATACACCCGTACAAAAATCGCCCAACTTAGGTCACTTGCGCACACACCTAGCTGGCCTAAATAGCGTAAAATTGAAAGACATAGGCACGTGCAAATCCCACGTGAAATAAAATCTGCAACAATACAAACAAAACCCAATCAAACACTTTATATATTTTCAAAGAGGTTACATTTATTCAAAATCGACTTTGCTAAGCATACAGACTGACCCTTGCGCATCGATGCAAGAAGGTTGGCGACGAAAAGAGCCCACTTGCTCACAATCGCTCCAAACAAGTCAGATATTCAAAAACTTACTTTGCTAGCTTGAGTAAGCTAGCTGGCACACTCTTTTTATAAAAGTGACTTAGACACACGAAAAGGTTCACTTCAGGCCTAAGAACCGGGAGTGAAAATTTTTCGTGTCTATAGTGACAAACACAAATCAGCTGCTTCAGCCTCTTGGCTAAGAGCCGCGATTTTGGCCTCGAAGTCCCTTCTTAACTCCTCAATCTCTTCTCTTTGATCTCGAGTTTTCAAAAACTTCCTAGAATGAGAACTTGATGTGCATGAGCCGTGGCTAGACACTTCCTGGGAGCCTGGACTCAACATGCTTCAATGCTTTCAAAATCCTAAGTATGAAACGCAACAAACAGAGAGTTAAAACACTTTTTCTTGAAAATTTTTCATGAGGTTTGTTTGTATGGATCGATTTTTTACAAGACCCACGTCCCACCGGGCATACCAAATCTGTAGACATGCAGAAAATTTCAGATCCTGGGCTTCTTAGGGCCTAGAGCGAACCTTTTCGTATGTCTAAGTCGCTTAAAGGGCATGCCAACTAGCTTACTCAAGCTAGCAAAGTAAGTTTTGAATGTATGTGACTTGTTTGGAGCGACTGTGGGCAAGTGGGTTCTTTTCGTCGCAGACCTTCTTGCACGGATGTGCAAGGGTCAATCTGTACACTTTTAAAAAGTCAATCTTTGAGCAAACATAACCCTTTTGAAAAGTATGCAAAGTGTTTGATTGGTTTTGTTTGTCTTGTTGCAGATTTTACAAAACTTAGGATTTGCACGTTTCCTATGTCTCGGGTTTTAGCCAAATTAGGCGTGTGATGTGTGCATCAAGTGCCTAAGTATGGGCGATTTTTGCACGGGTGTATGGGGTCTGCTTTGATGCAAGTATGCACCCTAACTCGTGGTATGGCAAATATGCAATGCAAACTCACACAACTGAATGGAAAAACCCGGAATTTGAAAGACGATGCTTAAGGGAAATTGCGTAAAGGAAATTGCAAAAAGGGAAATATAGCTATATCTTAAGAGCGGAAAGGCACAATTGTGTAAGTGTATGCCGTGTATAAATGGAAATGCAACTCACACAGCTGAACCTTAAAACCTGAAATTTAAAGACATAGCGGAAGGGAAATACAACTATATATATATATGGGCCCGAAGGTCGCCAACATGCACGTGTTGTGTTGGTGTGTAAATGAAAAGACAAACACATGTAGCTGAACCGGGAAAATGCAGCGAAAAGTATAGAAATATGACTATATCTTAGCGGCTGCCAAGGCCAAAATGGTGCGTGAGGTGCACGAGCAAGCACTCGGGTGTTCTTTGTGTGTGAATGTGTAAATGAAAGACAAACTCACACGACTTAATGTAACAACCCAGCTAAATTGAAATACATATATAGAATAAGAGCGAAGGCTCAATGCATGAGTGTGTGAGTGTATAAATTTAAAGACAAACTCATGCAGCTCTTACTAGAGTCTTAGGAGTAAGAGCAAAGGCTCAATGGTGCACATGGGTGCTTCTGTACGAGTAAGAGCTAAGGCTCAAGTGCTCGTGTGTGCTTCGTGTAGCAAACCAAGTTATTACAATCGGGGGGAGACAAGGCTCCGTTAATACAACCCCGTATTCGAATTGAATCAAAGCGTAGAAAGGAGATATGAAATACTGAATGAAAACACTTACGTGATTTGGATGTTTGTCCACTCCGATCTTCACGAGTTTGCTTGGCTTCACACCCACGGATGAGTCTTCCTTGAAGCTTGAAGCGAAATGTGGCTAAATGGAGCCTTCAAGCTTGAAGGTAGGCTTGAGGGGTGAGGTTCACGACACTAAGGGTGGCGGGTTTGGTTGGATAAGGGATGGTTAAGGTGATGGGTCACGGATGGGATTGGGCTAGGTTGGGGTGTTAGGCGGGAACTAAGGGCATCGGATGTTAGGTAGTGGAGTAAGGTCACGGCTGGGGTTGGGTAGTTGGGGTAAGGTCTTGACTGGGGTTGGGTAGTTGGGGTAAGGTCACGGATGGGGTAGGCGGAAGGGTGTGACAAGGGGTGTCTAGCTAGGATGGTTCGGTTAGGACAGGGGTAGGTCGGTTAGACTAGGTAGTGGTGGTGGTGGATAGTGGCTGGCCGGATGGAGTTGAAGTGTTGGGTGACTAGGGGAACTGGGTGGAAGGGAGGTGGCAGGTGACGGTGGCTGGAAAGGGGGCGGCAAGTGATGGAGTTGGCCGGGAAGGTCGGCAAGTGATGGAGTTGGCCGGGAAGGTCGGCCCATAGGCAAGCCGATTAGGGCGACAGGTGCTAGGTGCCTGTCACAGGCGTTAAGGCAGAGAGGGAGCGTGCAGGGCGCGTGCAGGGGGCGGCGCGCTTGCCGGCCACGTGCAGGGCGCGCGTAGGGTGCGGGTGAGTGTAGGATGGCCGGGGGTTTAAGTGGGAGTCGGTTAGGGTTAGGGTGAGTCGGTTGGGGTTAGGTTGGGTTTTAATTAGGATTAGGTGAGGTCAGTTAGGTGGTTTAGAGGGATTAGGAAGAGTGGTTTAGGGGGGATTAGGGGCTTTCCTTTTAACAACGGTTTAAGGTGTGCTTGAGCTCCGATTAGCTACCTTAAGCCTCTTGTCTAAGCAAATCAGCCCTTCAATTAGGGTGGGGCAGCCCTTAACTAATCCTACACTAACCACAATTAATAAAACCCTAAACAAAGAAAGCACTAACCACTCACCTTGGACCTTCTCTCTCCTCCCTTGGATTTCACGTGAACCCCTTACAATGGACCCCCTCACCTCTATTTATTGGCATTTGAGGTGGGTCTTGGGTTTGGGTTTGGGTTTGAGATATGGATCCAAACCCAAATTCAAACACTATTTTGATTTGGATCATGGATCTCGGATATTTTGAGATCCGTATCCAATCCAAATCATACATTTTTATGGATATGGATCTGGATATTTTGGTCCAGATCTGATCCAATCCAAACACTATTTGGATTGACCCAAACACTATTTGGATTGGCCCAAATCCAAACACTATTCACTATATGGATTTGGATATAGATATTTATGGTCCAGATCCAAATCAAAATTTCTCTGGATAGTCCTTCTTGGCTTCTCGAGGCGAATGATCTTTGCGGGCCCTGGTTTCATCAATGACCCGTTTGGTGTCGGGTTTCCCCAATCTGTGTCATTCGGACTCCTTTTTGCCTTTTCGGACTCTGTTTCTACTCATTTTCAGTCTTCCTAGCTGAGATTCAAGATGCTTGAGTGAGAATGGTCGATCTGGCTTTTTGGTGCTCCGGGCTTGACATCTGCTTCATGCCTAGGCCTTCCTTTCACCTTTCGAACTTAGCTTTTATCAGGCCAGGTTGCTCTTCTGGGCTTTAGAACAGACTTCTGAAGCTGCTTTGGTATTGGCCTTCGTGACCGGCTTGTTGGGCTATTTCTGGGTCAGGTGTCGTCTTAGCATGCTCCACCTGTTCGCCTTTAGCTTTTGGGAAAATGAGGCTTAGCCCGAGTTTCGAAAACTCCTATTTGATAAAGGGCTTCAAAACACTATTCGTAGGCTTAAAAGCAATATGTACAGAGTTTAAAACAGTATGTACATGTTTTCGAATATGTACAGGGTTTCTGGAAGGCTCCTGGGTTTCCAGACTCAAAATGGCCCTTTGAGGCTGCTTTTGTAAACCAAGTATGTTTTAGAAAGTCGTGGGATTTTGGGGTGTTTACAAGGCTTCATCCAACTTCACAAGCCACGTCCTACCCTTCTCTAAAGTTTTCTCAATAATGCTTATGAGAGTCTTACTGGTGGCTTCGGCTTGGCCGTTGCCTTGAGGGTAGTAGGGCGATGAGAAATGGTGAGTTATGCCATACGTATTACATAACTTTACCATCCTCTCATTTTTAAAGGGGGTGCCATTATCAGACACTAGGTCTTTTGGAAACCCAAATCGAGCCAAAATTTTTTTCCTAATGAAAGCCACTATATGTTACCCCTGAACATTAGTTAGGGAGGTAGATTCAACCCATTTGGAAAAGTATTGAGTAGCTGCTAGTATAAACCTATGCCCATTTGATGCCTTTGGAAATATTGGTCCTATGATGTCAAATGCCCACATGGTGAAGGGCCATGGGCTGACCACGGAATGCAATGTGGATGACGGGGTATGAATGGCGTGTCCATGCACTTAACATGGGTGACACTTCCTAACATGGTTATGACAATCCTGCTTTAGAGTGGACCAAAAATAACCCACTCTAAGTATTTTTATTGCCATCATATTGGTATTTACATGCCCTCCACATTCTCCATTGTAGAATTCATGCATTACTATCCTAGCCTCCTCAAGGTCAACACACCTCAATAAGATATCAATAAAATTCTTTTTGTAAAGAATCTCTCCCAAAATCAGATATCGGGTTGAAATCTTTCGAATAAAAGCTTTGTCTTTAGATGAAGCGAATTTTGAAAATCCTCTGTTTTCTAAGAACTCTTTAATGTCTTGAAACTAGGGTTTTTTAGTGGAAGTTGGGTTGTTTTGGCAAATCTCCAAATCGTGTGTGGATGGAGTGGGCGAGTTCCATATTTCTAAGGGTCTGGTTCCCAAAGTGGGATCGACCCTTAGGGCTGAGCCCAAGGATGAGAGGGCATCGGCTATGCCATTATCCTCTCTTCCTATGTGTGTGAGTGTACACGATTTGAACGACACCGAAAATTTTCACTTACGGGTTCTTGGGCCTAAAGTGAACCTTTTCGCAATCTACTTCGCTTTATGGGTGTGCCAGCTAGTTTACTTCAACTAGCAAAGTATGTTTTGAAATAATTTGACTTTTTTAAAAGCGATTGTAGGCAAGCGGGATTTTTACGTCGCAGACCTTCTTACACCAATGCACAAGGGTCAGTCTGTATGCTTAGAGACTTCGTTTCAAAACAAGTTTAACTCAAAATATATTTTGAATGAAGAAGTATTTTAAAACCTTTTGAAAACCATGCACTTGGGCGATTTTAATTTTACAAGGTTTGGACGACCCTAAGTCTTTCAATTTTAATCTACTTAAGCATGGTGTGCGTGCATCGAAATAGCCTAAGTCTTGGCATGTTTGCACGATTGATTCGGGATTTGCTTTGATGCAGATATGCACTCTAGCTCGAGTATGGCGAGTATGCAATGCAACTCACACAACTCCAAGGGAAAACCCGAAATTGAAAGACAATGCTTAAGGAAAATGACTTAATGTAAATTGCAAAAGGGAAATATGGCTATATCTTAAGAGCGGAAAGGCTCAATTGTGCAAGTGTGTGTCATGTATATATGGAAAGACTACGCACACAGCTAAACCTTAAAACCCAAATCTAAAAGACATAGCCGAAGGGAAATACTTATAATATATATGGGCCCGAAGGTCGCCAACGTGTGTGTGGGTGTTGTGTGTATATGTAAAGACAACTCACACGACTTATAATGTAAACCCAAATATAATTGCAATATGGCCTTAACTAAGGTCTTGGGAGTAAGAGCGAAAGCTCAATGTGTGTGAGTGTAGAATTGAAATGCTACGCACACGACTTGAATTTAAACACCCAAAACGAAATTGCAATATGGCCCTTACTAGGGTCTTGGGAGTAAGAGCGAAAGCTCAATGTGTGTGAGTGTGGAAATTGAAAGACCACGCACACAACTCAATTTAAAACCCACGCAGCTTAATATATATAAGTATAACTATATCTTAAGGGCTTATTAGGCCCGTGTGTGTGCCAAAATTGTGTGCAGCTAAGAGCGGAATGGCTCAAAGTGCACGTGTGTGTTGGTGTGCTAAACCACATTATTACAACCGGGGGGAGACAACACTCCATTATTACAACCCCATATCAAATTCAATTAAACATAAGCAAGTTCATATAATAGACCAAGTTAAGGCACTTACATGTAACCGGTCCATCTTCAACTTGCTGGAATTTGGCCTCGTGAGTCACCTTGGGCAGCCGAAGGGGAGCTCCTTAGGTAATATGTTGGCGGCAGGTAGGGGTGCTAGCCGTGTGGGATGTTGATGCTGGACGGGTGATGGAATGACTAGGTGCGGCAGGTTAGGGGTGCTGGCTGGGCTGGGAAGTGGGAGCTAAGGGAAGGTAGGTTAGGTGCTGGAAATGGCCGAATGGGTGAAGAAAGAGGCGGCAGGTGATGGCAGGTCGTGTTCGGTTGAGGGAGATGGGAGAGGGATGGTGGTGGTGGCGTAGTCGGATGGAGTGGCAGGTGTTGTGGGGTGGCGAGAGAAGGTGGAGGTGCTGGTGGAGTTGGCCTAGGGGATGAGATGGAGGAGAAGGAGGGGAGCATGAGAGGTGGGACTTACCTATGGGAAGCCATGGAGGGAAGCTGGCCGAATGGGTGAAGAAGAGGCGAGAGGTGATGCTGGCCGAATCCTCCCTCAAGGGGCTGGTGAAGGTGGAATCGATGAGACCCCGAGAGTGAGAGGTTGGCTTGGGGTATATGGGTGCTGGGATTTTTAGGTGGGGGCCGCATGTGAGTGGCTGACCCAATGGGTGAGATGGTAGGTCGGTTGGGGGGATGAATGGCTGGGAGTTAAAGTAGGTTAGATATTTTGGGCTAGGATTTAAGGTGGGTTGCAACTAGTTTAGGTTTTAGGGAATGATGTGGGCTAGGTTAGTGGTTTTGGGGTGGTTTGGTTAAGTGGGCTGGGTTTGGTTTGGTTAGGGACTTAGTTAGGTTAACTATGGTTGGTTTAGGGCTAGTTGGTTAGAGTCTAGTTGGTTAGGGTCTAATTGGTTAGGGTCTAGTTGGTCTAGCTAGGTGAGGTGAGCTAGGTGAGGTTGGGGCAGTTTTGGGTGGCGACGGCTAGGATTGGGTCAGGTTTAAGGGGGAGTGGCTAGGTGAGGTGGGCTAGCTCAGGGTTAGGTTTTAGGAACCTCCCCTTGGCGCCGGTCCATGGACCCAGTTGTAGCCATATCCAAGTTGGTGCAGCCCCAGGTTAGGTGTAGGTGCATACAAGCTCAAACCCATACTCTAGGCTAAACCCACAAGGTTAACCCACCCTTGACCAAAAGTCAAGCCTACCAACTTTCTCACTCATACTTTATCACCCATTTTCTCTCTCTACCTAAGCTTTTCACGTGAAATATTTGTGGGTCCCACCTCCATTTATGAGAAGGTGATGTGGGCCCTGGATGTGGATATTGGATTTGGATCCAAAGATCCAAATCCAACTACATGTTTGGGTCTGGATCTGGATATATATGGTCCAGATCCGACCCAAATCTGATTTTCTGACTCCTTCATGGTGTTTCGAAATGGACGGTTTGTGTGGGGCCTGACTGCATCAGTACTCCTTCTTGCATTGGGTCTTCTTCAACATTGTCGTCCGCTCTTCTTCTTACCTTTCGGAGATCATTTTAAACAAATTGTTGATATGAGGGGCTTAGATGTCTGAGAATTTGGGGATGCTTTAGACATGAGAGTTGATATGTCGAGCTTGAAGTATGCTTCGGGTTCGGGCTCTCCTTTGCCTTTTTTATCCGCTTTTATCAGGCTAGTAGGCTTTCTGGTTTTTTTCGATCCTTTCTATGGCTGCTTTTGATCAGGTTGTACCTGTTGGACTCAGCTCTTTACAAAATTGGGACTTGGCCCAAATATAGTATATTTTATATCAAAATGGGGTTTTATACAAAATCTAGAGTTTTTACAACTCCTGTGCTTTCGAAAACTCAAAATCTGGTTTTGAAAAGGGGATTTCAAAACCATGTATGTTTTCAAAGATTTATGGAAATTCGGGGTGTTTAAAGATGCCCCTCTTTGGCATTATCCAAATGTATTTGGATAATGGCAAAGAAGAAACACCCCACATTGGTTTTTCTCTTAAATTTTCTTGAGAATACATCATTTTATTTCGCAAAAACCCTATTTTCTTTTACCACGGGTGGGGATTTTTAGCAAAAGGGGGCTTTTCCTAGCTATTTCCCTATATGTATGATCATGCACGAATGACTCTTTGAATGCATACATGAGAAAAATTTTATTTTTGGGTTTTTGAGCCCGAAGAGAGCCTTTTGAGTCTGGCTGCTCCGAGCAGGATTTTACCCATGTCTTCTTGACATTTTCTGGGTTTTCGAGCTTTAGAGAGAGAGCCTTTTGAGGCTATCTGCTCTAAGCAGGTTGTATCCTTGTCTTTCTGACATTTGTGGGTTTTTCGAAAATTTCTTTTTGGAAAGGAATTCCTTTTGACTTGTATCGAAAAGGACTTCCATTTTTCACACTTCCCTTCATTCGGGTTTCAATACCTACTACTCAGTAGAGGTTTTGGGGTAGGAAAACTTGGAAAACATTTCAAAATTCCATTTCCTATAAAACAGAGTCAAGTTCTCAAACAAAATGAAATCCAAATAAGCCGATTTTATTCATACTTTAGGATTTTTTGCAAATTCGAATCTTTTTCCTCGGGGATAAGCCGTAGGGATATGGGAAAGAGATACCACGGTCCCTTCTGAAGCGTCCCGTGGTTTTAGGCAAAGAATCGGAAAATCGCTCTTCGGAGCTTTGGCTTTTTGTTTCTTTTTTCACAGAGGTTCTCCCTTTGGGAGTATTTTTTCATTAATCCCTCTTTTCTTTAAAGGAGAGCAGCTCTTTGAAGGAGTTTTTGTATTCCCTGTTTATGAAGGGAAAACCTCTTTGGGAGGAGTGTTTTTATATCTCCTTTTTCTTTTGAAACGAGAAGACCTCTTTCGGAGGAGTTTTTGTATTCCCTGTTTATGAAGGGAAGACCACTTTCGGAGGAGTTTTTGTATTCTTGATTTTTTTTTTTTTCTTTTGAACACAGCCAATTTTCCTTTTTAGAGAGAAAGTAGGATGGGGGAAGGCTTATCCCTTTGTTTACTCGATTCAAACGAGGTCGTCCTATTTCTTAATAGCATCTACTATTCGAAAATATTTTGATATCTTGAACAAGGCTTAATCTTGTAAGCTAGGGTTCTTTGAACTATCGCCAATTCATTTTTGGAAGACTCTACTTTTCAAAAAGTATAAATTCCTCCATTCAGGATTATACAATCTACTTTGATCCTTCTTTCAAGAAGTTTCAAAGGAGTTCACTTTTTCAAAGTCTTTTTGAGAAAGAATTTAACATAAACCCTTTTGAATATTCAGGCATTTTCGGGGTTTTGCTAATTTCTACCCACAATATCAACAAGTTTTTCTATTTTTATTGCCCTTTTGAAGACATGGGGACATTCCTACTCAGGTTTGCCAACCTTTTGGGCTTTCTTCGGGGTGATATGATGCATGCTATGCACTCCATGTGATTCAAAATGGAAATACATGTTTTTATGTAATGATGAACATATGAAATGTATCTCACAAATCATTAAGGAGATGCATTCGTTTATCCATGGAAAGTGTCTAGGGGCTGTATTTAAAAATGCCCCTAGCTTGATGGGAATTTCACATGGCCATATGGTGGAGGGCCATGGCTTTTCAAAAGGATTTTTGGATGGACGATGGTAGGTTCGTGTCCATACACTTCCTTGGTTTTTCTAACATGATCATGATATTTTTGCTCAAGGATGGGAAACATAACCAGCCCTAAGTGATCGTTATGGCCATCATGTTTGATTTCGATATGGTCTCCAAATTTTCATCGTGAAACTCATGTGCTTTATCCTAACATAATCAAGGTTTTCATATAAACCCGAAGTTTGAGAATCCTTCTTTTCAAAGTTGTATGTAGGGTTAAATTTTCGAAATTTTGATCCCTTTTGAGAAAGCAATTTTGGGAAATCCTCCCTTTCTATATGAAGATGGTTTTATACCAACCCTCTTGATCAAAATATGTTTTTCATACTTGGTTTTGGTCAAGCATGGTTTTTGGAATTCATTTTGAAGATTCATGCCCTCATGGGCATTTGATCAGGTATGGGGAATGTGTCTCAAAGAGGCACTTCAGCCACACAATGCAGGGCTTGTCCCTTAATGGAGTCTTGAGTCTTTGAACTCATACTCTGTTGAGAGGGGCTGCCATTTTGCCTACCTGTTGAGATAGGATTTGAAAAATGAGTGCTTTAATGAACATGATTCCCTTTTCCAGCTAGGGGAGATGATGTCTCAAAATTTGGAGGCCTATAGTAAGACCAAGCACGATTCTTCTCTTGGCTTAGTGAATCCTTTCACATGCCAATAGAGTTTTCAAAAATGTATGGCACATCTAGTATGAACAACATCTTCATTTGATCAAGTCAAGCAGACAATGCATGCATTGTAATGCTTGGGAGGTTTTTATCAAAAGAATTTTGAAAGGGCTTTTGTGAAATGCTAACCCTTTTTTGAGATTCTCATTTCCTTTTGAAATTTGCCTTGAAGGTGTTGGATTTGATTTGTATAGAGACCTGCCTATGAAGGCTCGATACTTAGGGGGTCGACTTTTATTGCCCCTTTGGTTTTTCAAAACCCTGAATTCGAGTTCTAGGATGATGTCTAGACTCGATGCATATGAATGATTTCAAAGTGTAATGCATGATGCTTATGCACACACTATGGGTTAAACTCATTTCTAAAAATCCCCAATCTTTGCATAAGTCAAGGATTTTGTGAATTTCAGGAATCTTGGAGGTGTTTATTCCTCCTTGCTTTGGTGATTCTCGAGCTTTTCAGTTTTTGGGAAAGCTCTAGGCAAAAAGGGTGTTCAAGACCAGTTTTTGGATACTTGGGTTCTGGAAGTATATACAATTTTCGAAAAGGCGTTTTACAGTTTTCAAAAATGGACTTTGTACATGGCCAAATGCTTTTGAAACAAAATTTCTTTTTGGAATTTTCATTTTTCCAAATGTTTTTAAGATTTTGAGGGTTTTCAATTTTTTTTGGTTTTTTCAAAAGTAGGGATCTTCCGTTGAACCTACAAAGAAAGCTTCATGAATCAGACCCTAATCAAATAGGTCTAAGACATGGGTTTCGGTTTTTAAGGTTCTACAGGGCACCCTTGACCCAGATGGTCTTAGGTGGCGGCTCTGGGGGTATGGGTGGGCTATAGCCCAGTCCATATCGTTCCCTATTGGCTTGAGGTAGGACAGGTTCTAGCCTACCCTGGTTTCGGGTTCCCAGACCCGCGTAGGGTTTATATCCCATATTCAGAATCATGTTCCAAGACTTTTTGCTTTTTGAAAAGTTTTGGTATAAATCATGGTCTTGGAACATGGAATCGTCCATGTCGGGGATATATACCCTTTTGGATATCGGGAGTTTGGACTCAGGGGTGATGGAAGACTTGGGCTTCCATACAAACTTGGTTTGGGAGACATGTCTCTTAAAGAAAACCATGCTTGGTTCTTTAAGAGGCTTTGGATATTTCGGGATGATGGAAGACTTGGGCTTCCACGCATCCTAGGTTTGGGAGATTTGTCTTTCATGGGAAATCAGACTTGGTCCTTCGAAAGACTTTGGATTTTTCAGGATGGTGGAAAACTCGAGTTTCCACACAACTTGGGTTTTGGAGACATATTCTTCAAGGGAAGCCAAGCTAGCTCCTGTAAACACCCCAAAATCCCACAATTTTTCCCAAAACACCTGGTTTTGTAAAAGTTGTCCCAAAGGGCTATTTTGAGTCTGGAAACCCAGGAGCCTTCCAGGCAAACCCTGTACATATGTTAAAACTATATATATTTTAAAATATGTATAATATAGTTTTAAAACCTTTTAAAAGATGTTTTCAAACCCCATAAAGTGACTTGGCCTGATGAAAGCAGGACCAGAAGAGCGAAAGAGAGCCCAAAACTGGAGCACATGTCGAGCCCGGCACATCAACTCTCATATCAGATTCATCCCCAGAATCTCGAACATCCAAGCCCCTGTTATCAACAAATCATTCGTAATGATCTCTGGAAGGTGAAAACAGGAGCGGACGACAATGTTGGCGAAGACCCAACGCAAGACGGAGTATTGATGTTGTCAGGCCCCGCACAAATCGTTCGTTTGGAACATACCAAGAAGGAGTCACAAATCAGATTTGGATCGGATCTGGACCATATATATCCAGATCCAATCCAATATCCACATCCATGGCCCACATCACCTTCTCATAAATGGAGGTGGGGGCCCACAAGGAAATCACATGGAAAGCTTGGGCATGAGAGAGTATGGGGGGATTAAATATGAGTGAAATGTGTTAAGCTTGACTTGTGTGTCAAGTTTTGGGTTAATCATGTGGGTTAGCCTAATGAGTGTGGGTTTAAGCTTGTATACACCTACACCTAACCTAGGGCTGCACCAACTTGATGCAACTACGTCCATGGGTAATGCAAAGGGATGCTCCTAACCCTAAACCTAAGCTAAACCCCCTTACCTAACCATTTCCCCCTAATCCTAGCCTAATCACCTAACCTACTTCCCTAATCCTTCCCTCATCCCAACCTAATCACCTAACCCACTTCCCTAATCCTTCCCTAAACCTAGCCTAATTCCCCTAACCTCACCCTAATCCTAGCCTAAACACTTAACCAACCTCACTCAACCTCACCCTAATCCTAGCCTAAACACTTAACCAACCTCACTAAACCTCACCCTAAGCCCAACCCACCTAGCTAAGCCCTAAACCACTAAACCAGCCCACCTAAATCCCTAGCACACCATATCCCTAAACCACCTAAGATAAATATCTGGCCCACCTAAATGCCCAGCCCACCATATCCCCTAACCACCACCACCATACCCCCAAACCACCATCCCCAATACCAACCCAAACCGACCCCACAAAAACCTATAAACCCCCCCCCCCCTTTGTGGGCGGGTTTTGCATGAAATGCTTGGGCAATTCAGCCCTTCCTCTCCTCTCTCATCCCTTTCTCTCTTCTCTCACCTGCTCCCCCCTTCGAACCGAGCCAGCTCCACTCCACGCCATCGGCTGCACCTGCAACATACCTTCCACCCGGCTGCACCTTGACACCCGCCACCTTCACCCTTCGGCCAACCTTCATCTCGGTTAGTACCCCCCTCTCAACGCCACCTTTTCTTCACTCCCCCTCCATTCTTAGCCACCACCTGCCACCCTTCCTTAGCCTACCCAACACTTCATCCAGCTGGCCACCACCTGCCACCTTCCATCCGTTCGGCCAGCATCACCTGACTGCACCACCTGTCCCTCCTCCTTCCTTAGACAGCCCCTAACTTACACACCCAGCCTTACCTCTCCCTAAGACCTACCCCACGCCTTAGTGACGCACCCCAACTAGCTCCCCTTACCTTCCCTAAGCAACCCTACCCCAGCCAAGGCAACCCCCATCACTCGGCTAGCGCCAAGGCACCACCCACCCGCTGCACCTTTGTCGTCCGGCCAGCACCTTCCCTTGCCGCGCCCTTCCAAGGAGCTCCCTCTTGCAACCCAAGGCGACTCACCAGCCCAAGCGCAAGCAAGTCACACCCGGACCAGCTATACGTAAGTGCCTAACTCGATCCTTGTTTATAGACTTGCTTATGATTAATTAAATTTGATACGGGGTTATAATAATGGAGCGTTGTCTCCCCCCGCTTGTAATAACATGGTTTGGCACACCCACACACACGTGCACTTGAGCCTATTCCACTCTTAGTTGCACACGATTTTGACACACACATGGGCCTAATCAGCCCTTAAGATATAGCTATACCTATATAATTTAAGTTGCGTGGGTTTTTGTTTAAGTTGTGCGTGTTGTCTTTCAATTTTCACACTCACACACATTGCGCTTTCGCTCTTATTTTCAAGACCCGAGTAAGGGCCTATTACAATTTCGTTTTGGGTGTTTTACTTCAAGTTGTGTGCATAGTATTTCATTTCTACACTCACACACATTGAGCTTTCGCTCTTACTCCCAAGACCTTAGTCAAGGCCTATTGCAATTATATTTGGGTTTAATTTCATGTCGTGTGCATAGTATTTCAATTCTACACTCACACACATTGAGCTTTCGCTCTTACTCCCAAGACCTTAGTTAAGGCCATATTGCAATTTATATTTGGGTTTCATTTACAAGTCGTGTGAGTTGTCTTTCAATATACACACAATACCCACGCACACGTTGGCGACCTTCAGGCCCATATATATTATAAGTATTTCCTTTCGGCTATGTCTTTAAGATTTGGGTTTTAAGGTTCAGCAATGTGCGTAGTCTTTACATATATATACGGCACACACTTGCACAATTGAGCCTTTTCGCTCTTAAGATATAGCCATATTTCCCTTTTGCAATTTCCCTTTTGCAAATTTACATTAAGTCATTTTCCTTCCGCATTGTCTTTCAATTCGGGTTTTCCCTTTGGAGTAGTGTGAGTTTGCATTGCATATACACCAAACCACGAGTTAGGATGCATATTGCATCAAAGAAAACCCCACACTCCCGCTCAAAATCGCCCCACTTAGGTCACGTGTGCATACACATGCCTAGTTGGCCCAAAAAGGGATAAAAGAAAGACAAAGGCACATACAAATCCACGTGAAATAAAACTTGAAAATCATACAAATCAGCCCGAATCGAACACCTCAAACATTTTTCCCAGGTTATCATGTCTAAAACTCGATTTTCTAAGCATACAGACTGACCCTTGCACATCAGTGCAAGAAGTTCTGCGACAAAAAGAGCTTGCTTGCTCACAGTCGCCACGATAGGAGTCTGATTTCAAAGTATCTCTTCGCTAAATTAAGTAAGCTAGCTGGCACGCCCTTTTGCTTAAATAGGACTTAGACACATGAAAAATTCGCTTCAGGCCTAAGAACCAGAAGCGGGGATTTTCAAGCGTCTACAGGATTTGGCACGCCTGGTGGGACGTGAGTCTTTTGAAAATCGAGTCATATTAGAAACCTTGCAAAAAATGTTCCAAAGGTGTCATTTTAACTCTTTTTGTGCTTCATACGTAGGATTTTTGAAAGCTTGAAAGCATGTCGAAATCCAATCCAAGTGAAGTGTCGAGCCAAGTCTCATGCGCATCAAGTTCTCATTCTAGGAGAGTTTTGAAAAATAAAAACAAACTAGAAGAGATAGAAGATTTGAGAAGGGAATTCGAGGCCAAAATCGATGCTCTTAGCAAAGAGGCTGAAGCAGGCGATTCATGTTCATCGAATGGTGAACAAAAGGCTAAGAAAAGACCTGAAAAACCTCGCAAACATAAAGAGGCCTCCATAATGGAAGGCAACCAATACCACGAGTCCTTCACACAAAAGGACCGTAAAGCCCTACAACAACTGCTGAAAGGGCAAAGTAAAGAGAAAAGGAGTTACGCCGTGTCTAATTTCCAACCTATGGATTATGAAACAGACAGTGATGATGAAATACCGAACTTCCATCGGTATGATGGCATGGGAGACCCTAGGTCTCACTTGCAACTTTTCTCACGTCGAGCCCATAAGAAGAAAAAGGACTCGATGAAATGGGTGTATTGGTTCCCTTTATCTCTTAAAGGTACAACTGTCAAATGGCTGGCTTCCTACGATCTAAGCCAGTTCGCTACTTTTGAAGAGTTAGCGAACTGCTTCATGCAAAGATTTGCACGTAACGTAGAAGTCACGCCGACTTTAAACACTTTAAGGGATACAAAGCAAGGCATGAACGAAGACGTGCATGCCTTCATTATTCGATGGAGGTCCCTTTTAGGGCAAGTGCGAGATCGAAATCTTACGGATGAATGCCTTATCTTTGGATGTGGCATCCTCGGTGAATCCCCCATTTTCTAAAAACTGTTTGATGTCATAAAACTAGGGTTTTTCAATAGAGTCTAGGTTATTTTGGTAAATATCCAAATCGTGTGTGGATGGGTTGGGTGCATGCCATATTTCTAAAGATCAAGTCCCTGAAATGGGATTGACCTTTAGGGCTGAACCCAAGGAGGAGAGGGCATCGGCGATGCCATTGTCCTCTCTTCCTACGTGTGTGAGTTTACACGATTGGAAGGACTGGACCAATCGAGTGGCCAACTCGTGATATGGAAGCAGTTTTTCATTGCATACTTGCCAAATTTTCAAAACCTGGTTTATGACAAGGAGCGAATCTCCAAAGACCTCGATGCATGATACCCCTAGAGTTTTCGAAATCCTTAAGCCTTGTATGAGTGCTTCATACTCAGCTACGTTGTTGGAACATTCGAAATCTAAGCGGACTGCTATAGGAATCTCGCCCTTTTCAGGGGAGATGAGGATGACCCCAGCACCAGCCCCTCATTGGTTTCGTGCCCCATCGAAGTGCATTTTCCACACTTGGTTTTCGAAATTGTTTGTCAAAATATGGTTTTGAAAGTGGTTTTGTAATATGCCTTCATCAGGCATTTCAGCAAGTGTGGGATATGCGTCCTCTAAGGAGAACTCAGCCACGTAATCTGCTAAGACTTGCCCCTTAATGGAGATCTGGTGATGGTATTTCAGGTCATACTCCATTAGAAGGAGTTGCCATTAGCCCAATCTACCTGTGAGAATGGGTTTTTTGAACAGGTGCTTGATTGGATCAAGCTTGGACACTATCCAGATCTCATGATCTAGAAAATAGTGTCTGAATTTCTGGCAGGCCCAGACTAGGGCCAAGCACGTCTTCTCCATGGCTTGATAATTTCGTTCATAAGCCAAGAGAGTTTTCAAAATATAGTAGATGGCATACTCCTTATGGGTGTCATCCTCGTATTGAGCCAACAGGGCTCCTAAAGCATTCGCATGCACGGAGATGTAGACTAAAAGCGGTTTTCCTTGCTTTGGAGGATTCAAAACGGGGGGATTAACCAAGTATGCCTTTAGTCTCTCAAAGGACTTCTGGCATTCGTCATCCCATAAGAATTTTGTGCCCTTCCTCAACAGTTTGTTGAAGGGTTCGCATCTAGTCGCCAAATTCGATATGAATCGGCGAACAGATTGTAAATGACCCTGGAGGCTACGAATTTGAGTGAAATTGGAGGGTGGAGCCATGTCTATGATGGCTCGACACTTAGAGGGGTCGACTTCTATACCCCTTTGGCTCACCATAAAGCCCAGAAGCTTCCCTGATTCTACCCCGAATACACATTTTTGAGGGTTTAGCTTTACTTTGTAAAGCCTAAGCCTTTCGAAAATCTTTTGCAAACATTCGATATGAGTTTATCGGGTTTTGGATTTCGCCAAGAGATCATCTACATACACTTCTATGACCTCATGAATCTGATCATGGAAGATCGTGGTCATGGCTCGTTGGTATGTTGCGCCAGCATTTTTCAAACCAAAGGGCATGACTGTATAGCAGTACGTACCCCATGGGGTTGTGAAGGCGGTCTTATCCTGATCTCGTGGACTTAGTTTGATTTGATTATAGCCTGAATAGCCATCCATAAACGAAAACATTTCATGATTTGCAGTACTATCGATTATCAAATCTATGTTTGGTAAAGGATAATTCTCCTTTGGAGTGGCTTCATTCAGGTTTCTCAAATCGATGCATATTCGAATTTTCCCTTTGGTTTTTCGAACTACAACGATATTTGACAACCAATCAGAATATGCAATGGGCTTTATAAATCCGGCTTTTAGCAGATCTTCTAAACCCTCTTTGACTTGCGTGTGTACATTCGGGTGTATTTTCCTAAGCTTCTGCTTTATGGGTTTTACATCCGCATCTAAGGAAAGACGATGCTCGACAATGCTGGGGTCTATGCCCGGCATGTCTTCATACGTCCATGCAAACACATCTAAATAGGTTCACAGAAATGCAATGAATGTTGATCTTTTCTGTTCATGCAAGCATGCACCTATTTTGATGTTTTTGGGATTGGAATCATCCCCTAGGTTTACCTCTATGAAATCTCCTCCTACTGATTGAGAAGGTCTTTCAAAATCGAGAATTTTATGAAATTCTGGGAGCTCAGAAGTGGGATCTTCCTCAAGGGGATCCACTTCTGGGCATCGATCATTCTCGTGGGCTATAGACCCGAGGGAATTTGATGCGTGGTTTTCAAAAGGACCTCGTTTTGTACTCGGATTTTCAAGTGATTTCGAAATTTTTCGTCTGGCTATGCAGACGACGTTTCTTTCGAAATCCTTTTCTTTTGCCAAAGTCCTACCAAGAGCAGCTATATACAAAATCTTTTTAGTATTTTCCAAATTTTCTATTTTTTTGGGTTTTTGTAAAACAAGAACCATGGGAACTATACAAAGCTATCTATTTTCGAGTTTTTGTTTTTCCATTGTTTTTGGCTTTTCTTCTTTTTCGATTTTTTTGATTTTAAGTTTTCCAAATGTTTTTGTATTTTTATAAAAGGGATCTTCCGTCATACCTACAAAGGGAAAACACTACGGGTTAGACTCGGAATAAGAGATCTAAATCGTAGGTTTCTTCTAAGGCAGATTCCAGGGCACCCTTGACCCAGGTGGTCACAGGGGGTGGTTCTGGCGGTATTCGGGGAGTATAGCCGATCCCATATCGGCTTGGATTGGCCCTACGAAGGATGGGCTCCAGGAGACCCTGGTTTTGCGCCCCTAGACTTTTGTAGGGCGTGTAGGCCATGTTTAACAACATATTCCACGATTTTTTGTTTTTTGAAAAGGTGTGATATAAATCGTGGTCCTGGAACATGCTGTCGTCCATATTATGCTCATATGGCCTCTTGTCCAGGGACTTTGAAAATAGGGAACGCTTGGGTTTCCAAGAAGGGTTAAGCTCAGGAGGGGGCCTGCTTTGGGCGGCCCCTTCACACATACAACCTTCCTAGGGTTGTTTAACACGAGCCTTGACGGCTCAATCACAATTTGCCCCAGGTTAGCCTCATGGGCCTGGGAGCTCGATAAACAAGGGAAGTTTATGATCCCCTAAAGCTGTGGGTGACTCTCACCTAGGATCACTACGACCTGGTCCCTGAAAGGGATCTTGACACACCTGTGGAAGGTGGATGGCACAGTGCACAAACTGTGTATCCAAGGTCTTCCCAACAACAGGTTATAATGGGGGTGGATGTCCAAGACATGGAACACCCCCGTGTGTTCGATCCCTCCCGTTTCCATTGAGAGTTCGATGGATCCTAATGCCATAAACGCATTCCCATTGTATCCAGTTGTAAACACCCCGAAATCCCACGAATTTCTTAAACAAACCTGGTTTTTGTACAAGCAGTCCCAAAAGGCCATTTTGAGTTTGAAAACCCAGGAGCCTTCCAAACAACCCTGTATATATGTTTTAAACATCATATTTCAAAAATATATAATATGGCTTTTGAAAACCTTTTAAAACACATTTTCAAACCCCAAAGTAGCTTAGCCTAATCAAGACAGGACCAGCGAAGTCAAAGATAGCCCGGAACCGGAGCACATGTCGAGCCCGGCACAGCAACTCTCGTATCAAATCCATACCCCCAGGATCTCAAACGTCCAAGACCCTGTTATTATCAAAATGTCATTTGAAGTCATCTCCGGAAGGCAGAAATGGAGGCGGACGATCATGTTGGCGAAGACCCAACGCAGACGGAGTGCTGATGCTGTCAGACCCCGCACAAATCGTTCGTTTCGAACACAGCTCGAAGGAGTCAGAGTTCAGTTTGGATCGGATTTGGACCATATATATCCAGATCCCAATCCAAACCCATATGTGGACTTGGATTTGGATTTGGATCTAGAGATCCAATCCAATATCCATATCCATGGCCCACATCACCTTCTCATAAATGGAGGTGGGGCCCACTTGAAATTCATGTGGGATCATGGGCATGAGAGAGAGTGGTGGTGGATAAGATCAAGTGTGTTGTAATTAAGCTTGACTTGTGTGTCAAGTTTGGGGTTAATCATGTGGGTTAGCCTAATTGAGTGGGTTTAAGCTTGTAATTAGCCAAAACCTAACCTAAGGCTGCACCAACATGATGTGGTTAAGGTCCATGGGTCATGCAAAGGGAGCTCCTTCACCTAAACCTAACCCAAAATACCTAATCCTAGCCTTCCACCCTAATCCACCCCTAATCTAATCCTAATCACCTAACCCACTTCCCTAATCTCGGCCTAATCCCAACCTAATCACCTAACCCACTTCCCTAATCCTTCCCTAAACCTAGGTTAATTTCCCTAAACCTAGCCTAATCCTAGCCTAATCACCTAACCTAGCTCACTAAACCTCACCCTAGAACCAACCCACCTAGCTAAACCCTAAACCACTAAACCACCCCATCTAAACCTAGCACACCAAATCCCCCAAAACCATTAAAACAAAATATTTGGCCCTACCCTAATACCAGCCCACCATATCACCTTACCACCCTCCCTAGACCACCTAACCACTACCCCAAAACCACCCCCACCGCCCTTCACAAAGGCTATATAAACCCCCCCTAGTGGGCGGGTTTTTCAAGCCTTGGACCCCACTTCCCAGCCCAGCCGAACCCAGCCGCCTACACCACTTCCAGCCAAACCTTCCACCTGCACCACCACCTCGCTCCACATGCTCCACCACGCCCCAGCCGACCAACCATCCGTTGCCACCCTCTTCATCCGGCCGAACCTGCCCCATCCACCATCACACCCGGCTTCTCCTCAGCCACCCGCCGCCTCCCATCACTTGGTTAGTACCCCATACCCAACTTCACCTCTTCTCCACTTCCCCTCCACTCTTAACCATCCACCCTACCACCACCTTACCCTAACACCAGCCACCTGCCGCCACCACTCCCATTCGGCCAAGCCTCAACCGACCTAACTACCCGCCACTACCTAACCACCCTAGCTACACCCGGCCACCCTATCCGACTCCCTAAGACCTGCCCATATCACTCCCTTACACCCACTACACCCACTACCACCTAGCCCCATCACCTAGCTAGCTTCCTTCCCATACTCCACCCATAGCCACTCTAGCAGCCCGCCACCACCAAGTCCCCTTAGTCGGCCACTCCAACCGACTACCACCTGCCCCTTTGGTCAGCCACCCGCCAGCCATATCCGTCCCCTAGGTACTCCCTTAGCCTCCCTTAGTGCCACATTCCCTAGGCACCCCATCCTTGGCATCTGGCACCCCATCCCTAGCACCCGACCACCTTCAAGGCGCCTCTCTCGCGCCCCATTTGCAGCCGGCCAGCACCTCTTGTCGCTCAACCTCGCGGAGCTCCCTTTTGCAGCCCAAGGCAAAGGCCAAGCCCATGCTCAAGCAAGGCCTCTACGGACCAGCTACAAGTAAGTGCCTAACTCGGTCTTTAGTTGTATACTTGCTTGAGATTCAATTCGATACGGGGTTGTAATAACGGAGCATAGTCTCCCCCCGCTTGTAATAACGTGGCTTGGTACACCCACACACGTGCACTCTCCTAGTTGTGCACGATTTTGAACACACACGGGCCTAATCAGCCCCTAATACATAAGTATATACATATACTTTCATTTTTGTAGGGTTTTGCTTAAGTTGGGTGTGTTGTCTTTCAATTCAAACACTCACACACATTGAGCTTTCGCTCTTATTTGAAAGACCCAAGTAAGGGCCGACCTATACTATTTGGGTTTCATTTCATGTCGTGTGTGTAAGTCTTTCAATTCAAGCACTCTCACACACATTGAGCTTTCGCTCTTATTTGAAAGACCCAAGTAAGGGCCGACCTATACTATTTGGGTTTCATTTCATGTCGTGTGTGTAAGTCTTTCAATTCAAGCACTCTCACATACATTGAGCCTTCGCTCTTATTTCAAAGACCCAAGTAAGGGCCGACCTATACTATTTGGGTTTCCTTTCATGTCATGTGTGTAAGTCTTTCAATTCAAGCACTCTCACACACATTGAGCTTTCGCTCTTACTCCCAAGACCTTAGTCAAGGCCTATTGCAGTTATATTTGGGTTTAATTTCATGTCGTGTGCGTAGTACTTCAATTCAAGCACTCACACACATTGAGCTTTCGCTCTTATTCCCAAGACCTTAGTTAAGGCCATACTGCAATTTATATTTGGGTTTAATTTCATGTCGTGTGTGTAAGTCTTTTAATTCAAGCACGCACCCACATTGAGCCTTCGCTCTTATTTGCAAGACCCGAGTAAGGGCTCATATACATACTCTATATACATATCTCCCTTCGGCAGTTATATTTCAAGTCATTTCCCTTCGGTTATTTCCTTTCGGTTATTTCCCTTCGGTTATTTCCCTTCAGTATTGTCTTTACATTCGGGTTTTTCCTTTGGAGTAGCATGAGTTTCCATTGCATCTACGCCATACCACGAGGTAGGACGCATATTGCATCAAAGCAAGCCCCGCTCGAATTCGCCTATGTAGTGGAGTGTTCATAACACACAAACTAGGTGGCCCAAAAAGGGATAAAAGGAAAAGACTTAGGCACGTGCAAATCCACGTGATCTAAAATATGCAACCGCATCTAAAAGACCCGAATTAGACACCTCGAACTGCTTCGTAGACTTTCTCTCCCAAAACTCGATTTTTGCAAAGCATACAGACTGACCCTTGCGCATCGGTGCAAGAAGGTCTGCGACGACAAGAGCTCACTTGCTCACAGTCGCCACGATTAGAAGTCAGTATTAAATATATCTTCGCTGGCTTAGGTAAGCTAGCTGGCATGCCCTGTTTGCATAAATAGGCCTTAGACACACGAGAGGATCCGCTCCGAGCCCTGAAAAGGTGAGAGGCGGGGATTTTCGCGCGTCTACTCCAGTGATAACGATGGGACTTGGGTTCACAGAAGTCAAGGTGACTCCAATTTTATACGCCACATGAAGTGGAAGGATGTTGAGCCCTCCTCCGCCATCAATTAGGCACCTGTCCAGAGAGTAGTTATTCAGAACTACCTCGATATGCAGGGCCTGGTTGTGGGACTCGTAAGGTCTATCTACATCATCTTCCGTGAAAGTGATGGGCGATTTTGCTCCTAATAAAGCCACTTGGGTAGACAGGGATTCTGGACTTATGTTCGAATCAACCTTGGCCCTTTCTAGAATTTTCTCTAGCACGAGCCTATGCCTAGGCGAGGTTTGTATAAGCTCTAGGATAGACATGTGGATAGGAATCTTTGAAAGGTGGTTTTCGAAGTCATAAGGATTTAGGATGACTTTATCCTTGTCTACTTTTGGCAGAACACCAGGGATACATGCTTTTGAGGGAACAGGCACACTGACCACCTTTTTAGCACCTTGAAGGTGCGGGGGTTGATAGATCCTCCCGGATACTTCCCCCACGACCAGCCTAGGGTTCGCGCTAAATTTGGCTCTAAGGATGAGTTGAGGAGAACCTTAAAGTTTCAAAACTAGTTTTGCCAGGGATTCCACTTTTGGTGGTCCCCGAATGACGACTTGGGCGGGCTTCTTGTACAGTACAAGAGTAGGAGCATAAGTGGGTCGACCAGACTCAGATTTTTGCGCAAGTTCCTTTGAAAAGGTGAGGGTACATACCTCCTTTCCTTTCCCACTGCCACTAGCGTGTTTGAGAAAGGGTTCTTTGAAGATAGCTTGAGGTGGCTCAGGTTCCGCAGTAACCTGGAGCCGGCCCTCCGCTATCAAGTTCTCAATTTTATTTAAAAGGGAGAAACAGCGTTTGGTATCATGGCCTTTGAGCCGATGATACTTACAAAATCGATTTAAATACCCCCCCTTGGAAGTGACTCCTTCGGGGATTTCGGGAAGCTCTATCATGCCTTGGGCAAGTAGAAGGTCTAGGACCTCCGACACAGGTTGCCCTAGCGGTGTATACTCTCGTTTTTCAACCGGTTTTTGAAAGGTTCACTCCCTTTTATTTTATAGTTTTTCAAAATTTTTGGAAGTGCCTGCCACGCTTGGATCCACCCGGACATTGGAGATTTTATGGGGCTTTGCCCCTTTGTCCATCGTGGGCAGCCCATAAGTGATGGGCTTTTCCAAGCGAGTTTTAGAAACAGCACTTCCTTTCCATAAGTGGTCGTATGTCCTTTTTCTCAAGTTGGTTTCGAAAAGGAATGCCTTTTTTATCAACTTATGGAAAGTTGAGATCTCATGGAGTGAGAGAAGGGTTTTTAACTCGCTTTTAAAGTTATCCAGGATGAGCATGACTGCGCATCCTTCGGATATGGGCTCTCGCACTTGGCCCAAAAGTGACCTCCATCGTATAATGAAGGCATGCACGTCTTCGTTCATGCCTTGCTTTGTATCCCTTAAAGTATTTAGAGTCGGCGTGACTCCTACGTTGTGTGCAAATCTTTGCATTAAGCAGTTCGCTAACTCTTCAAAAGTAGCGAACTGGCTTAAGTCGTAGGAAGCCAGCCATTTGGCAGCTGTGCCTTTAAGGGATAAAGGGAACCAATACACCCATTTCATCGAGTCCTTTTTCTTCTTATGGGCTCAACGCGAGAAAAGCTGCAAGTGAGACCTAGGGTCTCCCATGCCATCATACCGATGGAAGTTCGGTATTTCATCGTCACTGTCTATTTCGTAATCCATAGGAAAGAAATCAGATAGGGCGTAGCTTCTTTTCTCTTTATTCTGCCCTTTCAGCAACTGTTGTAGGGCTTTACGGTCCTTTTGTGTGAAGGACTCGTGGTATTGGTTGCTTTCCATTACGGAGGCCTCTTTGTGCTTGCGAGGTTTTTCAGATTTTTTCTTAGGCCTTTGTTCGCCGTTTGATGAACATGAATCGCCTACTTCAGCCTCTTGGCTAAGAGCATCGATTTTAGCCTCAAATTCCCTTCTCAGGTCCTCGATTTCATCTAGTTTGATTTTGTTTTTGAAAATCCTCCTAGAGTGAGAACTTGATGCACATGAGCCTTGGCTCGACACTTCACTTGGATTGGATTTTGACATGCTTTTCAAGCTTTTTCAAAATTTCCTAAGTACAAGTAAAGAAAACAAAGTTACAAAATGACACCTTTTTAACAAAAGTTTTCTCAAGCTTCTAGACCTAACTCGACTTTTGAAAGGCTCACATCCCACCGGGCGTGCCAATCTCTGTAGATGCAAGAAAATCCCCACCTCCCCTTTGGCTTCTCAGGGCCTGGAGCGGATCCTCTCGTGCGTCTAAGGCCTATTTGTATAAACAAGGCATGCCAGCTAGCTTACCTAAGCTAGCGAAGATATATTTTATCCTGACTTCTAACGTGGCGACTGTGAGCAAGTGAGCTCTTGTCGTCGCAGACCTTCTTGCACCGATGTGCAAGGGTCAGTCTGTACGCTTTAAAAATCGAGTTTAGGGTAGAAAAAACCTACGAAAGCGGATCGAGGTGTTTGATTCGGGTCTTTTTAATGCGATTGCAGATTTTAGATCACGTGGATTTGCACGTGCCTAAGTCTTTCTTTTTATCCCTTTATGGGCCACCTAGGTGTGTGTTATGAACACTCCACTACATGGGGCAAAGTTTGAGCGGGAGTACGGGGCTTGCTTTGATGCAATATGCGTCCTATCTCGTGGTATGGCGTAGATGCAATGCAAACTCATGCTACTCCAAAGGGAAAACCCGAATGTAAAGACAATGCCGAAGGGAAATATGTATATAAGGTATATATGGGCCCTTGGGAATAAGAGCGAAAGCTCAATGTGTGTGAGTGCTTGAATTGAAATACTACGCACACAACATGAAATTAAACCCAAATAGTATAACACGGCCCTTACTTGGGTCTTACAAATAAGAGCGAAGGCTCAATGTGTGTGAGTGCTTGAATTGAAAGACTTACACACACGACATGAAATGAAACCCAAATAGTATAGCACTGCCCTTACTTGGGTCTTTCAAATAAGAGCGAAGGCTCAATGTGTGTGAGTGCTTGAATTGAAAGACTTACACACACGACATGAAATGAAACCCAAATAGTAGAGCACGGCCCTTACTTGGGTCTTTCAAATAAGAGCGAAGGCTCAATGTGTGTGCGTGCTTGAATTGAAAGACAACATACCCAACTTAAGCAAAACCCTACGTAAGTTAAAATATATATATATATATATATATATATATATATATATATATATATATATATACATATATATATTTATATACTAGGGGTTGATTAGGCCCGTGTGTGTTCAAAATCGTGCACGACTAAGAGAGTGCACGTGTGTGTGGGTGTGTCAAGCCACGTTATTACAAGCGGGGGGAGACTATGCTCTGTTATTACAACCCCGTATCGAATTAAATTTTAAGCAAGTATACAACTAAGGACCGAGTTAGGCACTTACTTATAGCTGGTCCGAAGATGCCTTGCTTGAGTGTGGGCTTGGCCTTCGCCTTGGGCTGCAAGAGGGAGCTCCGCATTGTTGAACGGCAAAGGGGCTGCTGGCCGGATGGAAATGGCGCGCGGGAGGGGCTCCTTGAAGATAGCCGGCTGCTAGGGATGGGATGGCTTTGTGTGTTGGGCTAAAGTGACTAAGTAGGGTCATTAAAGGAGGGTGTAGTGTTAGGAAGTATGGCACTAAGGGGAGCCTAAGGGAGTGTCTAATGGAGTACCTAAGGTTGGCGGGTGGCTGGCCGAGTGGATGTAGTATAATTGGTTGGAGTGGCCGACTGCTAGGGAGACTTGGTGGTGGCCGGCTACTAGGGTGGCCAGGGATGTGGTGGATGGGAAGGGAGCTAGCTAGGGTATGTGGTAAGATGGAGTTAGGGGCTGATGGGAGGTGATAGGGGTAGGTCCTAGGGAGCTAGGTGGAGTGGTCGGGTGTTGCTAGGGGAGATGGTTCAAGGCGGGTATTTGGAGTGGCTAAGGTCTGGCCGAATGGATAGGATGGCGGGCAGGTGGTGTTGGGGTGATGTGGTGGTGGTGTAGGTGGTTGAGAGTGGAGGGGGAGAGAAGAAGAGATAGAATTAGGTTGAGACACTAACCGGGTGGTGATGGGAGGCGGCAGATGGAAGAGGAGCAGCCGGGTGTCTTGGATGCGCAGGATGGGGTTCGGCCGGACGGAATGGTGGTGATGTGGAGCTTGGCTGGAGCGGTGGTGGTGGTGGTGCTTGGCTGGGAGGTAGTGGTGCAAGTGGAGCAAGTTTGGAGTCGGCTGGGCTGGAGGGGGATGAGAGAGGATAGGAACCCGCCCCTTGGGGGGGGGGTTATATAGGGCTGGGATAGGTCGGTTGGGGGCTGGTATTAGGATAGTGGTTAGGTGGTTTAGGTAGGGTGGTGTGGTGATAAGGTGGGGTGGTTTTGGGGTAGGGCGAGATATTTTCATACAAGGGGTTTTGGGTAGATTGTGTGCTAGGTTTAAGTGGGGTGGTGTAGAGGTTTAGGGTTTAGCTAGGTAGGTTGGTTTTGGGGTGAGGTTTAGTGAGGTGGGTTAGGTGATTAGGCTAGGATTAGGGAAATTAACCTAGGTTTAGGGAAGGATTAGGGAAGTGGGTTAGGTGATTAGGCTAGGATTAGGACAGGATTAGGGTAAAAGGCTAGGATTAGGTATTTTTGGTTAGGATTAGATTAAGGAGCTCCCTTTGCATGACCCATAGACCTTAACCACATCATGTTGGTGCTGCCCTAGGTTAGGTTTTGACTAATTACAAGCTTAAACCCACTTTAATTAGGCTAACCCACATGATTAACCCCAAACTTGACACACAAGTCATGCTTAATTACAACACACACTTTAATCTTAACCTCCCCCACTCTCTCTCATGCCCATAATCCCACATGAAATTCAAGTGGGCCCCACCTCCATTTATGAGAAGGTGATGTGGGCCATGGTTATGGATATTGGATTGGATCTTTAGATCCAAATCCAAATCCAAGTCCACACATGGGTTTGGATTGGGATCTGGATATATATGGTCGAGATCCGATCCAAACTGAATTCTGACTCCTTCGGGCTGTGTTCGAAACGAACGGTTTGTGCGGGGTCTGACAGCATCAGTACTCCGTCTGCGTTGGGTCTTCACCAACATGATCGTCCGCCTCTGTTTTCGCCTTTTGGAGATGACTTCAAATGATGTTTTGACGATAATAGGGTCTAGGACGTTCGAGATCCTGGGGGTGGATTAGATATGAGAGTTGTTGTGCCGGGCTCGACATGTGCTCCGGTTCCGGGCTCTCCTTAGCTTTTCTGGTCCTGTCTAGATTAGGCCAAGCTGCTTCGGGGTTTTAAAACGTGTTTTAAAAGGTTTTTAAAGCCACATTATATATTTTTGAAATACAAAGTTCAAAACATATGTACAGGGTTGCCTGGAAGGCTCCTGAGTTTCTAGACTCAAAATGGCCCTTTGGGGCTGCTTTTACAAAACCAGGTTGGTTTGAGGAATTCGTGGGATTTCGGGGTGTTTACAATTTCTTTCAGGAACTGAGGACGGAGATGATCTTTGGTCGGGGTAGTTTGAGGAGAAGCCTCTACTTTTGTGAGAAAAATAAGGAAGCAGCAATGCAATCAACAGTCATTACAGAAAAACAAAAGGGGGAACTACCTCTCTAGCACCAAAGACTAGGACAATTACCTTTATCTAAACTTAGGATACTATAACCTAAATTTGGTCACTGTAATAATTTGAATTTGAACTGTGAAACCTACTAGAAGTCAAAACATCATCGTACTTCTTTTCTTTTAAGTGAAGAAAAATCTTTCATTCATTTTAAGATTGTTCATTCTGATATTTGGGGTCCTTGCTCGACTACTTCATTGCATGGATATAAGTACTTTATCTCATTTATTGATGATTGTACTAAATTTATTATGATATATCTCATGAAAACTAAGGATGAATTAGACTCCAAACAGGAGGTCTAGCCCATAAGTTTTGGTTTTACTAGGTTCTAAGGCACCCTTTACCCAATTGGTCTTAGGTGGTGGCTCAGGGGGTATGGTTGGGCTGTATCCTAAGCCATATCGATACAGGTTAGGAGGAGGTAGGATGGCTTCTAGTCTTCCTTAGCTCCTAGGCCTTCGTATGGTATATATCACTTGTTTAATAACATATTTCAAGGCTTTTTTTAGTTTCGAAAAGTTTTCATAAAGATAATGTCCTTGGAATAGTGTATCATCTATAGCATGGTTATACACCCAAATTTTATTGGTTATGCCTTGGAGGTCTATGGCTTCAGGGGTGGAAGGAGACTCTCCTAGGATGCACACGACCCTAGGAGTGGAAGACTTGGGTGTTTTGGGTGTCTCTAGGATACGGATGACCCTGGAAGAATGTGACTTAGGTTCCTCTAGGATATATGTGACCCTAGAGGGTTTGGGATGGGTCGATTCTGGTTCTCCAAATAGGTGGATGATCTTGGCAATGGGGGGATGGATCCTAGGTGCAACCCAATGTACCCCTAGGGGTGGACGGTTTGTGTTTATTTGGATGCAAAGGGAGAGCATGTGTAATCCCTTGCACAAAGGAGAGAAAAAGATCCCAAGAGAAACCATAGTCGATTCCCTGGTGGGTTTATGGATGTTAGGGGATATGATGGTCATAGGCTTGGGTTTATAATAGAAGCCGAGGCTCAAAGAGATTTGTTTATACAGGGTAGGGTTAGGTGTACCTAGGATGTCGATGCATGTCCTAGGGATAACTATGTCTACCATGTTTTGAATTTTTTTTTCTTTTTTCTTTTGAAATTCTTTTTGTTGGTGCTGGACATTAGCCGCACCTTGAAAATCCACATCCTTCTACATATTTGGTGGGGTTGTGGGTGCATCAGTGTGATTTGAATATAGATGATCTATCAGTCCTATACAACAAAGAGGATGATTAAGTGAGAGTTTTGAGAGAAATGAGTTCCAGATTTACCTTTCTCAAGCTTGTCTACCTTTGCATGGTGAGAGCAAGCTTCCTTGTAGACGTCTTGAGAGTGTTGTAGCTCATGCATGGCTTTGAGCTCCCATTGCTTTTTGAGGTCTTCGATTTCATCCTCCAAGCCTATGTGTGTGCAACACTTGTTCTCCCTTGTGTATGAAATAGTGCTCATGGGAATGAAATCCATCAAAGCAAATGATTTTAAAAATTTTGGAGGGATTTGGGTGAAGTGAATCTCATGCCCCACTCCACTCGTGCGCTTAGGGTTGTAAACTTTGTTTTCCTTTTTAACTTTATGAATTTCAAATTTTTGATTTTCATATCTTTTTAATTTTTGAAAATTTTTCATATTTTTTTGGTTTTTTGAAATAAAGAACTTTTTTGATTTTTCTATAAACAACAAGGTGTTTGGATGATTAGCAAGGTTAGAGGATTTGATATGAACACTTGCTTCATCTGCGGCTTCATATCCTTCATCAGATTTTGGCCTTCGTTTGGTTTTTCGGGTATGGTTTTTCTCCCTATATATCCAAGATGATTTTTTATGGGAACGATATATCTTGGACTCTAGGGCCTCAATTTCCCTTTCAACTTATATTACTCTCCTCCTCAAAAAGGCAATTTTTTCTTCTCGGGTTTGTGAAGATTTTTTTCTAGTTTTGAAAAACTGATTTTGAAAGCATGATGAGTCCTTCTTTGACATATTTTCAAAGTAATCATCCTAACTCGACCGTATTGACTCACTGGAATTTGAATCCAAAACAAAGGATTTGAAAAGAGAGAAGCTTAAAATCATGATTTGAATATTAGAATTGGTTTTGGAAAAATAAGACTGGATCAAATAATTTTCAAAGACTCACGTCCCACCGGGCATGCCAAATTTGCAGACGTGAATTTTTATTTCAAATTGTATGTGGACATTTGAAAAGAAATTCTCAAACTATGTCATATGTGCGAGTGTGCCAGCTAGTTTGCTCAAACTAGTAAAGCTTAATTTCTGACCTCCGTGTAGCGATTGTGGATAAGTGAACTTTTTTCAACGTAGGCCTTCCTGAACCGATGCTCAAGGGTCAGCCTAGACGCTTTGAAAATTATTCAAGATCTGGTAAGTTTTCAAAAACAAGATTCTGACTTCAAAAGTTTGATAAAATCGTGATTTTGGTTCTTCACTTAGAAATATTTGAAGTCTTGAAAAATAGAAACTCATTCTGTTTTCACAATCCTGTTTTCTGATTTTTTTTAAATATTTCTGAGTTCCCAAAAATTTTTGAAAAATTTACAGAGGATAGACTCTAATGCATAGATTTAGAAAATATTTTTATTTTATTTTTCATTCTATAGATTCACATAATTAAATCCGAAAACAGGCCTCACTCAGACATTCGGGACAAACCTTGGCTAGAAAAACTGATATATTTTTGTCTTCAGACTTTAAATTTCTATGAAATTAGTTTTGTTGGAAACCTATAGATTTCAGCTTTCCAAAGAGACCATTTTTAACAAATTTGGTTTACTGTGCACAAAGATATTTAAGAATAACCTAACCTATGTCATAGGAATTTCTCATTTTCCAAAATCTGTTCTGATTTTTGTAAAACTTTTCTGAATTGTATTTGTGTTTTAATCCGAATTAAAATGAATCTACAGCTAGAAAATAATAGTCTAACTCCTAACGATTATGTGAACAAGGGAAGATTAAGAGGTTCATGATCTTAAGTTGTGATATGGAGTCAAAAGAACCAATATCAAAACCTGTAACGAAGACCGCATGAAAGAAAGATGGGGTTGTCCTGTAAATCTAAATCAATACACCTTTATGGAGACTTAAGCTCCTTAATTACAAACCCATGATATTTACTGAAAAAGGAGAAGAAAGAACCTGTGATAGATGGTGGAGGAAAGTCTGCAACGGGTGGTTGGCGGCAGGCAGCAACCTCCTTTCTTCCTCGCCCTCCCTCTCTTTCTCTCCCTCTCTTTCTTTCTCTCTTTCTCTTCCTCTTTTTGGATGGTTTGTTGAACTTGGATTGATGATTTGCAATACCTTTGAGGCCCCTTTTATAGGCCAAAGGATGCCTCTTTGCTGCAAATTTTCATAAGGTAAGTTGCTTTATTGAAAATGGCTGCATTTTGGTAAGTGAATGCTGGTCATGCTTGCCAAAAAATGCTCCCATGGATAAGATAAGTGAAGTGTTGACCCTTCTTGCCAAAAGCTTGTTTCGTCTCATATGGTAAGTGCAGCAAATTAAACATCACTACTTGCCAAATCGAGCATTACAGCTTGTCAAATCAAGCATCAGAGCTTGTCAAATCGAGCATCACTTTCCTTTTGCGTGGATGACACTGACTTTGCTTTCTAGACGTCGACCTTTCGTTCTAGGCGCCGACATTCCTTCTTGAGCTTCGACTTTCCTTTCTGGGCGTCGACTTTCCTTCTTGAACATTGACTTCCTTTCTTAAACATCGACTTTTCTTTTTTGACACCGACCTTCTTTTCTCGACGCTGACTTTCCTTCTTGAACATCGACATTCTTTTCTAATACCTGAAACTAAAAATGACAGATTGTCTTGCCCAATAATGCAGGTGCTTGGTCATTGTCTTTTTGGTTCATGTCATCTCTTCTTTTCAGGGAATTTGCCTCCTTCCAGTCTGAATTTTATATATGACAGGTATGGTTTCAAACACTTTCTTTAAAATTATTTCAATATTTGAAAACATCAAATTTAATGAAATCAAATATTATTTTTAGAAAGCACTGGGTTTCATTTCCAGTTTTTGTTTGCAAAGGTGACCTACTTTGTCAGCCTATAACCACCTTAACCATTTAATCCTTTTATATGGGTGTAAACCATCAAACCACTTTAACCACTTCAACGGGTGTAGGGTATTGGACCACTTTAACCACTTTAACGAGTATAAGGTATTGAACTACTTTAACGGGTATAGGATATTGAACCACTTTAACGGGTATAGGGTATCGAACCACTTTAACCCTAGGTATCAGGTCTTGGAATGAGACCCTTCTCAACCGGGCGAATTTATGAGGTCTGAATTGAATTTAACTTGTTTATGAATTTCAAGGGTTTTGAAATTTTATAAATATATAAATTTGTAAATATTTTTGGATTTGATTCCCAATGTTCTCATTTTCATTTGTTTATATAAAAATAATTGTTTGAAATCATTCTTTCTTTAAAGGTAATCATTTAAAAAGAACAAAATCCTACCGATTTGGTCTTGAGGGTAAAATAGTTATTTTTCTAAAATTTGGTCCAAATTTGATTTTGTTCGAAGGGATGCAATATATCATCATTTTGAGGTTGCTACAAAATTTGGTCCAAATTTCATTTATTTTTAGTTCATTTGATGCCAAAAATACAATTTCTAAAAGATGAATTTTTTTTATTTTGAAAAAAAAATTGGGTGTTTACACTTCCCAAAAACAATTTCATCTACTTCTAAGAGTGTTTAGATGTACATGCTTCATTCATATTCATCATGGTTTGAGAGATAAACTAGATGCAAGACCAATCAAGTGCATTTTCTTGGGATACTCTTGTAAACACCCCGAAATCCCACGAATTTCTCAAATTCATCTGGTTTTGTAAAAGCAGCCCCAAAGGGTCATTTTGAGTCTGGAAACCCAGGAGCCTTCCAGACAACCCTGTACATATGTTTTAAACTCTGTATTTCAAAAATATATAATATGGCTTTTAAAAACTTTTTAAAACACGTTTTTGAAACCCTGAAGTAGCTTGGCCTAATCCAGACAGGACCAGGAGAGCTAAGAAGAGCCCAAAACCGGAGCACATGTCGAGCCCGGCACAGGCAACTCTTGTATCACATCCATACCCCCAGGATCTCGAACATCCAAGACCCTGTTCTTATCAAAATGTCATTTGAAGTCATCTCCGAAAGGCAGAAACGGAGGCGAACGACCATATTGGCGAAGACCCAACGCAGACGGAGTACTGATGCTGTCACACCCCGCACAAATCGTCCGTTTCAAGCCCAGCTCGAAGGAGTCAGAGTTCAGTTTGGATCGGATCTGGACCATATATATCCAGATCCCAATCCAAACCCATATGTGGACTTGGATTTGGATTTGGATCCAGAGATCCAATCCAATATCCATATCCATGGCCCACATCACCTTCTCATAAATGGAGGTGGGGCCCACTTGAATTTCATGTGGGATTATGGGCATGAGAGAGAGTGGGGATGGATAATATCAAGAGTGTTATAATTAAGCTTGACTTGTGTGTCAAGTTTGGGGATAATCATGTGGGTTAGCCTAATTGAGTGGGTTTAAGCTTGTAATTAGCCAAAACCTAACCTAGGGCTGCACCAACATGAAGTGGTTAAGGTCTATGGGCCATGCAAAGGGAGCTCCTTCACCTAAACCTAACCCAAAACACCTAATCCTAGCCTTCCACCCTAATCCACCCCTAATCTGAGCCTCTACTTCCCTAATCCCGGCCTAATCCCAACCTAATCACCTAACCCACTTTCCTAATCCTTCCCTAAACCTAGGTTAATTTCCCTAAACCTAGCCTAAACCTAGCCTAATCACCTAACCTAGCTCACTAAACCTCACCCTAAAACCCAACCACCTAACCAAGCCCTAAACCCCTAAACCACCCCTAGCCCACAATCTACCCAAACCACTAGTATTTAAAATATCTGGCCATACCCTTTCCAGCCCACCTTATCTTCATACCACCCTACCTAAACCACCTAACCACTACCCCAAACCCAGGCCTAACCGACCTACCCATCCCTATATAAACCCCCCCCTTGGGGGCGGATTTTCCTATCTAGTCGCCTTCCCCAAGCCCAGCCGGGACCCCACTTCCCAGCCCAGCCGAACCCAGCCACCTGCTCCACCTGCTCCAACTGCACCTCCACCTGCACCGCCACCTACACCACCACCTGTCGCCACCCCTGCCCTCGGCCGAACCATTTACTCCACCACGCCCGGCTGCTCTCTTCCATCCACCGCCTCTCTTCAAGCACGGTTAGTACCCCATCCTTCATCTCACCTTCTTCACTCCCTCTCCACTCTCAGCCACCTAACCCCCTACCATAACATCCTACCACCAGCCATTCCCCTTTGCTGCCACCCTTCTCACTCAGCCGAACCTAGTATATCCTAACTACTCGCCACTACCTAACCAACCTAACTACACCCGACCACCCTATTAGACTTCCTAAGACCTACCCATAACACTCCCTTACACCCACTATCCCCACTACCACCTAGCCCCATCACCTAACTAGCTACCTTCCCATACTCCAGCCTTAGTCATCCTAGCAGCCCGCCACCACCACATTCCCTTCCATTCGGCCAGCCATCTCTTTTCCCCTAGGTGTCCCATTCGACCTTCCCTTAAGCTCTCCTTAGGTCCAAACTCCCTAACACTCTATACTCTCCTAGTGAGCTTACATACTCACTTGGCCCAGCCCCTTTAATCCCCCACACCAAGGCGACACCCTTGCTTGCAGCCGGCCACCATCAAGGCGCCTATCCCGCGCCCCATTTGCAGCCGACCAGCACCCTTTGTCGTTCACCCTCGCGGAGCTCCCGTTTGCAGTCCAAGGCGAAGGCCAAGCCCACGCTCAAGCAAGGCCTCTACGGACCAGCTACTAGTAAGTGCCTAACTCGGTCTTTAGTTGTATACTTGTTTGAGATTCAATTTGACACGGGGTTGTAATAACGGAGCATAGTCTCCCCCCGCTTGTAATAATGTGGCTTGGCACACCCACACACGTGCACTCTCTTAGTTGTGCATGATTTTGAACACACACGGGCCTAATCAGCCCCTAATACATAAGTACATACATATACTTTCGTTTTTGTAGGGTTTTTGCTTAAGTTGGGTGCGTTGTCTTTCAATTCAAGCACTCACACACATTGAGCCTTCGCTCTTATTTGAAAGACCCAAGTAAGGGCCGACCTATACTATTTGGGTTTCATTTCATGTCGTGTGTGTAAGTCTTTCAATTCAAGCACTCTCACACACATTGAGCCTTCGCTCTTATTTGAAAGACCCAAGTAAAGGCCGACCTATACTATTTGGGATTCATTTCATGTCGTGTGTGTAAGTCTTTCAATTCAAACACTCTCACACACATTGAGCCTTCGCTCTTACTCCCAAGACCTTAGTAAAGGCCTTATTGCAGTTATATTTGGGTTTCATTTATGTCGTGTGCGTAGTACTTCAAATTCAAGCACTCTCACACACATTGAGCTTTCGCTCTTATTCCCAAGACCTTAGTTAAGGCCATACTGCAATTTATATTTGGGTTTAATTTCATGTCGTGTGTGTAAGTCTTTTCAATTCAAGCACGCACCCACATTGAGCCTTCGCTCTTATTTGCAAGACCCGAGTAAGGGCTCATATACATATTCTATATACATATCTCCCTTCGGCATTTATATTTCAAGTCATTTTCCTTCGGTTATTTCCCTTCAGTATTGCCTTTACATTAGGGATTTCCCTTTGGAGTAGTATGAGTTTGCATTGCATCTGCGTCATACCACGAGGTAGGACGCATATTGCATCAAAGCAAGCCCCGCTCGAATTCGCCCATGTAGTGGAGTGTTCATAACACACAAACTAGGCGGCCCGAAAAGGGATAAAAGGAAAGACTTAGGCACGTGCAAATCCACGTGATCTAAAACATGCAATCGCATCTAAAAGACCCGAATTAGACACCTCGAACCGCTTCATAGACTTTCTCTCCAAAACTCGATTTTTGCAAAGCGTACAGACTGACCCTTGCGCATCGGTGCAAGAAGGTCTGCGACGACAAGAGCTTACTTTCTCACAGTCGCCACGTTTAGAAGTCAGTGTTAAATATATCTTCGCTAGCTTAGGTAAGCTAGCTGGCACGCCTTGTTTGCATACATAGGCCTTAGACACACGAGAGGATCCGCTCCGAGCCCTAAAAAGGTGAGAGGCAGGGATTTTCGCGTGTCTACAACTCCTCTACTCAGAAGGAGTAAAAGTGTTATGATCCTCTCAGAAGAAAATCATATGTTATAATGGATGTTACCTTCCATGAAGATACACCATTTTATAATATACAGGAAGCTCTTCCATCATACATATATTCTCCTAATGTGATACCACTTCCAACAGTTGAAACTCAACTAGTGCTTGGAAGAGAAGAAGAGGAGATGCAACTTCCGCATGAGAATAAATGGCAGGTATATACCAGAGGTGATAGAAAGGCCTTTCTCCCACATCAGTCAACTACCCTGAATCAAAATCCTCACCATGAATCAGACCTAACTCCTTCTCAGGTAACTTCCCACAATTCTGATAGTGAGTTGAGTGATTTACCTATTGCACTTCGAAAGGAAAAACGTGAAGTTGCAAAATACTCATTACAAAAGATGGTGTCATATTCTAATTATCCCAAAGAGTATCAGTTATTTATGATGAATGGAGATAATACTTATATCCCAAGAACATTTGAAGAAGTAAAGCAACATCTGGAGTAGAAGACAGCAATGGAAGAAGAAATCACAGCACTTATACAAAACAAAACGTGGAAACTTGTAGATTTACCACCAGAGAGGAAGAGAGTGAGATGCAAATGGGTGTTTTCGGTAAAGTATAAGGTTAATTTTATGGTTTAAAATAGTCTCCTCGAGCTTGGTTGATAAGTTTAGTACCATTCAGGCAGAATTTGGTATGACTCTCGGAGCGAAGCACACCATTTAGTTTTCTATTGACATTCTTCGCCTTAGCAGATGTATTTATTTGGTAGTCTATGTGGAAGATATAGTTATTACAGGTAATGATTATGAGGGAATGTTTCAATTGAAGAAACATTTGTTGAGTCACTTTCAAACCAGAAGACTTAGGAAAATTTGAAATACTTCCTTGGTCTTGAGGTAGCTTAGTCAAAGAATGGTATTGTAATTTCACAAAGGAAATATGCTTTAGATATCTTTGGAGGATCCGAATGATAAATTGTAAACCTATTGATACTCCAATGGATCAGAACAACAAATTATTAGCCGGATCAATGGGAGCCTTGAATTCTAGGCGAGTACGAAAGTTAGTTGGAAAGCTAAACTATCTTATAACAACTAGAATAGATATCTCCTTCTTGTTCCAGTGTGGTGAGTCAATTCATGCAATTACCATGTGTTGATCATTGGAATGCGATGGTTTAAATTTTACGATACATTAAGAATGCTTGGTCAAGGGTTGTTATATGAAGATAAAGGAAACACTCATGTTGTAGGGTATTCGGATATAGATTAGAAATTTGGTTCACTTATTGATAAGAAGTCTACTTGAATATTGTATCTTCATTGGTGGTAATCTTGTATCTTGGAAAAGTAAAAAGTAGAATGTAGTTGCTCGATCTAGTGTGAGAAGCTAAATATCGAGCTATGACAATGGTTACTTGTGAACTTATATGGGTAAAACAGTTACTTCGTGAGTTAAAGTTTTGAAGTGTTGATCAAATGAAACTATATTGTGATAATCAAGCTGGTCTACACATTATTGCGTCAAACCCAGCTCTTTCATGAAAGAACCAAACATAAAGGAGAAGCCCCTGTACGACAGAAACTCCTCTCTCTCTCTCTCTCTCTTTGAATACTCGTCTTCTCACATGGTTTTAGAAACCTAGGTATTCGTTCTCTTTGACTTTTCCATTGCTAATGCCGACATGATGATGAGAACCAACAACCATGCTAATGCCGACATGATGATATTCATAAGAAAAATCTTCTAAACTGCATCACCAACCATTAATCGGGGTTGATTTCCATTGCACATCACAGATAATTTATCGTTTCTCCTTTGTTTGTTGAGACGGGACATGATTCTTCATTTGGGAGCATGCATATTGATGTAATAAGCATGGTATTTGTAGAATGTCTGTATTCAGCCTCTACACCAAGAAGTTTGTCAAAGGATGTTCTGGCACCAATTCTGCAAAATCTCGCATCCCCACTTTTCGAAGCACTTATTCGTTCAAATGTTCACAAATTTAGAATGGAACAGCAATATGTGTGTGTGTCCTTGTCATCATTGTTGGATAGCCTCTTTATCCTCTGTATAGCCTCTATTTCATGATATTGACTCTGTGCAAGTTGAAGCCCTCGACCTATTGCTACAATTGGTCAATTGGGTCGAGTCATGGCAGGGACAACCCCTTCATTAGTTGGTTGTGGTAGGATTTAGTTGCAGCAGCACCAATTACGTTGCTTGTTAGATACCATAATATGATGCTCAAGTTGGTGATGGCCGAACAAGGAATCTACGGTCATAGAGCCCAGTACTCGTGCTGGCTCAATATGTCGATTTCCTATGTTTTACAACCTTGAGGTTCGACAATGTACATAAAATTGGATCGCCAAAGAAGATGCTTCTTATTGCATGTTTTGCAGTTCCCACGAACTAGTAATGGCTGCGTTGTCCTGTGATGATGATCCCCATCAATTGAAATGGATGCTTGTATTAGGGATTGAACGCACACTAGTTCTATTAGTCAGTAAACTTTAACCATAAACGTATGCCATCATGATATCTTGTGAATGAGGTAGGTTAAAACTGACGTATGTCATGTTTGGTTTAGATCAATGTGAAACTTCTTGAGCCACAGTCGGCAGGCAGTCTTGATAGTGTAGTCAATGCATATCAAGCAAGTTCATCCAAGTAAAGCCTTCTAGTGCTGACATGAAGGAACAATTTGGCATGTTAGTGAGTGAAGTTTGATTATCCTGACAAGAAAGGTAAAAGGACGGCCAAGGAGTTCAATCTCCAGCCCAGTCCTTGATTTGGTGGAAGAACCGCTAAAAAGGGCAGATTTTGAATAGTAAAGAGCGGCGATCTATGGTTGGATTGGGTATGTCGTGTTCAACCTGCATGTATCGTATCAAATGTGCCTAACTCAAGAATAAATTCCTTGTCCAAGTTCTAAAGCATGCTTTAATGCAGAGACAATACATAGGCGTGCAAATGTGCAAGATGTGCAACAGTACTTTTAAAGCATACGGTAAAAGTAGGAAGGGCAAGTTTTATTGTTTAACTCATTTTTCCAGGGCATGAATAGATTCCTTGTCCAAGTTTCCTTTCCACTAACAAATTTCCTTTGTATTATCCTCCATAATAGTAAGTTCCTAACCATATTAGTCCAGTTCACTGAAACTGATTTTTAGTATAATTAACTTTACTAGAAGTCATTATATTAAAGATCTCACAAGAAGCTCATACCCCAAGTTGAATGTGTATCCAACATTTTTTATTTATGCTACAACAATTTATCCTCCATTATAGTCATGCTCAATTTTGGTTTGAACTCAACCTCAAGATCTCTATAATAACCCATACATATCTATGACATTCTAATATTCTTTTTCTTTGATTGAAGACATTGATAGAAAATGTCAAAAATAACTTCATAAATGAAAAGATGAAGCATCCAAAACTTAACTACAGTAGCCTACATATTCACAGTATGCAAAAGTTAGGATCATCACTTTTTGCAAATTATTGATTTGCCATATGTTTAGAAATCCATCGAAAGAGCGGAAAAGCAATAAATACACTCAATGTGCCTTAGCATTCTCCGACATTGAAGCAAGTGGATACATCAATAAGTTTGATTGATTTCATATAGCATATCAGCAATAGAGCTCCACCCACAACACTTCTCCCCAAGCCCTACGTCATAAGAAGGCATATTTTAGAGACATTTTGAATGCACAAACTACATTAACCATGACTGCGAAAAGCATAGCAAGTGGGATAAATTTACTCAATAAAAGAACTGCTAACCAGTCCAAGGCATCAACACATGAATTATTTCTCATTACACATTTTATTTTGCAGTCTTGTATTCCTTTAGGTCCACAACTCCCTTTTTCCTCTTTAAAATATATTGGGTAGCTCAAGAATTCATCCACCAATGAGTCATAGAGTGATCCCATCTCCTTCTGCCCACATTGTTGAGAATTGTCCTCATTTTTCTTTTCTTTTTTTTGCGACACTCCTTTTGAAATATCCGATCTTACCACAATAGAATCACTTGATTCGAAAACGGTAATTCCTATGATTTCTTAAATTTTGACCACTCTTTTTGCTAAATTTACCAGATTTATTATTTTGTTTTTTTTTCTTCTGGTTATTTCTAGAGCTAGACATTAAACCATCCTGAGCTAAGAACGATTTATCTTTCTTATTTTTGTTCAGAAAGGGTAAAGTTAGGTCCAAACCTAAGTGTTCTGGTTATCATGTTTAAGGAAGGCGGAAGACTATTAGAATAATCAAAATACTCATAGGGTTAGAGATTACAGACTTGGCTATAATAAAATCCCTAACTATAACTAATATTTGGTTTGCATGTTCAACTACATTATTCTCTTTCTTTATTTTATTTGAGTTATATTTCTAAATGAGTAGTTGAACATGCAGTTTTACCGTTGTCATATTTATTATTATATAGTCAAATAGTTCCTTTATTGTTTTGCACTCCTAAAAAAAACTAAATAGATCATCCTCCATATAGGTGAGTATAATGGTCTTGACTAATGTATCGCCTTTGAGGAAGGTTTGAATTTTTTTTTCTCATCAGTTGCTGGTTCAATAGGAGGGGTTCTTGTTTCTTCGAGGACATAGTCCACACTATCTAATGTTAAGGTCAAGGAGATTTTTTTATTTTAAGTATGGAAGTTTGGGCCATTAAGTTTTTTTGTTTTTGTTAATTTAGAGACACACTCTAGTAGTCATTTTAATGAGTTTGACAAAAACATAAATAGAGGATCTAGTAATTTTAAGCAAAAAAACATAAACAAGCAATATGAAATGTAATTTAAACACGAATCTAAACAATAGGCACAATTAATTAGCTAGGCACCTATTTACAATATCATAAAACAATGCATATTATCATGCATATAACTGCAAGCACGTGTTTTTAATTTTGTAAACATTGTAGGTATTGGATAGGAAATACCCAAAAATAGGATTCTAGAATTTTCACAGAAGTTTAGGGACAATAACATAATTTTTTTGCTTGATGAGTTTCTATAATAAGCTATAAAACAAAAGAACAAAACAGTAATCTTGTCCTTTTAACTATTTTATGAATACAATAAACAAGTTGGGACAAAACAATAAATCTACCCTTCAAATGTTTTTGTGATTTTAGAAAAGTACTAGGAGTAAACCTATAACTTGATACTATATACCAAATGTTAATTTTCATAAAAGTATAGAAGACAAAATAGTAAATCTGCCTATTGGGTGTAATTTCAATAAAATCACAAGGACAAAATAGTAAAACCAAACATTATACTATTCTATAATTCACCATAAAAGAACATACAAGGCAATAATTTTACACGCATGGTATCTCTATAATATCGACAATATAGTCAGGGTAAAATGGTAAATGCACTCCTATCATCCTCTAATATTCAGATAACAATGTGGTTAGGATCTCCACAAAGCAATTGTGTGAGATTGTGTAAAACCTCCCTTCTATACATTGTTATAATCTAACCATTTGGTTTTGGATGTCATCCATCGATAAACTTATTTTGGTTACAACTCCAAACGTATCTATTATAAGCGTATTTTAGACCTAGGGGTCGTCTCAAAACCACACTTATACCCAAATCTTAAATTATGCTCCCTTCTAAAACTTCTTTCTTTTTAATGGTACAACGAGACCTACACAGACACCACGCATACATGCCTCGAGAATCAAAGTCACCACATGTAACATGGGAGTGAGAGAGCCCTGCCAGATTAGTTACGCATTGGAGGCTTGCCTCATGCCTAAAACTTTGATTTGCTTCAGCTTGCAACTCCGCAAGCGCCCCAAGCCCAACAGGAGTCGCATTCTTTTCGAAGAACTACCTCAAAGGCTATCTTATAACTGCATCGATTTGGAGCTAGAAGAGCGCTGTTGAAGCCCGAACGCACTCACATTCTTATTGAAAACCATAAAAAGAGTCGCAGTATGTACCTTGGGATTGCTCTTCTCGGATTAATGGTAGATTTCATTTCACTAACTAGCACCACTACTGGGAAGCTTGTAGATTTGGTACGAGCCTGCCTAACCATCTGCCAAAATAAACAAATTGTTGTAGCGTCAATGAAATGGACGTTGAAACTAAACGCTTGTTTGTGTGTGCGAGAGAGAGGGAGAGGTGTAAAGCAGGGGCCAGAAGTATCTTATGATGAAAGCTGTGGGGTTAAATCACACAACCTGCCGGCTACGTTGACGTCCCTCCTAACATGCGCAACAATTATATTATAAATAATGCGAAAAATTCTATACAAAAAACAAGTCATTAATTAATAAATTAAACACCCACTCCGCATTCTAACAAGTGCCAAGCAGCAAATCTCCCCCTCGCTCGCTCTCTGAAATTTTCCGAGTTTTTCGATTTATTTGTGTCTGGTCTCTTGCTTTTTTAACCGTTGCCCAGCTCCGACACCAACCCTTCCAAGTTGCAGAAGAAGACAATGCTTTATCAATTGCTTTCCAGCTATAATCCCTCCTTCCCATTTCTTTACCAATTCCATGCTACTGCCTCTCATAATTCCATCCCCTCCCCATCTCTCTCTCTCTCTCTCTCTCTCTCTCTCTCTCTCTCTCTCTCTCTCTCTCTCTCTCTCTCTCTCTCTCTCTCTCTCTCTCTCTCTGTGTGTGTGTGTGTGTGTGTGTATGTATGTTGTGAATTTACTCACTCTAGAGCGACTCAACTTTATTGGGTGTCGCTATTTATGTTGAAGTTCGTTTCACGCTCTGTTTTAGGGAAGAGAATTCGGAATTATCCCCATCTGCATTGTTTCCCAACGACGTTTCTATAGCCAGCATTTGGCACCCCGCTTGATGGGTATCCGTGATCCGGTTAATTTAAACATTGGGGGAGGAACACAACGGCAATCATGTAATTCGTTCAGTTGAAATAGACGGAGAAACAGAGCTTCCATTCGGTAAATACAGTGCTTGAATCCATCAGCGGCGGTCCATCGAGACGAAACAGTTGCTAGGGTATGAAACTATACTGTTTAGCTTGTTCTTTCACTTTTTCTGTGAACAGTTTGGTGGATTATGATACATTGTATGTTAAACAGTATAGGTTTCTGGTAAGTCGGCCTAAATCTTCAATCGAACGAATTCTTGGTGTGAATCAACGCAAGGAATGAATTCCTAATGAATTTGGCGTTGGTCTGTTATGTTTGAATGTAATATCAGTAGATTTTTGTATCTTAATTTTTCTTTTCTTCTACTTTGCTGCTTTAGAGTTCTTAGAATTTGTCAGTGCACTCTGTCTGTGTCTAGCTTGATTTTCTTTACCGATTGCCTTCCTAAACCCACTGATAGTGCTTTGTCTCATATACTGTATAAATTGCCAGAGTTGCCAATTGAGTTTTCTTAGAAAAAAACAGTAAGAGGATACCTTTGGGATCCTTGTTTAGTTTTTTATCCGAAGGGATATGAATATTGAGCTTCTTTATCTCAAAGCCACTACGTCTCTTGGCAGTTTCATTTTGATGTTCTTTTGGAAATGACTTGTGGCCTACTTAGTAAATAATTGATTAAGTTTTACTGGCATCAATGACTTGTCCATACAGAGGGGGATTGAATATTTGGCCATTGTTGTTGAAGACATGATAGTTAGAGGGCCCGTAGCCTTATTCTTTCTTTGTGGTCTATATTGATGCGGTTTTATGCTTGAATTCAGGTTTAATGTGCGGGAGTACGTATTCCAAGCATTTTGTTTCTTCTTCACTGAAGTAGATCCAAACCCAAATGTCAAGGTCACTTCCAATAATTATTGGAGGTATTGCAGGGGCCGTGGTATTGGTTGGGATAATTGCCGCAGTTATTTGGTTCTGCCTATTTCACAAAAGGAGCATTTCAAGAGCTTCTGAAAGCAGTTCGTCAGGACCATCAGGTCGAGATGGTAATGTTGTCTTAACCTCTGCATTCAAACTTCTTACAGTTGAAGAAGGCCATATAATTGATATGCAATACTTAATTGCAATTTAATTTGTTTTTATGTTTACTTTCTTTATAGTTGGAAGAAGCACGAGTGAGTTATCATTAATTGGCGGTTCCTTATCACTATCTTCACCACAAGCAAGGCAGTTTTTGTTGCATGAACTGGAATTATCCACGAAGAATTTCAATCAAATGAACCTTATAGGTCAAGGAAGTTTTGGGCTAGTGTATAAGGGTTTACTTCATGATGGCATGGTTGTTGCAATAAAAAGGCGTTCGGGTGCTCCAAGACCTGAATTTACTGAAGAGGTACAAACAGTTGGCAGTTCAGAATTTTGAATAATTGTTTGGTTCCCAATCATTTCATTCTGGAGATTCATTAACAAAAATGGTGAAAGGCGGTGCTGAATTTCACTAGTAACTATATCTATGATAAAGCAAAATAAAATGTGAGGGTGTTCAACAGCGATGCCCAAATTTAGCTTTCGATGATTATTGTACTTTGGTGCTATATCTATGTTGTGGCTATGTTAAGATCTGGCCGATATTTTCAAAACATTCTGACACTTGTTCCTTTCTTCCATAATCCTTTAGAAAAGTTAACCTTGCCATATTTCAAAATATGGCAATATTGGTGCTCTGGTTTATGCCTATGAACAACTAATTAACATGTCTGCATGGAGCATCAAGGCATATGCTTTCACTGTCGCACTATTTCCATTCAAAGCTAAATAACATTAGTTGTGCTTGATCATGTCCTGTTGTAGCTGATTGAATTCTTAGAGGCTTCTAACACAAATATGAATCGCTATTGATTGTTTTGTTCATAACAGATACAGAAAAATATTGAAAAATAAAACTTGGTTCATTTGTTGTTCCAAAAGTTAATTTCGGAAGTTGAGAGAAGATCAGGTGGTTCTGACTACAGGATATAACGTGTCGACTAACCAATGCATTATTATGTTGAAGAACCCTATTCTAAATCTCTTTTTTGTATCAACTATTTTTTAATTTCGATACTGTCCTAATTCTCTAGTTGAGAACTATTTTTCTCCAGTAAAGAGTTTCTGTAGTAATTATGGAGCAAAGACCTCCAAGTTAGTGAGTTTTAGCTTGCTGGATTTGACATTGCCAAAGAATTGTAGTTCTGTAGAAGAACTACCCAGCTGGGGAATTTGTATCTGCAGGTGTTGAGAAGATCCCTCGACCTGAGACGAAGAGTGAATTTTTTTTCTTTTTCAACCTTGCAATTTGTCATGTTGATATATAAACATATGCCCTCACGCATACATTCAGGTTCAGCGCTTTTCATGTATCCGGCATCGGAATCTTGTGAGTCTCTTGGGTTACTGCCTAGAAAACGACTTACAAATGCTTATTTATGAGCACATTCCAAATGGAAGCATCTCCAGTCACATATATGGTATATTTTTGACAGCTGAATGTTTTTTTCTGAACCTAGTCTACATCTCATTGATGTTTGCCATCATCAACGTGTATAAAGCAGGACAATATTCAACCACAAAGCTAGAGTTCAAGAACAGGCTTCTAATAGCAATAGGAGCGGCCAAAGGTGAACATTTAAGGCATCAGTAAGCATTGAAAGCTTCCTAAAACATGTTTTCAATTTCTGATGCCATTTATTTATTCCTTGCGCAATTTAATTCTCTTTACTTTTAATTGCTAATGACTTTTAAGTAACTTGTCTCTGGTCTGTGTGAAGGCAAAGTTGGGACTCTGCTACTAATGATCCAGATTTCTACTTTATCTGATTTTGTAGGTCTCGCTCATCTGCATTCTGTGTCTCCTCCTGTGTTACACAAGGATTTCAAAACTGCAAACGTCCTTGTGGATGAAAACTTTGTAGCTAAAGTCGCTGATGCAGGTCTCAGAGATTTGCTTGAGAGAATCAGTGATGCAGGTCCATCTTCTCAAATGATGGATTCAAATGTTTTCCTGGATCCAGAGTACTGTTCATCTTCTTTTAAGTTAAAGATATATTCTAACTCATATGTTGCCACAGTGATACATAATTGCATCTATCGTCTGTTGATCTGATTATGTGATTTCTCTTTATTGATTTTGCAGAGGTTCATCTATATGTATCATTTTCTGCTTATATCCCTACTATATATTTTTTTGTAGGGTCAGAGACTCGGGTATGTTCTCAGACAAGAGTGATGTGTATAGTTTCGGGGTGTTTCTACTGGAATTGGCAAGTGGACGCTCAGCAGAGTCTGACCAACACCTGATTGAATGGGTATGCATCTGAAAGACTGAATGTTGCAAGAGGAGTTATTAGATACTTGAAATGCTCTTTCCTTTCCTGGATACTGAATCTATGGATACAAAACAGTCCAGTAAAGCGAGCTTGAGTTAGGCCTGTTTGCTTATTTATTAGCGCAAGGAGATCATTTTAGAACCATTATTTTTCCGAAAACATTGCACTGCATTGTTTTCTTATCTAAGTGCCTTGCACTCAAGTGGATAACCACTTCTATATATGTCATTTCCTTAACCAAGCCCATTCCCACGCTAGGTCAGATTGGCTAGAGTATGCAATACAAGGAATCTATGAGGTCACTCGTTCTAGTACTTTATTCTTACCTAAGCATGCCAAATTTGAGGATTCATATGGATTAGTATTGGAAAGATTGCCTCCTAGTGAAAAATCCGACAAAGTTTCATGTGGGCTGTTGGCTGCCTAGTGCATTCCTTTATTTGGGTTTGTAAAGCGAGAACCGTTGCCTCAACAAAGATCTCTCTCTCTCTCTCTCTCTCTCTCTCTCTCTCTCTCTCTCTCTCTCTCTCTCTCTCTCTCTCTCTCTCTCTATATATATATATATATATATATATATATATATATATATATATATATATATATATATATATATAAAATCACACACACCTCTCATGCCAAAAGTAAATTTTTAGTCCACTGGTGGTTATTAGTTTCCACACATGGCGTGCAGCCATCACTTAGTATGATGGTGTATATGAGCTTATGCGTGTGCTTGGGAAGTTTAACCAAGCTTAAGAGCAGCTAAAGCCCGACGTGGCACTAGAAAATGTTATCGTTGAGTTCTTTTGGCAGCCCTAACTGGATTTTTTTTTGTAATTCTTTGAAGGCCCACAGTCTCGAGGATTTAAGTAGCATTGCTTCTGTCGTCGACAAGAAATTAGGTGGCAGTTTCACCATTGAGGGAATGAAGGAGTTCCTTCGTCTCACAGTGTGGTGCGTTCATTTGTCTGCACGGAAAAGACCAACAATGAACAAGGTTGCTCTGGAGTTGGAACGGATTCACGAAAAGGAAATCGGCAGGACTACCATCGTAGGTGAAGGCACTCCTACTGTCACCCTCGCAAGCCAATTATTTACAACTTGATGCTTCGTCCACAACCAATTCTCGCAACGCTATCAAATGTACAAAGCTGTGGTCTGTATGTAACATTCTCCAAATGGCATATTTCAGTTGCTTTCCAAGTGTATAAAAACAGCAGCTGTTTATTTTTATTGATTTCATCTCCTTCAGTTATTTCATAAGAAACTCTCACGTATAATTTTGTTGCGGAAATGCTCTTGTATTCTTGGATGTGCACTATGAGATTAAACTATTTGACAATTTTTTGTATGGTTTTTATTTTGAGAAATCATGTATACCACACTTCTTATCCAATTCTTACTGATGGGTGTATGAGATTGTTTGATTTCGTTGTAATGAAGGATCGCAGGCTCTGCCAGAGATGTAAAATAACTACATGCAAGGAAAAATGAATCACGGAAGCGTGTGGATTCGTCCACATGAAGCGACTTTGATATCATCACTTTTTATGTTGCATTGTCAAAGTCAATATTTGATGTGTTCCGGCTTTAGAACATTAAAAAAATCAGATTTTCAATGAATCGAAGCCAAAGAAACCTGATCGGAAAATTTCACCTTGATGCGATTTGAAATGGCGAAGCGGTTTTGCGTCAAATCTTGCGGGAATTGAAATCTGATTTAAACTACCAAAATCAGACCTTGGATGTAGGAGACAAACCTTGAAATTCTTCCAAGGTGGCTCATTCTTCCAAGATGACTCATTTCAGTGGTTGAAAGTGACGAAGTCACAGCTAATCATCGAAAAGTTGTGGCATTGAATAGATCGGTTTTGATTTATAATTGAGAAACTATAATTCATTTGATGAATTCGAAAAGAAAAGGAAGACAAGGCAATTAAAGATTATTATTGGCCAAAAGAATCCATAATGGAAAAGGTACAAATTCATGCTGGTACATCCCCTTTTTAAAACAAGTGTATTTAATTTTTTTACAATTTATTTTTGCCCTGCAATAAATAAGATATCTATCATACTTAATTAAAAAAAACTTAAAACTTAAAAATAACTTCAGCAAACCCTAAATTAATATAAATGAGTTCATGAGATCCATCAGCTTTACGTACCTCCTATGAGTCTGCCACATCATCCAATGGACCCACTTTTCTAAGTTCGAGTCTAATTCTTCTTTTATTTTAGCTCCAACTTGGTTGGTTCATGGTCTATCATTTAGACCTTGAAATAGCTGCAATTTGACTTTCATAGTCCTCCGGGGTGACCTTTTAAAGCCATCTCATTTTCACCTCACTTTCCTTGTGTTGGTCCTCCAACAATTTTGGGGACTATAATGAATGGTTTAAAGTGAGATACATGAAATATAGGATGAACATTCACTCTTTTGGGGAATGCAAGCTCATTTATCAACTTGCTAATCTTCCATAATATTTAGGAAGTAACTTTGATTATGGTAAACTGATTGGATTGAAGGCTTGACGTGGATGACTTGAATCATACCCAATCTCAAACTTCAAATTTACGGTCTAGTATGCCTTTATCAAATTGGGTCTTAATACCCTCTTGAGTCTAATAATGTTCTCTTTCAATCTCTTTGAAATATCATAGTATGCGTGCAAAGAAACATCGACTCTCATAAATGCACTATCATATTCATATACAATAAGGAGAGAGACAATATAGCCATAAAAGCCTCAAAGGAGTCATTTTTATTGAAGTAGGATAATTGGTATTATAAGAAAGTTCATTCCAAGGAAGGAGGTTTGATAATTCAGTAGATTTGCCTCATATGAAACATGAAAGATATGTCTTAAGAATTTGGTTTACCACTTTAGTTTGCCCATCATTTTGGGGATGATAGGTTTTGGTTAGTATGAAACCATACTAAAGGATAGTTTAATTTTCAATTGGTACATATATTTCTTCCAAAATTTTGAAGTGCATGTTGTATTTTGATCACTAACTTTAATTTTTAAGAACCTCACATGGACTAATAATCCTTTTAATGACGGCTTCGATAACTTGCATTATCCCATACTTGGCTTTGAGAGATTCGAAATGAGCATCTTTTGTAAGTCAGTCTACAATGGTTTCATACAAATTAGGAGAAGGTAAGGCCTCAATGAAATATATAAAAATCGATTCACAAGCTTGTGATGGAATAGGTACTCGTATTAAGATGACAAGAACCTTAATCATATTTTTGAGATTGACAAATTTTATACTATGATAGATTTGGTAACTTGGTTTTTCATTCCTTCCCAATAAAAATCAGCCTCGACCCTTTGATTGGTCTTAAAAACTCCTTATGTCTTTTATGCAGAAACCATAATATGCTTTAAGAATGAAATTGATTAAAGCACTTGACTAGAGAAACAAAATTTTACCATGATAATAGAGGATATCACCATAAATCAACTGGGGTAAACGACGAGGCCACCAAACGACTCAATACACGGAGTCGATGAGTACTTTCGTAATTACTCAAACATTGAGTCCTTTCCTGCAAAACTCCATCGTCATTCCCGAATTACCCCCCCCCCCCCCCCCCCCCCTTCCCTCCATCTCCCTCTCTCTGAGAGGCGGAAGCTGAAGGTGAAGAAGAAGACGAAGGGAAATCTTCTTCTCTTCTTCCCAAAGCAGAAGCTTGCGCGAAACCCTAAAACCCTAATCCTGATTCTCTTGGGATGCGATCGACGATCAGGGGATGATCCTCCCGACGGAATACTTGGCCCGGCCGCAGCGCCATCTTGCCCAATTCCAAACGGTAGAACCCTTCTCCAATGGCGTCGATCCCTCCGGAAAGCCGTCGCCCTCTTCCTCTCGATCTTCTTCGAGATTCTCTCCGTCATCCACTTTCCTTTACAACACCAGGGTGGCGATCGCCCTCGGTCCAGCGGCGCTCTTTCTCCTCTCCCTCGGCGGCCCTCCCGTCGTCGTTACCTTAACAATAGGTCTTATTGTTGCTTACTTCCTCGATTCCTTCAACCTCAAGCAGGCCGCATTCTTTCTCGTCTGGTTCTCGCTCCTCGCTTCTCAGATCGCCGTCGCCTTCTCCGGCGGGCTCTCCGGATTCCCGTCGTGGTTGCTCTACCTCCTCGCTTTCGCACTTTGCGCACTCGCGAACTTTCTGGTCGGAGTTTGGGTCTCTCTTCAGTTCCGGTGGATGATCCTCGAGAACACGTCCGTCGTCTTGGCGTTGGAGCGATTGCTCTTTGCTTGCACGCCGATCGTCGCGTCGGCCGTCTGGACGTGGGCGGCAGTTGTCTCCGTCGGGATGAACCACGCCGCCTACTACCTCATGTGCTTCAATTGTCTCTTCTACTGGCTCTTTGCTCTGCCCCGCCGATCCTCGTTTCGGTTCCGGGGAGAGAGCCATTTCCATGGCGGCGAGATCCCTGACGATGCACTCATACTTGGCCCGCTCGAGAGCTGCGTGCACACCCTCGTCTTACTATTCATTCCTGTCCTCTTCCGCATCGGATCACATCATGCCGTGGCCTTCTCATCTGCCGCCTCAGTCAGTGATCTTCTTCTTCTGTTCTTCGTCCCTTTCTTGTTCCAATTGTATGCCTCAACCAATGGCGCGTTATGGTGGATCACGAAGAATCCCAACGAGCTGCATCGGATCCGAATCGCTAATGGCGCGATCGCACTTCCCGTGGTTGTCATCTGTTTGGAGATCAGGGTGGTATTCTACTCGTTCGGGAGGTATTTGCACATGCCGCCACCATTGAATTACCTTCTTGTGACGGTCGCCATGCTCGGAAGTGCTGGCGCTGCCGGTGCATTTGCGGTTGGGATGATCGGAGATGCATTGAGTTCAGCAGCTTTTGTACTTCTGTTCGTCCTTGTTGGTATCGCCGGTGCCATGGTGGTCGGATTCCCTTTTCTGGTATGGAGGATAACTGTTTTGGTGTCTATATTTTACTGTCATTTTACGTATTTTGGTTAAATTGTGATGTTCAGTCTTTGCGTCTTTCTTCTCAGTCCTTGATGGGTTGCAGACCTTACCATTAAAAGTTTCTTGACGATGTTTCAGTCACTAAAAGCATGAGATGTTTCCTTTTTGTATTCTAGAATCGCATGAATTCTTCCATGCCAGATAGAAAAATTGATTTCACGTATTTGTAGCTGTCTCTCCAATCTACCCTGAATGAGCTTTCAAGCAGAACCATGCATGTTTGAAAACGACAACTGAGAAACATTAAATGGTTGCCGTGTAGAAGCATGTCCTACATTTCCCTTATGAATTTCACCCTTCTATTGTATATTACATAGTACAAGTGAGTGAAACGATGGAAGTTCTGCTCTAACCGGAGTTATGTTTTTGAATCTTTTGTGTAATGAATGTGTTATGGCTGTAGGCTACAAGGGGGTTTAAGTAGCCAGGATTTTCTTCTTTTCAACATCTGAGTTGTAATAGCTGGGTTGGAGAGTAGAGATGAGAGAATTTCTATTTGGCTGTTGTGTCTGCCAGATACTTCGTATGCAAAAATTTAACTTCAGCTATTCCTGTGACACGGAATCGCAGTTATCATCTTCTCATGTGGGCGTGGTGCTATAAGTAAGCTCATAAATCTGAGAGCAGAGAATGGTAGTGAAAGTGTTGAACAAAAAAGGTGTTCAGTCCTTATCAGGTCAACATATCTCAAACAGTTGCCAGATTTGCAGGTTATGAAATTTAAACGATGTCCATTTCTGTGCTAAAGGCCCCATGCAGTAGACCATCTTCTAGCCATGCATTTCATGTATTTCATGCATCTAGAGTAGAATTGTCTACCCTTTCAACTAATGGTTCACTATGAAATTGGCTGTTGGAAACTTTTTAGAACACTTGCCACCCTTTTGCTATTTTTCTTCCATTCAGAAGAATCTTGTTCCTTGAGGGCTAAAAACTTTATGCATGCCCATTATTTAATTACTTTTGTCTTATATAAAATGTTCTCCATATTTCAGTCTCTGCCCTTAACAGTTTGGAGCAAGACTAAAAAAGACTGCAGAGGCATTGGTTAGATCATGTTTGTTTCATGAGAAAAGGGGGTGTCTCCTCCATAGTCACTTTCAGCATATTCTCGGCATTGCTTTTCTTTGGAGAGATTTTCTTAAAGTGGCTTTTCTTTGGAAAATCTTGGATCCTGTAAAGAAAGTCTCTAGATATTTAATGATAAAGGCAAAGCTAGGAAAGAACAAACCATAATACGTTCTTTCTTCTGAAATTATTTAACTCACTCAGAAACAATTCTTGAAGAGAAGAAACTAAAATCAGAAAAATACTTAAATTTATTTGAAGTAACAAAAGTTTGCAATTCTAGCCTTATTTTCCCTAGAAAACCCAAGATCCTCGGTTTTTTGTGAGATTCAATTTCTCATGAGTATTCAAAACTTTTGGAACCTTAAAAAGTGCAAGAAATTGAAAATCTTGAGATCGGTTGTTTCCATAAGGAACCACCGACATTCACATTGTTCGAAATAGACAAGGGGTGAACCGCTAAGTTGTCAATGAGCACCTTAGGCGAATAATTTTTTATCAAACTTTCCATTGTGGTATGAAAATTTGGCAAGTGGTATACTCAACTGTTCTGGGAAACAGCTACCGGTTTACGTTTCTGTCACTTCAGTGCAGCTGTTTCAAGGCACTACATTACTTTTCTTAATGGATGAGATTGAACTATTTTCAGGTTCCATATGCAAAGTTATTTTCATGGATACATGCCATTGAGAAAAGAATGCCACCGTACAAAACTTGTTATTCTAGAAAGGCTGATTGTTTTCATGTTTTGGCCTAAAATCACAACTTTTCTTATGTGAGAAGGCATGACAATAGTGGGTGCGGTATGATCAGTAGTGGACTGTATTTATATGGAATATGACCCAATCTTGGTAGGCTTGGCCCTTGGCTGAGCTTTGATTTTGTGTCATTAGGCAAAACAAGGTAATATGTTCAGCTCTCAAATGTTAGAGATTGTAATAAAACATATAGTAGTCACGTTATGGGTCTTACTCATGCTTTATGTCTATTTAGTAGTACTTAATTAAGATTAGGAGTAAATTAGCCATTCAAATTAGATAGTACTTATAAATAGGGTGATTAGGGTTAAGCGTGTTAAGTTAAGAAAATAAGAGAGAGGTGGTACGGCAACCAAGAAGAGGGTGCCAAAATTTTGCTATGGTCAGATTGGAGGAATGCCTCCAATTTGCCAATATTTGTAAGTTCTTCTTATTATCTTTTAATGATCCAATATTTATAACGTGGTATCAGAGCCTATAAGGCATTTAAATCAGTTTTTTTGAGAAAGAAGATAAGTTTTTATTTGTAAAATTAAGAGACACTAATATGAACATTCGCGAGTGAAGAAGAGTCAGTTCTTGCACTCCAAGCTCTCTGTTCTGGCCTGAGCAACAGAGTTCTTAAATCTGACTTGACGATATGATTTCTTGTTCATATCGGCCATACCATGAATATGCCAATATTTTGATCAGTCTCTAAATCCAACAATTGATAGATAATATAATTAGGTCTTGCGGAAGCTAGAGGAATTGATGCAGGGGTCATGCTCGTTTCAAAGTTGATAGGAGTTGGAGACCACAGGACATCACATATTGTTGCTAAGATTTCTGAAGAAGAACCTTGGCATGTGGTAGTTGGTATGTTTTGGTTCTTGAGGGTCTGCCTGCACTCACGGCGGCTGCATCATTCTAAAGGACAGAACATGTCTCGCCTTCTGTATGTTGTTATGATTTCGATTTGATATGTTAGCTAAAGCTATCATCAACCTTATTCTAGCGTGAACAATAGAGTGTTGGGATCTAAAAATTTCCAGCATTAAATCTCATCTTGTTCTTTGGAAATCTAGGTATAGGAGTCAACCTCTTGGGTTATAAGTAATACCAGTAGCCATGTTGAAGATTGGACCTTGGTTGAGAAAAAACTGATTGTGAGAAGTCACTTTACTCAATTTTTTTATAAATGGCTGGTAAAGGAAAGTGGGTTGAAGGCCCTTTCGTGATATCTCAACATTCCACAAACGAAAAAGTGATTTTTTTTTTAGATTACAACAACAAAGTTAGATGATAAAAACTACTTGGAATGATATAGGTATGTGGAACTAACCCTTCTAGCAAGGGAGAGATAGACTCACCTAGTGGGTCAAATGTTGAGCCCAGACACACATGATACAATACCCTAGTTGGAGAAGAGAAGATGCCTTGATATCATCTTGATTATTTCAGTCTATGATCCCATCAATAACAAAAACTTTTATGTTTCTTGAATTTGCCTATGAAATTTGGTGTGCAGTCTCTGAAGCTTATTCCAAAAAAAACAATGTTGCAAAGGAGTACGTGTTATTGGAAAAGATCAGAAAATGTAAGCAAGGAACTCGTTCTATTAGTGAGCACTATATAAATCTTCGAGGATTATGGGATGAACTTCTTTTCTATATAAATATCAAGTGTTCTTCTTGTTACACCGAAAGAAATGCTGAAATTGAGAAGAAGAAAGTTTTTGATTTGTTGTGGGATGTAAATTCAAAATTTGAGTCAATAAAGATTATCATTTTGGGCAGAGAAGAACTTCCTTCATTTGGCACAATATACTCACTATTGATTCGGGAAGAAGATCGCAAAAATCTTGAGAAGGACAACACCACTGTTATTGAACAACATCCACTTTAAACAAGGGGAGAAAACTCACATTATTATTGAAGAGGTGGAGAACAAAATCGTGGACATAGACGTGGTCATTTTCATTCTGATAAAATTGTGTGTTCTCACTGTGGTAAATCAAGATATTTTAGAGAAAATTATTGGAAATTACATGGTAGACCTTATTTTTACGAGTTATCCAATGCCCAGTACTGATGGCATTTAGGAACTTATTAAAAGGATAGAGGGCCTAGAAACGAAATTATCTGAAAATTCAACCCTCTTCTTCTCAGGCTACATTAACACAGGCGACACATAATATGAAGGGTAATAAATTTTCTCCCTTTCATTCGAAAACTTGGATTATTGATTTTGATGCTACAGATCACATGGTAAGAGAGTCATCACATCTTTTAGAATATAGTCTTCTTCCAAAACGAGAGCCAATTAAATTAGCAGATGGCTCACATTCTTATATGATTGGACACGAAAGTGTACCCACATGTTTTATAGATTTAAAATCAGTCTATCATGTCCCCAACTTTCTTATAAATTTATTTTCAGTCAGTTTATTGACCTGTAGTATAACATTTAATCCTATTGGCTGTGTGTTTGAAGATCTGAAGACGGGGAAATTTTTTAGTCATGGTAGTATACAGAGGGGCTTATATATCCTAGAAGACCACCTTAAACATACTACTTATAGTACTTCAGCTCCAACTGCTCAAGACGTGGAGATTCATCTTTGGCATTGTCATTTAGGCCATCTGCATGTGTCTAAGCTCAAATATATTTTACCTCATCTTAGAGTCTAAGTCAAATAAATTTCATTTTAAATGTGAAGTGTGCCAACTTGGGAAACACCAAAGAGCTCCTTATCCCTTAAGTGACTCTAGGTGACCTCAATCTTTTGAGCTCCTTTATTTTGATATATGGGGTCCCAATCCAGTTACTTCATTGTCTGGTCAGAAGTATTTTGTCTCTTTTATTGATGATTGTACGCGTCTTACAATTATTTACTTATTTTGATTTTTACTATCTTTCCAATTGTACATAAATTTATTCTCACTCAATTCAATACATCCATGAAAATTTTTCGTTCAGATAATGGGGGTGAATATATTAGTAGGCATTTGCAGGAATACCTATACACACACATGAGACTTCTTGTTCTTATACGCCTCAGCAAAATGGCATAGTTGAGAGAAAAAATCATCATATTCTTGATGTAGCCAGAACTCTCTTATTCCAACATAATGTACCTAAATTTTATTAGGGAGAAGCTGTACATACTGCTGTCTATCTAATAAATAGGATGCCTAGTAGTGTACTCAAAGGTGACATGTCCATAAAATGTCTTGATAAGGAATCAAAACTCTTTCATATAGTTATCGTATCTTTGGTTGTATCTGTTTTGTTCATGTTCACCTACCTAGTTGTGATAAACTTGATCCTTGGTCTGTAAAGTGTATCTATGATCCGATCCTTAAGAAACTGTATGTATCTATGGATGTCACATTCTCAGAATCTATTCCCTATTATTCTTCTCAGTGGGAGTCATCTACCTCTCAAAATATATCTCCTTATGTGCTTCTCTTAATTCCTAGTGAGACAGAAGATAATGCAGACAACTATGAAGAGAAAACAAATGAACCAAAGTAGACCGTGGTGTACAAGAGGGGACCAAGGAAGATTATTTACTCTCAAGAGGAACCCATACAAACTACAATCACCAAAGATCTTTCCCCCGACTCATATCCTCAATTCTCAATGGAAGAAGACTTGAAAATTCTCATTATCATTCGCAAAGGTAAATATACTTATGCACGCTATCCTATCTCTAATTGTGTTTCCTATGCTAATACCTTTGAGAATTATCAAACTTTTGTTATGAATATTGAGAAATATAAGATTCTTATTAAATTTGAAAAAGCAAATAAATATCCTTTATGAAAAGCTGCAATAGAAGAGGAACTGAATGCCCTTGTGAAAAATAATACTTGGATCATTACAAAACTTCTTCATGACAGAAATATAGTGGGATGCAAGTGGGTTTTTACTATTAAATATAAGGCATATGACACCATTGAAAGGTATAAGGCAAGACTCATTGTCAAAGACTACGATTAATCATATGAAATTGACTATAATGAAACCTTCACACTTGTGGCAAAACTTACTTCCATAAGAATACTCCTCAGTGTGACAACAAACTTGTGATGGGATCTATGGCAGCTGGATTTGAAAAATGCCTTCTTATAAAGAGACTTGAATGAAGAAGTCTATATGAAACTTCCTTTAGGAATGAATATTAAAGCATTTGATGATACAATGTGCAAACAAAATAAAGCTATCTATGGACTGAAACAGTCGCCAAGAGCATGGTTCGAGAAATTCAGTGAGGTAGTGGGCAGCTTGGGGTATCAAAGAAGCCTAAATGACCATACTGTATTTTTCAAGAAAGGTACAAAATTATCTATTCTTACTGTTTATGTTGATGATATCATTATTACAGGTGATGACATTGAAGAAATATCAAGGTTAAAATGGAATCTTCACAAATTATTTGACCTCAAAGACTTGGGCTGACTTCACTATTTCTTGGGAATAGAGGTGTTATATTCCACCCAAGGTATTTTCCTAACTCAGAGAAAATACACTATGGATCTACTATAAGAAACAAATATGCTTGATTGTAAACAAAGTGATACTCCCATGGAGGTAAATCAGAAACTATTCATTGGAGATAGTGAAGATTTCATAAACATTCACAAAGAAAATACACTATGGATCTACTATAAGAAACAAATATGCTTGATTGTAAACAAAGTGATACTCTCATGGAGGTAAATCAGAAACTATTCATTGGAGATAGTGAAGATTTCATAAACATTCACAAAGAAAATACACAATGGATCTACTATAAGAAACAAATATGCTTGATTGTAAACAAAGTGATACTCCTATGGAGGTAAATCAGAAATTGTTCATTGGAGATAGTGAAGATTTCATAAACATTCACAAATACCAGAAATTGGTCGGCAAGCTTATATACTTGTCAATTACTCGTCCAGATATTATTTACGTTGTGGGCATTGTGAGCAGATTTATGCATTCTCCCACCAAGAATCATATGGATGCGGTGTATAGAATTCTTAGATATCTCAAATCAACACCTGAAATGGGTATTCTTTATTCAAAATCCTGCAAGTTCGTAGACTGGGCTAGATGTAAAGATGACCGAAAATCAACCATAGATTATGTGACACTACTTGGTGATAATATTATATCTTGGAAGAGTAAAAAATAAACAATTGTTATAAGATCTACAACTGAAGCAGAATATAGAGCGATAACTCATGCTATGTGTGAAGGAAAATGAGTATCTTCATTGATAAGTGAACTGGGGTTTACGCCTATTCAGCGTATACCATTATATTGTGACAGCAACGCAACAATTCAGATTGCTTTCAATCCAGTATGTCATGAAAGAACCAAACACATAGAAATAGACTTTCAATAACTGGAGTATGTTAAATCATAAAAACACAGGGCTGATTTCCTAACTAAAGCTACTGTCAGCAAGGATACCTTGTCCAAGTTGGGTGTTCTGAATATCTTTCACCCAACTTGAGGGGAAGTGGTAGAGATTGTAATAAAACATATAGTAGTCACATTATGGGTCTTATTCATGCTTTATGTCTATTTAGTAATACTTAATTAACATTATGAGTAAATTAGTCATTCCAGTTAGATAATACTTATAAATAGGATGATCAGGGTTAAGTTAAGAAAAGAAGAGAGGTGGTACGGCAATGAGGAAGAGGGTGCCGAAATTCTGCTATGGTCAGATTGGAGGAATGCCTCCAATCGGCCAATATTTGTAAGTTCTTCTTATTATCTTTCAATGATTCAATATTTATAACATCAAATACCCCTGTATTATTTCTTAATGAAATTGGCAGCAAGATAACCTAAGTTTCCACTTCTGAAGGAAAAAAGGCAAAGAGGTAAGACAAGAACCACCCTTTTCATATTGTCTCATCCCTTGGGCAGTAGTGATCGTAATCCACCATGATACTTTCCAACTGGATGGAAAGTGATCATCAGTCTTGATGAAACTGTGGTCATTTGAGTGCTGGGAAGGTTTGCCTTGGAAGACTGTCGAATGGTCAAAGTTTACCTAGGCACCCTACCTAGTGTGGGAAAAGGCTTGGTTGTTGTTGACGTTGTATGATTGGAGAAATCATGCTGAATGAGGCTTCCTTTTTTAACATGAACGGTGTCTGAAAAATGCTACGTGGTCTCCTCTTTTTTTTTGGGTAAATGAAACTGTCGGCTATTCACTCCATATGATTATCAGGTCTTTGGGTGAAGATATCAGCTTCTTTTTTTTGCTGTTTAATATGTTTCAAATATCAGTTTTTTGGTTGGTCAGTCTTAAAATCACCTTTTATATTGATCAGTGAAATTGGTATCATACACTGATGTTGCTTCACTTTTTCCTTATGCAGCTTTTACCAATTCCTGCAATATCCGGCTTTTTCTTTGCTCAGTTTTTTATAAAGAAGAGCTTAACGTCATACTTTTCTTTTGTTCTTCTGGCGAGTCTCACAGTTATATGGTTCGTAAGACACAACTTTTGGGGGCTTAGTATTTGGTTGGCTGGTATGCCACTTCAATCTTTCTGTAAGATGATAGTTGTTGGTGTAATTCTAGCTATGGCTATTCCAGGATTCTCTCGTCTTCCACTGAAATTCTGCTTTCTAACTGAAGTTGGTCTCATCAGCCATTCAATTCTATTGTTTTACATAGAGAATCGGATCTACAATTATAGTGCCATGTACTATTTCAGTATTGATGATGAGGTGATATATCCAAGCTACATGGTTATTACAACAACAGTGTCCGGTCTTGCTTTAGTAAGGAGATTGTTTCTGGACCATAGAATTGGACCAAAGGCAGTTTGGGTTCTGACATGTGTATACTTGTCGAAACTAGTAATGCTATTTGTTGCATCAACATCTGTTGTATGGGTTTCATTGGTCCTTCTCTTGGCCATCTCTCCTCCATTACTTCTTTACAGGTATGTAGTTTTGTTATACTGTTCCTTGGTTATGTTCTTAATCTAGTTTGTTCCTTTGGAGTGGTAGGAGTGGTAGTAAGGTAAGTGTATGTTTCACTAATTCATTTTATTTGTTTGGCTTCTGTGTTTTCTAGAGACAGGGCAAAGTCAGCTTCTAAAATGGCAGTATGGCAAGGCTTCACACATGCTGGAATCATTGCCGTTTCTGCCTGGTTGTGTAGGGAAGCTATTTTTGAAGCTCTGCAGTGGTGGATGGGAAGACTACCTTCTGATGGTCTTCTGCTGGGAAATGTTATTCTTCTCACGGGCTTGGGTTGTATTCCGATTGTTGCTCTTCATTTCTCTCATGCACAGGTAAAAGTACATATTTAGATTGGGATCATGACTTTGCATTTGCATATTCATAAGATGGGGTAGTTAGTTTTCAAAAGGCCATGGTTCAGCTGGTTAGGGGGGAAGCCAATGAAAGTATACTGGTCTGGATCTCTTTTGGGAAGAACTCACCAGTCACAAAATATTCTAATCTTACATTATTACATAAAAAATGAGAAAATCCTTTTCTTGTCAAACTTTTGCTTGGTTATTCTCAATAAGTTCAATTGACATTATTCTCAAACATGGCAATGGTACAACAACAACAACAACTAAGCCTTTTCCCATACTAGACGGAGTCGGCTACATGGATTCTTTGTTTCCACAGATCCCTATCGTGTGCCATGTTAGCAGTTAACTCCCAATAAGCTAGATCATTCTTTATTGTTTCTTTCCAACACTTTTGTAGTCGTCCTCTACCTCTTTTAATACTTTCCAAATTTAGTTTTTCTAACCTTCTTACAGGTTCTTCTTTTGATCTTCTTTCTATATGTCCAAACCATCTTAAACGATGTTCTCTCATTTTACCCTCTATTGGTGCCACTCCTAATTTGTTTCTAATAACCTCATTATGTATACGGTCTTTTCTTGTATGACCACTCATCTATCTCAACATCTTCATTTCTGTCACAGACATCTTTTGTACATGTTGATGATTAACTGCCCAACACTCATAACCATAAAACATGGCAGGCCTAATTGTTGCTCTATAATATTTACCTTTTAACTTTAATGGTATCTTCTTATCACAAAGAATACAAAATGCTCCTCTCCATTTTAACCAACCAGCATTAATTCTATGTGTAACATCTCCATCAATTCTTCCATCACTTTGAAAAATTGACCCTAGGTATTTAAAAATTTTGTTTTGGGGAATGCAATGTGTGCCAATTTTAATTTCTATGTCCTCTAAAGTAGCCAAATGATCAAACTTACATTCCATATATTCTGTCTTTGTTCTACTAAGTCGGAGGCCTTTGCTTTCTAATGTTTCTCTCCATAGTTCCAATTTTCTATTATCTTTTTCCTTAGACTCCTCCACTAATACAATGTCATCTGCAAATAACATACACCAAGGTACTTCATCTTGAATATGTTTTGTTAACTCATCCATCACCATTATAAATAAGTATGGACTTAAAGTTGATCCTTGATGTAACCCAATATTAACTTCAAAGAAGTCTGTCGTTCCTTCATGAGTCCTCACACATGTTTTTGCACCATCATACATGTCTCTTATAAGGTTAATATATGTTAATGGGATACCTTTTTTTTCCAAAGTTCTCCAAAGAACCTCCCTCGGTACTCTATCATAAGCTTTTTCTAGATCAATAAATATCATGTGAAGGTCTTTCTTTTTTGCTTTAAAATGTTCCATAAGACGTCTCAAAAGGTGAATCGCTTCAATAGTAGATCTGCCTGGCATGAATCCAAATTGGTTCTCTGTTGTACTTGATACTTGTCTTAACCTATGTTCAATAATTCTTTCCCATAATTTCATAGTATGGCTCATTAACTTGATACCTCGATAATTCGCACAATTTTGAATGTCTCCCTTGTTCTTATATATGGGTATAAGTGTACTTGCTCTCCATTCCTCGGGCATCTTTTGGTTTTCCATATTTAATTAAATAGTCTTGTGAGCCAAGTGATTCCTATTTCTCCTTGTATTTTCCAAACTTCTATAGGAATATTATCTGGTCCTACCGATTTACCACTCTTCATATGTTTAAGAGCCTCTTTGACTTCATTCTTTTGAATACGTCGGTAGAAATTGTGATTTATATACTTTTCTGACTTGGCTAAATCTCCTAAACTAATACTAACATCTTTATTTTTATTAAAAAGATTATAAAAATAGTTTTTCCATCTATTTCTTATATCATCATTTGCCACTAGAATTTTTTCATCATCGTCTTTTATGCATCTAACATAATTAAGATCTTTAGTTTTCTTATCTCTAGCCCTAGCTATCCTAAAAATATCTCTTTCACCCTCTTTTGAGTTGAGTTTTTTATATAAGTCATCCCAAATATTAGCTTTTGCTTCTCTAACGGCCTTTTTCGCTTTCTTCTTTGCTTTCTTATAAGCTTCTAAAGTTTCACTAGTTTTCTTAGCATAATGTAATTTGTAATATGCCCTCTTTGCCTTGATTTTATTTTGTACTACTTCATTCCACCACCAAGCTTCTTTTTGTGCCGGTACACCTCCCTTAGATACCCCTAACACATCTTTCGCCACTTTCCTAATATGTATAGTCATATTGTTCCACATATCACAGGGTGTGCCAACATAATTTCAAACATCTCCTTGAAGGATTTTCTGTTTAAATATATCTTCTTTCTCGCTTTTGAGGTTCCACCATTTAGTCGGAATAGCTCGATGCACTCTTTTCTTCTTTATCCATTTTTTTATTTGTAAATCCATAACTAAAAGTCGATGTTGGGTGGTTAAGCTTTCTCCTGGAATTATCTTACAATCTTTACAACACGCGCTATCTTTTTTTCAACAAATAAAGTAATCAATTTGTGTTTGTGATAAGCCACTCTTATAAGTAATTAAATGTTCATCTCGTTTTTTGAAGATTGTATTGACAATAAAGAGATCAAATGACATAGCAAAATTTAAAATCTCCCTACCTTCCTGATTTATATCCCCAAAACCAAAGTTTTCATGAATCCCTTGATATCCTAATGCCTCTTTATCGACATGTCCATTTAAATCTTCTCCTAAACAAATCATCTCCCTTTGTGGAATCTTTTGAAACACCTTATCTAACTTTTCCCAAAAAACTGTCTTTATACTATCTTCTAGTCCTACTTGGGGTGCGTAAGCACAAACTATATTCAAAACCTCTGCTCCTAACACTAATTTCAACGTCATGATTCGGTCACCATATCGTTGTATGTCTACTACACTCTCCTTTAAATCTTTATTTATGATAATACCAACTCCGTTTCGAGCTTTTTCTTTACCTGAGTACCATAATTTAAAACTTGTATCCTCTATCTCCTTTGCTTTTTCTCCAACCCATTTTGTCTCTTGTAAACATAGAATATGTATCTTTCTCCGAATCATAGTATCTACCACCTCCATTAGCTTACCCGATAATGATCCAATATTCCAAGAACCAATACGAATCTTATTATCTAGGACTATCTTCCTTACTCCCCGCATCCGTCCATAATCAAAATGCGGTGACCCTCTCTGAAAAATTTTCACTACATTCGGGCGACAATGTAGTGGGACTAACTTCTTTACCCACACCCGTCCATGATGTGGGAACCCTCTCTGCAATTGATTCGCTACATTCGAGCGAAAATGTAGTGACCCTTGCTTACTTCTTATTGCATTCGGGCTCTGCAGCACGTCGCTAGGCGGGGATGCCCCAAAGCAATGCTCATAATTTTTGTAATCCATGTTGTAAAAATCCGACGAAGTTTTATGCTGGCTGTCGGAAGCCTAACACAACCCTCCTTCTTTATCCGGGCTTGGGACCGGCAATGCAAGGGTGATCCATTACAAGGGCGGAGTTCAAACATGGCAATGGTAAAGATAAAAAATTGATCACCTTAAGTTAGTTTTCTGTGAATTCATGCTCTGTTGGTGTGACTAATTGTGTTCTAGGACTGTGTAAAGCAGTGGAGAGTCCAGATTGTTGAGTTACACTTTCTTATGTATCTATATAACTTCCTCTTCGTGGGCAGGCTAAAAGACAGTTTTCATGATTCAGGATTTCTATTTAATTGTTTCATCTAAAATATGCCTTTCTTGGCTAATAAAGTGTTAAAATGGCTCCTCAGTCAATGTATTTATTTTATATTGCATTGTGAAGCTATTCTTATGTCCACTGACTTCAACCATCTTATGTAATCAAGTGCACTGAACCTATGAAGCCGATTCCATGATGATTATGTAGTCTGCCTTTCTCGGTAGCAAACCACATTTCTGCATCACTTTTTTCTTCACTAAGCTACTCTCTGGTTAATTATCTAACTGTTACAGCCAGCAGTATCTGCATCACTTTTTTCTTCACTAAGCTACTCTCTGGTTAATTATCTAACTGTTACAGCCAGCAGTACATGCCTGTCAAGTAAGTTAAGATCTTATACAACAACAACAACAACAACAACTAAGCCTTTTCCCATACTAGACGGGGTCGGCTACATGGATTCTTTGTTTCCACAGATCTCTATCGTGTACCATATTAGCAGTTAACTCCCAATAAGCTAGATCATTTTTTATTGTTTTTTTCCAACACTTTTGTGGTCGTCCTCTACCTCTTTTAATGCTTTCCAAATTTAGGTTTTCTAACCTTCTTACAGGTTCTTCTTTTGATCTTCTTTCTATATGGCCAAACCATCTTAAACGATGTTCTCTCATTTTATCCTCTATTGGTGCCACTCCTAATTTGTTTCTAATAACCTCATTATGTATACGGTCTTTTCTTGTATGACCACTCATCCATCTCAACATCTTCATTTCTGTCACAGACATCTTTTGTACATGTTGATGATTAACTGCCCAACACTCAGAACCATAAAACATGGCAGGCCTAACTGCTGCTCTATAATATTTACCTTTTAATTTTAATGGTATCTTCTTATCACAAAGAATACCTGATGCTCCTCTCCATTTTAACCAACCAGCATTAATTCTATGTGTAACATCTCCATCAATTCTTCCATCACTTTGAAAAATTTACCCTAGGTATTTAAAACTTTCCTTTTGGGGAATGCAATGTGTGCCAATTTTAATTTCTATGTCCTCTGAAATAGCCAAATGATCAAACTTACATTCCATATATTCTGTCTTTGTTCTACTAAGTCGGAGGTCTTTGTTTTCTAATGTTTCTCTCCATAGTTCCAATTTTCTATTAACTTTTTCCTTAGACTCCTCCACTAATACAATGTCATCTGCAAATAACATACACCAAGGTACTTCATCTTGAATATGTTTTGTTAACTCATCCATCACCATTATAAATAAGTATGGACTTAAAGTTGATCCTTGATGTAACCCAATATTAACTTCAAAGAAGTCTGTCGTTCCTTCATGAGTCCTCACACATGTTTTTGCACCATCATACATGTCTCTTATAAGGTTAATATATGTCAATGGGATACCTCTTTTTTCCAAAGTTCTCCAAAGAACCTCCCTCGGTACCCTATCATAAGCTTTTTCTAGATCAATAAATATCATGTGAAGGTCTTTTTTTTTTGCTCTAAAATGTTCCATAAGACGTCTCAAAAGGTGAATCGCTTCAATAGTAGATCTACCTGGCATAAATCCAAATTGGTTCTCTGTTGTACTTGATACTTGTCTTAACCTACGTTCAATAATTCTTTCCCATAATTTCATAGTATGACTCATTAACTTGATACCTCGATAATTCGCACAATTTTGAATGTCTCCCTTGTTCTTATATACGGGTATAAGTGTACTTGCTCTCCATTCCTCGGGCATCTTTTGGTTTTTCCATATTTCATTAAATAGTCTTGTGAGAAGTTAAGATCTTATACGACACAAATAATTACTTCCGTTCTCCTTGGGTTGTCTAGTAGTTGGCTTGGTCTAGCCCTTCACTTGTCAAGTAAGTTAAGATCTTATACACAAATAATTACTTCCGTTCTCCTTGCGTTGTCTAGTAGTTGGCTTGGTCTAGCTCTTCACTTGTCAAGTAAGTTAAGATCTTATACGACACAAATAATTACTTCTGTTCTCTTTGCGTTGTCTAGTAGTTGGCTTGGTCTAGCCTTTCACTTGTGGAAGATCAGCTACTTAGAGTCTGACAATCCACCCCAACAGAGGGAGGGAGGGAGATGCAGGAATGCTTGAGTAATCATGATCCTTTAATCCAAGACCAGCTTAGTCTTTTCTACTAGTCTTCAGTGCCTCCTAACTAATGTTGTAAAAAGCATGTCAGTGCTCGTATCGCATTGGGCACTGATACGCCCATATCAAATTTTTTAATTTCTTAATTAAAAATAAAAAATAGTAATAAATCCAAAAAAAATACAGAATTGAAATGAATGAACTAAACATATATATATCACAATCAACATTAAACAAAATCGAATCTAAAAGCTTGATTTGAAACAAATAATTCCTAATAAATGACTATGACTATAAGAATATTAAGAGAGATTGTGAGAAGAGAACACGATGAGGGTGAGCATAACAAAGTTAAATAACATGTCATAATGAACAATCATCCATGACGTGAATACTCAATATCTTTATAAACAACAAAGTTACACTTATCCATACCAGAACGTTACAAAGTTACCATTACATTTACAATAATCATCCAAAACGTGGACCATAATCAACAAAAACATTGTAATCGACATAGTATGGATCACCATCATCTCCTTCCTCTTCCTCCTCTACAATTGGATCCGCCTATCCAACACCTTCATCTTCATCATCATTTCCAACTCCAAATTCTTCTTTGGCTCGGAGTGTCCTCCTATTTTCATCCTCTAAATTGATGGGGGCTCCTCCTCTTCGACCCAATCATCAAGAAAATCAATATTTTCGTAGCACAACGGGTCATATGGTACATTCCATGCCCTTTTTGCATTTGTGTGGAAAGAAAGAATATCCAAATTATCAAGAATATCAAATGCAATATAGTCATCAATCATTCATTATTAATAAGAAAGAACTAAGGAGTAACAATAATATTTTTAAAATTATTACCTTTGCCTTAACTTCATGTTATATGCAATGTATACCCTCTCTCTTTCTGGACCAACTAATAGAGCCCCATTCATTGGATGCAAATATTTTTTTCAATGCCCCTCGAAGTTCATTTCAGGCGATCCCACATCGATGAGTCTGCTCAGAACCGCTGCACTTTCTGTATGACAAGACTTTTCCACAATACTGACATTCGTAGCAAATCTTGTCCATGAAGGCCTAATAAATTCCCTTCCACCTTATGGATTCACATCAAATGCAATACATAAGAATGATTATAAATAAACTTTGTGACATTTCTGCATGCATCTATAGTCCCTCTTATTTTATGCATTGCACTTAAATCTTCAAGTAGTCTATTTAATGTGTAACACATGGAGTCCATACCAGTGTTATCTGTATCGTATCGTGGGATACGGACCGTATCGCCCGTATCATACGATACAGGCCAGGGACCCTTATAATCTCTGGCCAAATCGAAACCCACATTTTTTGCAGGTTTCCTCTCTCTTCAAATCTCTCCAAGCTCCCTAAGAACGGTTATTCGCCTTCTTGGTGTTCAAGGCTTCAAAAATGTGCTATACGGTGTCCGTGCAAGCCTCCTATCTCGGATTTAGGTATATTTTTAATGTTTTTCTTCATTTTTTCCTTTGTATTTGTTATTTTTATTGTTTATTTATATTTTTCTTTTTTTAAATGATAAAATATGAAGTTATTAAGTGTGTGGATATGATTTTTATCCCATTCATGAAGTGGGAGACACTCTATTTGAGTGTTATTTGACGATTAGGGATTTACGAAGTGCTTTTATTTTTAGGTTTTTTATTAAATTAAAGTACTCAATTGAGATGGCAGTAAGGGGTGTTAGAGACTCCCATTCTCGTTCTGATGATCCGGTATGGCAATGGGGTACACCAGTTGAGGGTTCTAGATTAAAGATAAGATATTTATTTTGTGAGAGGGTAGTTAGTGGTGGAATTTCAAGGTTGAAACACCACCTAGCAGGGACTAGGAAAGAAGTTGCTCCTTATACAGAAAGAGTTAGAAGTTTGTCAGAAGGTATTAATGACAATGTCTGCAGATGATTGAGAGTATACAAGAAAAGAGACAACAAAAGGATGATTTGGAGATGTTTGAAGAAGATGATGATGCTATTGGATTCACTGATAGTTTGCCTTCAGATGCCAAAACAAAAATTGGTAGTAGTAGTTCATCAGCACCTAGCAGGAGAAAGAGGGTTGTTGAAGACTTTGGAGGTGGTAGAAGAGGAAGTTCAGGAAGGAGTAGAGGAAGAGCTTCTTCTAGCATACATTCATTTTTTCCTCCTCCTCCTACACCTGGTGCTCAACCTGGAATTCGTGCAACTATGGCTTCAGAACAATTGCATGATCAGGCAGACCTTGCAGTGAGCAGATGGTTTTATGATGCAGATATTCCATTAAATGCAGCAAACATTTTTCATTTTTAAGCAATGGCAAAAGATGTAATTGCTAACATCGGTCTAGGATATAGGATGCTCTCCTATGAGAAGTTGAGAGGAAAGATCTTAGATAAGACCGTCATTGAAGTGCAAGAATACTGTTCGACATTGAGAGTTATGGACACTATCATGGCAGATGGATGGATAGATAGGCGAGTAAGGACCTTGCTAAACTTTCTTGTCTACTGTCCTAAAAGACTTATGTTTTTGAGATATTTAGATATGTCAGAGGAGAGACACATTACAGATATCTTACGGCAAGAATTTGATAAGGTTATACAATAGGTTGGGCTAGAGAATGTAGTTCAATTGATTATAAATAATGCAACTAACTACAAAGCAGCCGGGAAGGAGTTAGCTAATATTTATGAGACTTTCTACTAGACACCATGTGCAGCCTATTGTTTAGATTTCATCCTTGAGGACATAGGTGAGGGATGAAATAAAGGTAGCAACTGAGTGTTGCGAAGATATCACAAAATTCATTTACAACTACGCATTTGTTTTATGTATGATGAGGAGATATACAGAAGGTGCAGAGCTTCTTCGAACGACTGCAGCTCGGTTTGCAACAAACTTCTTATCTGTACAGAGTATTGTGAGACAGAAGCAAGCATTGAAGAGAATGTTCTTCTCAGATGAGTGACAACAATTTGTAGAGTTGCTTCAAAACAGAAGAAACAAAAAGTTGAATGAGATTTTCGAGACAGTCTTCAGGAGTATATTTTGGAATGCATGTGTTAGACTGTAGGATTACATGTCATTTAGTAAAGGTTTTGAGATTGGCTAACAGCGAGGAGAAACCATCTATGAGCTACCTTTATTAAGCCATGGATAGGGCAAAAGAAGCCATCAGAAATAATTTTAATGAAAAAAAGAGAGATTATGTACCTGTGTGGAAAATCATTGATAATAGATGGAATGGAATAAACAATTGCATCAGCCTATTCATGCAATAACATATTATCTAAACCCATCATTCAAGTACTCAGCAACCTTCAAAAGGGACGGTGCGGTTAGTCGAGGCATCATTGACAGATTAGTCCCTGATGAGAGCATAGCATATGCTATACATCGAGAGATAGAAATTTATGATAATGCTCTTCACTTGATGGTTTACCTCTAGCAATTCGCAACCGCACTATGATGCGTCTAGGTAAATTGTTTATCTTCGTATTTAAGTTTCTTAAATCAATACATCTTATATTACTGTGGATTATGTCTCTAATATTTGTCTTTTTCTACAGATGTTTGGTAGAATAGGTTTGGAACTGATTGTCCGAACCTTAGGAATTTTCCAATGAGAGTTCTGAGCCAAACCTGTAGTACAACGGGTTGTGAAAGAAATTGGAGTGCCTTTGAACACATCCATACAAAAAAGCACAACAGGGTGCAAAAACATGTGTGAGGACTCATGAAGGAACGACAGACTTCTTTGAAGTTAATATTGGGTTACATCAAGGATCAACTTTAAGTCCATACTTATTTATAATGGTGATGGATGAGTTAACAAAACATATTCAAGATGAAGTACCTTGGTGTATGTTATTTGCATATGACATTGTATTAGTGGAGGAGTCTACGGAAAAAGATAATAGAAAATTGGAACTATGGAGAGAAACATTAGAAAGCAAAGGCCTCCGACTTAGTAGAACAAAGACAGAATATATGGAATGTAAGTTTGATCATTTGGCTACTTTAGAGGACATAGAAATTAAAATTGGCACACATTGCATTCCCCAAAACAAAATTTTTAAATACCTAGGGTCAAGTTTTCAAAGTGATGGAAGAATTGATGGAGATGTTACACATAGAATTAATGCTGGTTGGTTAAAATAGAGAGGAGCATCAGGTATTCTTTGTGATAAGAAGATACCATTAAAGTTAAAAGGTAAATATTATAGAGCAACAATTAGGCCTGCCATGTTTTATGGTTATGAGTGTTGGGCAGTTAATCATCAACATGTACAAAAGATGTCTGTGACAGAAATGAAGATGTTGAGATGGATGAGTGGTCATACAAGAAAAGACCGTATACATAATGAGGTTATTAGAAACAAATTAGGAGTGGCACCAATAGAAGATAAAATGAGAAAATATCGGTTAAGATGGTTTGGACATATAGAAAGAAGATCAAAAGAAGAACCTTTAAGAAGGTTAGAAAAACTAAATTTAGAAAGTATTAAAAGAGGTAGAGGACGACCACAAAAGTGTTGGAAAGAAACAATAAAGAATGATCTAGCTTATTGTGAGTTAACTGCTAACATGACACACAATAGGGATGTGGAAACAAAGAATCGATGTAGCCGACCCCGTCTAGTATGGGAAAAGGCTTAGTAGTTGTTGTTGTTGTAGGTTGGAACATAAAAGACTAAATGATTTAGCTTTTATTCGTTGTAACATGCGCCTTCGCGAAAAGTAATGTTGTATTACTTAAATGTTCAATTCAATAAATTATTTAACTTTAATTGTTAATATTATTGACTAATTGTTTATTTTTGTTTGTTGTATTCAATTAAAAAAAGTAAATAGACAAGAAAGCCAATGTGATCCAATAAGTTTGGATAATTTTGATATATTAGAAGACTGAATTATAGAAGACATGCCCTCCAAACTGAAGAAGACATTGCATTGATTAATTTAGAAGGAGCGCAACAACAATATCAAGGAGATGAAGAATTTGATTTCCAAGCAGAAGGTGTTGCTGATGTTGATGATGAGGATCTTCAGCAAGAAAAAGATGAAGATTATTTAGTTGATGATCATGATCCTGATTATAATTTGAAAAATGTAAATGTATTTCATTTTTTTATTCAAAATATGTAAATTTGGATGCAAATCATGCAATTGTTCAATGTTGAATGCTCAATCTATACTAAACTTTGCATTATATGAATTTAGAACAATTACCAGTTTTTTTCCAAATTTTTCCAGATTTTTTTTGGATTTTTACTAAATTTTCTTAATTTTTAAAAATATTTTTTGTCTTATTTTAATATTAAAGTATGATACGGGCAATACGATATGATACGCCCGTATCGTGGAGCCCAACGATACGCGTCAGACAACACTGGTCTATACTAAGGATAAATGGTTCACCTTAAGCATCTTACTAGCTGCTCTAAAATTTGATCAATAATAAATTAAACAACATTTGAAACACCTACATCCTCAAAAATAGGGAGTAAATCCTATCAATATAGGACAAGTTTATGATTTCAAAAATAATGTCCTCTTAGAAAAATAGACCAAGAAGTTCACCAAAGCCGTACGCTTTCCATGTGTCTAACCATCAACCGTAATAGAACGTTCCCTTTCTTTCGACGACTTCATAAATTCATAACTCCATCTATTAACAATATCAACTCATTTCTTTAGTAATGTACTTCTCAAAGCATGATAAGTAGGGATTCTATAATTCGATCCCACACTAGCAATAGCTTCCGTCATACTTTGAAATAAAAATGAGTTTACAACGTTGGAAGGGAGGTAATTTTCATAAAAAATTCTGCACACTTCAAATCTACTTTCTCAATTACCTCATTTGAAGCTATAGTTGATCTAATGCCTGGTTGAACTACAAGAGTCGTACATGGGAAAAAAAATGAAGACATCCTACTACCTCATCAAATGTGCTGAAAAAAATGAAGGCATCCCACTACCTCTCGCTCTAGCTCCTCCTTTAGTACCCCTTTGTAGGCATTAAACGAGTAGGAGTTCTTTAGTGGAAAAAGAGCCAACTCTACTATTGTTGTCACCAAAACCTAAACACTTTTCTTTTTCTTGCCTTCTCGTCCCCTCTTCAGTTATCTCTTCTTCCATCTCAGTTGCAACATGAATTCATCACAATACATCCCTTGAAAAACATCTTCAAATGGTTGAGACATATCCCAACCACCTATTTCTGCCCTCTCTCACCTTTAATCTCTTCATCTCCTTCGAAGCCTCCAATACCTGCTCAATCTTGTACTTCACTGCTTCGAGAACCCGAGGACAAGCACTACCATCATTTTTTGTTCCTGCAAGGTGGTGTTTCATACGATATATACCACTATGCTCTATTGGATTGCAAAACATGGACTTGTTTACAATCCTATTGCCTTCGTATATCGAGGTGCAATATTTTCATGCCAGATCGACCCGTTTGGAAGCCATTAAGATGAGAGTGGACAATTAACAAAAAGAAAAAGGCTTTCCAGAGGTCAAGAATCATGAAATCTGTAAAACCCTAAAAAATTTTAAGTGAATAAACGGATAGAATGCAAAAGAAAAGATGTATGCCACGCATTTGATAAAAGTCATATGGAGTTGGATCAAGTGAAAAACTTGAGAATCTTGTGAATAAACCATTAAATCAACAAGAACAAAGATGAAAAAAAGATTTGGGAGCAAGGAAAAGACATGAAAAAGGCTTTTGAAAGAAGCATGCATGATTTTCATAACTTTAAATTCTCGCATTTTATACAAAAAAAATCAGCATAGACTCGTACGATACGGGTTATATCGTAGGAAATGACACGATACAACCCCATATCGTATGATTGGTATAATATGGCACGATAAATAGCTTCTCGTGATACATGTGCTTGTATAAGAATGTATTATCGTATGATACACGATAAAATCGTACGTACGATACGATTTTTACAATATTGGTATGATATGATATGATATTACTTATTTTTTATTCATTTTCATCCCTAATTTTGAAATAATTTTTAAAAACCTTCAGTTGTAAAAACATGCACCACAAAATGTGTTGAAGTATAAATCTAATAGGAGATGAGCCACTAGCGTCCGTTGGTCTTTGACTAACTATCTTGACCACTAGGGCCAGGGCTGGAAGATATACTACCTCGAACCATTAGGGGCCAACTGCTGATAGCTCTTGGGGGATGACCTTACCCAAATCTTCTTTGCTTGCTGCTGTAAATTACTTCTCTCTAGCTCTATAAATAGAGCATTCTCCTACATCAATAATATGTTGTTTTGCATCACTTTAGATATTTGTTTTGACTGTTTGTTATTTGACTTATTTAGTGTGTTGAAATTTGAAACACCAAACATTAAGTGTACTAGTCTCTTAGCGATTCTTGGATTGTGTGATTGACTATTGATTAAGATTTCTCATGTGAATTAAAGAATCGTTTCAGTAAATTGTATTAGAGTCTACTAAAAAAAATATCATCGAACACGACATTGGGAAGTGTGCCTAACTTGAAGCAAGTTTTGCTTCTTGCCTTTGCTATTTCAAGGTTGAGGTAATCACAAAAACCTTGTCTTCGTGAAAAATAAAACAACAACTAAGCCTTTTCCCATACTAGACGGGGTCGGCTACATGGATTCTTTGTTTCCACAGATTCCTATCGTGTGCCATGTTAGCAGTTAACTCCCAAACATGGCAGGCCCAACACTCAGACGGGGTCGGCTACAGTCGGAGGCCTTTGCTTTCTAATGTTTCTCTCCATAGTTCCAATTTTCTATTAACTTTTTCCTTAGACTCCTCCACTAATACAATGTCATTTGCAAATAACATACACCAAGGTACTTCATCTTGAATATGTTTTGTTAACTCATCCATCACCATTATAAATAAATATGAACTTAAAGTTGATCCTTGATGTAACCCAATATTAACTTCAAAGAAGTTTGTCCCTCCATGAGTCCTCACACATGTTTTTGCACCATCATACATGTCTCTTATAAGGTTAATATATGTTAATGGGATACCTCTTTTTTCCAAAGTTCTCTAAAGAACCTCCCTCGGTACCCTATCATAAGTTTTTTCTAGATCAATAAATATCATGTGAAGGTCTTTCTTTTTTCTCTAAAATGTTCCATAAGACGTCTCAAAAGGTGAATCGCTTCAATAGTATATCTGCTTGGCATGAATCCAAATTGGTTCTCTGTTGTTCTTACTTGTCTTAACCTACATTCGATAATTCTTTTCCATAATTTCATAGTATGACTCATTAACTTGATACCTCAATAATTTGCACAATTTTGAATGTCTCCCTTGTTCTTATATATGGGTATAAGTGTACTTGCTCTCCATTCCTCAGGCATCTTTTGGTTTTTCTATATTTCATTAAATAGTCTTGTGAGCCAAGTGATTCCTATTTCTCCTAGTATTTTCCAAACTTCTATAGGAATATTATCTGGTCCTACCGATTTACCATCCTTCATATGTTTAAGAGCCTCTTTGACTTCATTCTTTTGAATACGTCGGTAGAAATTGTGGTTTATATACTTTTCTGACTTAGCTAAATCTCCTAAACTAATACTAACATCTTTATTTTCATTAAAAAGATTATAAAAATAGTTTTTCCATCTATTTCTTAATATATCATTTGCCACTAGAATTTTTTCATCCTCGTCTTTTATGTATCTAACATAATTAAGATCTTTAGTTTTCTTATCTCTAGCCCTAGCTATCCTAAAAATATATCTTTCACCCTCTTTTGAGTTGAGTTTTCTTATCTCTAACCCTAGCTATCCTAAAAATATATCTTTCATTAAATAGTCTTGTGAGCCAAGTGATTCCTATTTCTCCTAGTATTTTTCAAATTTCTATAGGAATATTATCTGGTCCTACCGATTTACCAACCTTTATATGTTTAAGAGCCTCTTTGAGATTTACCAACCTTCATATGTTTAAGAGCCTCTTTGACTTCATTATTTTGAATACATCGGTAGAAATTATGGTTTATATACTTTTCTGACTTAGCTAAATCTCCTAAACTAATACTAACATCTTTATTTTCATTAAAAAGATTATAGAAATAGTTTTTCCATCTATTTCTTATATCATCATTTGCCACTAGAATTTTTTCATCCTTGTCTTTTATGCATCTAACATAATTAAGATCTTTAGTTTTCTTATCTCTAGCTCTAGCTATCCTAAAAATATATCTTTCACCCTCTTTTGAGTTGAGTTTTTTATATAAGTCCTCCCAAATCTTAGCTTTTGCTTCACTAACGGCTTTTTTCGCTTCCTTCTTTTATTTCTTATAAGCTTCTAAAGTTTCACTAGTTTACAAGAGACAAAATGGGTTGGAGAAAAAACAAAGGAGATAGAGGATACAAGTTTTAAATTATGGTACTCAAGTAAAGAAAAGGCTCGAAACAGAGTTGGTATTATCATAAATAAAGATTTAAAGGAGAGTGTAGTAGACATACAACGATATGGTGACCGAATCATGACATTGAAATTAGTGTTAGGAGCAGAGGTTTTGAATATAGTTTGTGCTTACGCACCCCAAGTAGGACTAGAAGATAGTATAAAGACAGTTTTTTGGGAAGAGTTAGATAAGGTGTTTCAAAAGATTCTACAAAGGGAGATGATTTGGTTAGGAGGAGATTTAAATGGACATGTCGGTAAAGAGGCATTAGGATATCAAGGGATTCATGAAAACTTTGGTTTTGGGGATATAAACGAGGAAGGTAGGGAGATTTTAAATTTTGCTATGGCATTTGATCTCTTTATAGTCAATACAATCTTCAAAAAACGAGATGAACATTTAATTACTTATAAGAGTGGCTTATCACAAACACAAATTGATTACTTTATTTGTTGAAAAAAAGATAGAGCGTGTTGTAAAGATTATAAGGTAATTCCAGGAGAAAGCTTAACCACCCAACATCGACTTTTAGTTATGGATTTACAAATAAAAAAATGGACAAAGAAGAAAAGAGTGCATCGAGTTATTCGAACTAAATGGTGGAACCTCAAAAGCGAGAAAGAAGATATATTTAAACAGAAAGTCCTTCAAGGAGATGTTTGGAATTATGTTGGCACACCCTGTGATATGTGGAACAATATGACTATACATATTAGGAAAGTGGCGAAAGATGTGTTAGGAGTATCTAAGGGAGGTGTACCGGCACAAAAAGAAGCTTGGTGGTGGAGTGAAGTAGTGCAAAATAAAATCAAGGCAAAGAGGGCATGTTACAAATTACATTATGCCAAGAAAACTAGTGAAACTTTTGAAGCTTATAAGAAAGCAAAGAAGGAAGCGAAAAAGGCCGTTAGTGAAGCAAAAGCTAAGATTTGGGAGGACTTATATAAAAAACTCAACTCAAAAGAGGGTGAAAGAGATATTTTTAGGATAGTTAGGGCTAAAGATAAGAAAACTAAAGATCTTAAGTATGTTAGATGCATAAAAGACGAGGATGAAAAAATTCTAGTGGCAAATGATGATATAAGAAATAGATGGAAAAACTATTTTTATAATATTTTTAATAAAAATAAAGATGTTAGTATTAGTTTAGGAGATTTAGCCAAGTCAAAAAGTATATAAACCACAATTTCTACCGACGTATTCAAAAGAATGAAGTCAAAGAGGCTCTTAAACATATAAAGGGTGGTAAATCGGTAGGACCAGATAATATTCCTATAGAAGTTTGGAAAATGCTAGGAGAAATGGGAATCACTTGGCTCACAAGACTATTTAATGAAATATGGAAAAACAAAAAGATGCCCGAAGAATGGAGAGCAAGTACACTTATACCCATATATAAGAACAATGGAGACATTCAAAATTGTGTGAATTATCGAGGTATCAAGTTAATGAGTCATACTATGAAATTATGGGAAAGAATTATCGAACGTAGGTTAAGACAAGTATCAAGTACAACAGAGAACCAATTTGGATTCATGCCAGGCAGATCTACTATTGAACCGATTCACCTTTTGAGACGTCTTATAGAACATTTTAGAGCAAAAAAGAAAGACCTTCACATGATATTTATTGATCTAGAAAAAGCTTATGATAGGGTATCGAGGGAGGTTCTTTGGAGAACTTTGGAAAAAAGAGGTATCCCATTGACATATATTAACCTTATAAGAGACATGTATGATAGTGCAAAAACATGTGTGAGGACTCATGAAGGAACGACATACTTCTTTGAAGTTAATATTGGGTTAGATCAACTTTAAGTCCATACTTATTTATAATGGTGATGGATGAGTTAACAAAACATATTCAGGATGAAGTACCTTGGTGTATGTTATTTGCAGATGACATTGTATTAGTGGAGGAGTCTAAGGAAAAAGTTAATAGAAAATTGGAACTATGGAGAGAAACATTAGAAAGCAAAGGCCTCCGACTTAGTAGAACAAAGACAAAATATATTTAATGTAAGTTTGATCATTTGGTTACTTCAAAGGACATGGAAATTAAAATTGGCACACATTGCAGTCCCCAAAAGGAAAGCTTTAAATACCTAGGGTTAATTTTTCAGAGTGATGGAGGAATTGATGGAGATGTTACACATAAAATTAATGGTGGTTGGTTAAAATGGAGAGGAGCATAAGGTATTCTTTGTGATAAGAAGATACCATTAAAGTTAAAAGGTAAATATTATAGAGCAACAATTAGGCCTGCCATGTTTTATGGTTATGAGTGTTGGGCAGTTAATCATCAACATGTACAAAAGATGTCTGTGACAGAAATGAAGATGTTGAGATAGATGAATGGTCATACAAGAAAAGACCGTATACATAATGAGGTAATTAGAAACAAATTAGGAGTGGCACCAATAGAGGGTAAAATGAGAGAACATCGTTTAAGATGGTTTGGACATATAGAAAGAAGATCAAAAGAAGAACCTGTAAGAAGGTTAGAAAAACTAAATTTGGAAAGTATTAAAAGAGGTAGAGGACGACCACAAAAGTGTTGGAAAGAAACAATAAAGAATGATCTAGCTTTTTGGGAGTTAACTGCTAACATGGCACATGATAGGGATATGTGGAAACAAAGAATCCATGTAGCATACCCCGTCTAGTATGGGAAAAGGCTTAGTTGTTGTTGTTGTTGTTTGTTGACTTCACTCCACCACCAAGCTTCTTTTTGTGCCGGTACACCTCCCTTAGATACCCCTAACACATCTTTCGCCACTTTCCTAATATGTATAGCCATATTGTTCCACATATCACAGGGTGTGCCAACATAATTAAATGTCTTTACAATTTCGCCACTTTCCTAATAACTCGATGCACTCTTTTCTTCTTTGTCCATTTTTTTATTTGTAAATCCATAACTAAAAGTCGATGTTGGGTGGTTAAGCTTTCTCCTGGAATTACCTTACAATCTTTACAACACGCTCTATCTTTTTTTCTACAAATAAAGTAATCAATTTGTGTTTGTGATAAGCCACTCTTATAAGTAATTAAATGTTCATCTCGTTTTTTGAAGATTGTATTGACCATAAAGAGATCAAATGCCATAGCAAAATTTAAAATCTCCCTACCTTCCTCGTTTATATCCCCAAAACCAAAGTTTTCATGAATCCCTTGATATCCTAATGCCTCTTTACCGACATGTCCATTTAAATCTCCTCCTAAACAAATCATCTCCCTTTGTGGAATCTTTTGAAACACCTTATCTAACTCTTCCCAAAAAACTGTCTTTATTCTATGTTCTAGTCTTACTTGGGGTGCGTAAGCACAAACTATATTCAAAATGTCTGCTCCTAACACTAATTTCAACATCATGATTCGGTCACCATATCGTTGTATGTGTACTACACTCTCCTTTAAATCTTTATTTATGATAATACCAACTCCGTTTCGAGCCTTTTCTTTACCTGAGTACTATAATTTAAAACCTGTATCCTCTATCTCTTTTGCTTTTTCTCCAACCCATTTTGTCTCTTGTAAACATAGAATATGAATCTTTCTCCAAATCATAGTATCTACCACCTCCATTTGCTTACTGGATAATGTTCCGATATTCCAAGAACCAATACGAATCTTATTATCTAGGACTACCTTCCTTACCCTCGCATCCGTCCATAATCAAAATGTGGAGACCCTCTCTGAAAAATTTTCACTACATTCGTGAAAAATAAAAGGTAAAAATAAAATATTTCGTTATTTGCTTGACTCAAATTTGTATGAAAGTTGGGTAATAACAATGAAAAATATTTTTTGTCAAAAGACTATTGGTATTAGACTATTAGGTTAATGACATTATTCAACAGCCTATATTGAAAATTGATGGGCTTGATTAAGATGATATTATCAAGGCCCAAGAAAATTATAAACAAGATTTAAAATGTGAGAAAAATGAACGCAAAAATTACTTGGATTATTTGTCAAAATATAGGCGAAAACTTCGAAATAGAATCAATATTTTTGAAGCATGAGTATTTAAAGAAATTTCATTCTCGAGATGACTTTGTTTTTCAAATTGATTTGATGAAAAAAATGATAATAAGGCTACTTAAGCATTAGAGATTATCAAAATGTTTTTTCGGAATTATGGAATCAATTACGATTTTTTGATAAATTTGAAAAATTCTAAAAAATTGATGAATTTCAAGAATATTTAGATAGCCAATATTTCTTTTTTGTTTATGCGGGGTTTAAGAGAAGAATTTGAAAACATAAGATTCACCCTAATCCATAGAAAACCGAGACCCAAGGGTGATGGGTTCCTTATCGATATAGTTATGGAATAAGCTAGATTGAAAAATATCAATGCTTTGGAGGAGGTTGTTCTTGCCACTTCTAGACTGGGGGCAAATCTAAAGACGTACTAAGCCACTACATGCCAAGAATTTAGAAGGACAAGGCAAGACTATCACAAAGTCCACAACTCAATGGCTCAACAAAAATACTATTTCTCACTATTGCAAGGAGAGCGGGCACATCACGACCTAGCACGCTATAGCGAATTAGCAGCAATGGTTTAGCGATCATTCTTCAGGACCACTAATAGCGTACATCTATTCAATCAGGTCCATCAAATGTATATGGTTTGACCCAATGACCCGACCAATTCCTAAAAACCTAATAAACGATGATTCTCCTCCTTCCTCTCATGTGCTCGATTCTCATCTCTGTGATGCTCCCTCTCGTGCATTCGGTTCTTGTCTCCATGGTGTTGTCGCTGCCACCACCACCCACCTGCTACCATCACCGCTCAAGGTAACTCTCCTTCTCTTTACCTCTCTTTGTCTCTTCCCCTCTTCTACCCCCTCTCTCTGGTCCCCTCCTGTGCTCTGCCCCTCCTTCTCTTCCCCCTCCCCTACTATGCATCTCTTTGGTTCTACGTCTCTCTGGCTCTTCCCCTCCTATTCTACCCCCTCCCTTTCTCTTTACCTCTCTCTCTACCCCCTCCCATGCTTTGCATCTCTTTGATACTGTCGCTGCCCCTCCTTCTCTACCCCTCCCTTTCTCTTTACCTCTCTCTGGCTATGCTTCTTTCTGTCTCTATCCCTCTTTCTCTACCCCCTTCCTTTCTCTTTACCTCTCTCTGCACCCTCCCCTACTCTGTGTCTCTCTCTAAAAGAACGGTTACTCATGTATATAAGGTAAAGTTCGATATACCTTCTTTAGGAATCCACTTTTATAAAATATCAGTTTGTTTTGATATTTTTCTTGCTAGCTAAGTATTTATTCTTATTTTTATAGTGAGTATGGAATCATCAACATGTGCAACCACTCGATGTCCAACTGACAGTGGTAGTGGTAGTCGTGACATCGATATTAGTAGTACAATTGGTATTCAATTTTCTAATCCATCGTACAACTATAAACCCCCAACTTCTAAGGATCCAGGATGGAATTGGAGGTTTATAAAATCTAGGACGAATAAAATGTTAGTATTTTGCATGTTATGTGACCATGTTTGTTTCTTTTAATTCCTTTGCTTAATGCTTTGAATAACTTGTTTCATTTATGTTTTTGTTTTTTAATTTAAGGTTAACAATTCAATATGCTTGTGTCACATGAAATTTATTGTTTGTTTCCTTAGAAGTTAGAAGTATAATTTGTTTATTTAATTTGATTCATATTTATTAGAGTAGTGATTGTGTCTCTTGATATTTCTTAGAAATTAGAGAATCCATTATATATATAATTTTTTAATCGTAAATAAAAGTGTACCGCAAAATCCGCTATATCCTCGTTATTGCTAGTAAGGGTTGACCGCTAACAACCTGCTAACCGCTATTGATAACATAGGTCACGACTTCTTATCCCTTTTTTATAGGAAAAATCAATAATGCGACCTTCTTGGAAGATAAGGAGAGATGAGCACTACTTTTCAACATCAAGGCTTATATTAAAGAAATGTTCAAGAAGAAAACTATCATATTTGAAAATGTTTTATCCACAAATTCTCAAGGTATGTCTTGGTTTTTAGATTCGGGTTATCTTTTTATATGACACAAAAAGAATCTTTTGAAAAACAATTGCCAAAAGACTTCAAATAAACATGTTTTTATAGCCAATGGTATAAGAAAGTAAATGTGATTGGAAATTTAGAAAATAAAGATTTCAAAAGTACCAAATGTAAGTTTTGTACCAAATCACAATCTAAATTTATTTTTGTTGCTCAAATTTGTGACAATGGTTGGATAGTTTTGCAGTGTAATTCATGACATAACTCTTTGACACAAAATATTGGGTCACTTGAATATGAACAAGATGTATAATCATGTATTATTAAAAAATTATAAAGATAAAGATTTTGTTTGCAAAGAATGTATTCTTGGAAAATTGCATCATGTGCCTTTCGGTGAGAGAAGTTTTATTGCAAGTAAACCCTTTAAATTGGTACATTCCAACGTTTGAGGACCCACTCCTATTGTTTCTAAAGGAGGAGTTAGATACTATGTGATTTTTGTGACTTTTATAGATAATTTTAGTAATATTTTTGTTAAACCATAAATATGAAGTATTTAAAAACTTTTTGACATTTTATATCATGATTAAGAACCAATTTGACACTACACTTAAAATCTTGAGATCTGGTTCCAGGAGTGAGTATATGTCAAAAGAATTTTAAAACTACTTCAAAACACATAATTCTACATCAAAATTCTTGCATAAAAACCCTATAATAAAATGGTTTACTATTTAGCTGAACGAAAATATATACATTATAGAAACTAGTAGAATTCTTTTAATTGCTAGTAAGATACCGAAATTCTTATGCATAAAAGCTACTCTTATCACCACATATCTAATAAATAGAACGAACTTAGTAATATTTCTCTTCTTGAAACATTGTTTGAACTTGCCTTAAATTATGAAAGACTGAGAGTTTTTGGATGTAGATGTTTTGTTTATGCGGATAAAAATGATAAATTATCTCCTAGAGCTATATAGTGCATCTTTAAAGGTTATGACATTTAAAAAGGGGGTTATAGGTGTTTTGAATCTTTTGATAATAAAGAAGATAAACTTTATGTGTCAAGAGATATGAAATATTTAGAAGACAACTACTATTATGACTCTAACATTGAAAATAAAGAAAACTATACATTTCTAAATGTCTTTGCAAACTTAGAAGATAGTAAAAATGAAGATAGTGATAGAGAAGAAACCATTGATTCGAGGCAACAAGATAATACACGAATTTGAAAATGAGAAAAAACGAGTCTAGTGATGCTATAGAGCCTTTTCCATTACGCTACACTAGAAGACCAAGAAAATATTAGACTACCACCTAAAACCCCAAGGCCTCCACAAAGATTTATGTCTAATGAAACCTTTCAACCTCAAAGAAAAAACCTTATTGCCACAATTTTACAAGTAAAAGAACCAAACTTCTATAATCAAGTGAAAGGTATATGAGAATGAGAAAATACTATGTAAGAAGAATTAAAAGCTTTAGATAAAGCTCAAACTTAGGATATTGTACCTAAACTTAAGGATGAAAAACTTATTGGGTATAGATGGGTATATAAAGTAAAAACATACGGTGATGGCACCATAGAAAGCTATAAATATAGACTAACAACTAAAGGGTATACTCAAGAATACATAACTCATACAAAATAGTGATGGCACCATAAACATCTATTATAACATCCATCATCTCAACATCTTCATTTTTGCCAGAGACATCTATTGTACATGTTGATGATTAACTGCCGAACACTCATAACCATAAAATATGGTAGGTCTAATTGTTGCTCTATAATATTACCTTTTAACTTTAATGGTATCTTCTTATCATAAAGAATACCTGATGCTCCTCTCCATTTTAACCAACCTACATTGCAATGTGTGCCAATTTTAATTTTGATATCGTCTGAAGTAACCAAATGATCAAACTTACATTCCATATATTCTGTCTTTGTTCTACTAAGTCGGAAGCCTTTACTTTCTAATGTTTCTCTCCATAGTTCCAATTTTCTATTAACTTTTTCCTTAGACTCCTCCACTAACACAATGTGCAAATAACATACACAAGGTACTTCATCTTGAATATGTTTTGTTAACCCATGAATCATCGTTATAAATAAGTATTTACTTAAAGTTGATCCTTGATGTAACCCGATATTAACTTCAAAAAAGTCTGTTATTCCTTTAGGAGTCCTCACACATGTTTTTGTACCATCATACATGTCTCTTATAAGGTTTATATATGTCAATGGAATACCTCTGTTTTTTAAGGTTATTCAAAGAACATCCCTTGGTACCTTATCGTAAGCTTTTTCTAGATAAGTGAAGGCCTTTCTTTATTGCTCTAAAATGTGACGTCTCAAAAGGTGAATGATTTCAATAGTAGATCTGCCTGATATAAATCTAAATTGGTTCTCTGTTGTACTTGATACTTGTCTTAACCTATGTTCGATAATTCTTTCCCATAATTTCATAGTATAACTCATTAACTTGATACCTCGATAATTCGCACAATTATGAATGTCTCCCTTGTTCTTGTATATGGGTATAAGCAGTGTTATTCGTATCGTAACGATACGGGTGATACGCCTTTTTTTTTCAATTTTTTTTGCAGGTTTTTGGCCTCTCTTCTATAAGCAGTGAAAACAAAGAAGGAAGCAAAAAAAACCGTTAGTGAAGCAAAAGCTAAGATTTGAGAGGACTTATATAAAAAACTCAACTCAAAAGAGGGTGAAAGATATTTTTAGGATAGGTAGGGCTAGAGATAAGAAAACTAAAGATCTTAATTATGTTAGATGCATAAAAGACGAGGATGAAAAAATTTTAGTGGCAAATGATGATATAAGAAATACATGGAAAAACTATTTTTATAATCTTTTTAATGAAAATAAAGATGTTAGTATTAGGTTAGGAGATTTAGCCATAAAAGTATATAAACCACAATTTCTAGTGACGTATTCAAAAGAATAAAGTCAAAGAGGCTCTTAAATATATGAAGGGTGGTAAATCGGTAGGACCAGATAATATTCCTATAGAAGTTTGGAAAATACTAGGAGAAATAGGAATCACTTGGCTCACAAAACTATTTAATGAAATATGAAAAAACCAAAAGATGCGCGAGGAACGGAGAGCAAGTACACTTATACCCATATATAAGAACAAGGGAGATTCAAAATTGTGCGAATTATCGAGGTATCAAGTTAATGAGTCATACCAGTGTTGTCTGACGTGTATCGTATCGCGTATCGCTGGGCTCCACGATACGGGCGTATCGTACCGTATCGTACTTTAATATTAAAATAATACAAAAATTATTTAAAAAATCAAGAAAATTAGTAAAATCCAAAAAAAAATTGGAAAAATCTGGAAAATCCGATAATTGCTTTAAATTCATATAATACAAAGTTTAGCACAGATTGAACATTCAACATTGAACGATTGGATCCAAAATTACATATTTTGAAGCAAAAAATGAAATACATTTACATTTTACATATTTTAATTTGTATCAGGATTATTAACTAAATAATCTTCATCTTCTACTTGATAAAGATTCAAAGTTTCTCATCACCTTCTGCTTTAAAATGAAAATCTTCATCTCCTTCGTGATGTTGTTACACTTCAAATTAATTCATGCAATGTCTTCTTCGGTTAGGAGTGCATTTTCTTCGTTATCTTTCATAATCAACTCATCTAATATATCAAAATTAACAAACTGCTATCTTTGTACATATAGTTGTCATATTTGCTAATTTTTATATGTGAGCAAAATAATGAGCTTAATTTCTTTGTTTATTGACTCTATGACACCTCAGTGATGTGATATTATTACTTGATGATATCCTTTTTTATCTTACAATTAGCTTTTTAACTAATGCTTGAGCTTCATTTCTCACTTCAGAGACTGAGTTAAGCTTCAACTCAATGGAAGTCACGTAAGGTGAACCCTAAAATAGTGAAGTTGTGAAATGCCCACTCAATGAACTGAGACAATCAAATGTTTTTAATTGTTTGCGATCTCATGAAATTAGAAACTGCTAGCAGAAATATACCTAAAAGTTGGCAACAAAAAGGAAAATGATTTTGTCATAATTTTTATTTGTTTATAAATTATTCTTATTAAATAAATAAAATTATAAACCCAAATTACAGGCATAGGGAAGTGAAGAGAGGCTAGAAACCTGCAAAAAAATAAAAAAAAAAATTGAAAAAAAAATGTGAATTTTTTTTTTTGGGGCGTATCGCCCGTATCGTATTGTGGCTTCTTACGATACGATAATACGGATAACACTGGGCCATACTATGAAATTATGGGAAAGAATTATCGAACGTAGGTTAAGACAAGTATAAGTACAACAGAGAACCAATTTGGATTCATGCTAGGCAGATCTACTATTGAAGCGATTCACTTTTTGAGACGTCTTATGGAATATTTTAGAGCAAAAAAGAAAGACCTTCACATGATATTTATTGATCTAAAAAAAGCCTATGATACCGTACCGAGGGTGGTTTTTTTTAGAACTTGGAAAAAAGAGGTATCCAATTGACATATATTAACCTTATAAGAGACATGTATGATGGTGCAAAAACATGTGTGAGGACTCATGAAGGAACGACAGACTTCTTTGAAGTTAATATTGGGTTACATCAAGGATCAACTTTAAGTCCATACTTATTTATAATGGTGATGGATGAGTTAACAAAACATATTCAAGATGAAGTACCTTGTGTATGTTATTTGCAGATGACATTGTATTAGTGGAGGAGTCTAAGGAAAAAGTTAATAGAAAATTGGAACTATGGAGAGAAACATTAGAAAGCAAAGGCCTCCGACTTAGTAGAACAAAGACAGAATATATGAAATGTAAGTTTGATCATTTGGTTACTTCAAAGGACATAGAAATTAAATTTGGCACATATTGCATTCCCCAAAAGGAAAGTTTTAAATACCTAGGGTCAATTTTTCAAAGTGATGGAAGAATTGATGGAGATGTTACACATAGAATAAATGTTGGTTGGTTAAAATGGAGTGGAGCATCATGTATTCTTTGTGATAAGAAGATACCATTAAAATTAAAAGGTAAATATTATAGAGCAACAATTAGGCCTGCCATGTTTTATGGTTCAGAGTGTTGGGCAGGTAATCATCAACATGTACAAAAATGTCTGTGACAGAAATGAAGATGTTGAGATGGATGGGTGGTCATACAAGAAAAGACCATATACATAATGAGGTTATTAGAAACAAATTAGGAGTGGCACCAATAGAGGATAAAATGAGAGAACATCGCTTAAGATGGTTTGGACATATAGAAAGAAGATCAAAAGAAGAACCTTTAAGAAGGTTAGAAAAACTAAATTTGGAAAGTATTAAAAGAGGTAGAGGACAACCACAAAAGTGTTGAAAAGAAACAATAAAGAATGATCTAGCTTTTTGGGAGTTAACTGCTAACATGGCACACGATAGGGATCTGTGGAAACAAAGAATCCATGTAGCCGACCCCGTCTAGTATGGGAAAAGGCTTAGTTGTTGTTGTTGTTGTTGTTGTTTGTTTTTGGCCTCTCTTTGCCTCTCTTCACTTCCCTCCAAGGCATCCTCTAATATGCTTGTTTGAGATTGCAAGTTATGTATGTAACATGTAAATTTGGGTTTATAATTTCATTTATTGAATAAGAATAATTTATGAACAAATAAAAATTGTGACAAAATCACTTCCCTCCAACTTTTAGGTATATTTATGCTACCAGTTACTAATTTCATGAAATCGCAAACAATGAAAAACAATTTGGTTGTCTCGGTTCATTGAGTGGGCAATTCACAACTTCACTATTTTAGGGTTCACCTTACATGACTTCCATTGAGTTGAACATGATCAACGTGTGAGGCTTAACTCTGTCTGTGAAGTGAGAAATGGAGCTCAAGCATTAGTTAAAAAGCTAGTATCCAGTAAGAGAAAAAGGGAATATCATCAAGTAACAATATCACATCACTTAGGTGTCATAGACTCAACTCAGTAATGAAAGAAATGGAGCTCATTGTTTTGCTCACATATGAAAATTAGCAAATATGACAACTACATGTACAAAGATAGCAGTTTGTTAATTTTGATATATTAGATGAGTGGATTATGGAAGATAACGAAGAAAATGCACTCCTAACTGAAGAAGTCATTGCATGGATTAATTTGAAAGGAGTGCAACGACATCATGAAGGAGATGAATATTTTGATTTTGAAGCAGAAGGTCATGAGAAACTTTGAATCTTCATCAAGGAAAAGATAAAAATTATTTAGTTAATGATTCTGATAGGTTGATATAAATTTACAATATGTAAAATGTAAATGTATTTCATTTTTTGCTTCAAAATATGTAAATTTGGATGCAATTGTTCAATGTTGAATGCTCAATATGTACTAAACTTTGTATTATATGAATTTAAAGCAATTACCAGATTTTTCTAGATTTTTTTTTTATTTTTAAAATAATTTTTATATTTTTTAATATTAAAGTATGATACAGGCGATACGATACGATACGCTCGTATCATGGAGCCCAACGATACGCGATATGATACGTGTCAGACAACATTAGGTATAAGTGTACCTGCTCTCCATTCCTCGGGTATCTTTTGGTTTTTTCATATTTTATTAAATAGTCTTATGAACCAAGTGATTCTTGCCTCTCTTAGGATTTTCCAAACTTCTATAGTAATATTCTCTGGTCCTACACATTTACCACCCTTGATATGTTTAAGAGCCTCTTTGACTTAATTCTTGTGAATACATTGATAGAAATTATGGTTTATATACTTTTCTCATGTAGCTAACTCTCCTAAGCTAATACTAACATCCTTATTTTTATTAAAAAACTTATAAAAATAAAATTTTCATCTATTTTTTATATCATAAATTACCACTAGTATTTTCTCATCCTCGTCTTCGATGCATCTAACAAAATTAAGATCTTTTTTTTTATCTCTAGCCCTATCTGTTAGCCGACCCCGTTTAGTATGGGAAAAGGCTTAGTTGTTGTTGTTGTCTAGCCCTATCTATCCTAAAAATATCTCTTTCACACTCTTTTGAGTCGAGCTTTTTATATAAATCCTTTCAAATTTTAGCTTTTGCTTCACTCACAACCTTTTCACTTCTTTCTTACTTTCTTGTAAGCCTCTAAAGTTTCACTAGTCTTCTTAGCATAATGTAATTTTTAACATGCCCTCTTTACCTTGATTTTATCTTGCACCACTTCACTCCACTACCAAGCTTCTTTTTGTGTTAGTACACCTCTCTTAGATTCACCTAATACATTTTTTGTCACTTTCTTAATATGTATAGCCATATTATTTTACATATCACAAGGTGTACCAACATAATTAAATATACCTTCTTTCGCGCTTTGAGGTTTCGTCATTTAGTCAGAATAGTTCGATTCACTCTTTTCTTCTTTGTTTATTTTTTTACCTCTAAATCCATAACTAAAAGCCGATGTTAGGTGGTTAAGCTTTCTCCTGTAATTAAATGATTTGTGATTAATTGTTATCTCATTTTTTGAAGATTGTATTTACCATAAAGAGATTAAATGCCATGTCAAAATTTAAAATTTCCTACTTTTCTCATTTATATCCCCAAAACCAAAGTTTTCATATTTTAATAACCTAATGTCTCTTTACCAACATGTCCATTTAAGTCTTCTCCTAAACAAATAATCTCCCTTTGTGGAATTCTTTGAATCATCTTTATCTAACTCCTCAAAAAGTTGTCTTCCTGTCTTCATACTATCTTCTAGTCCTACATCGGGTGCATAAGGACAAACTATATTCAAAACCTTCGCTCGTAGCACTAATTTCAATATCATGATTCGATCACCATATCGTTGTATATCTACTACACTATCCTTTAAATCTTTATTTATGATAATACTAACTCCATTTTGAGACTTTTCCTTTCATGAGTACTATAATTTAAAATATGTATCCTTAATCTCCTTTGCTTTTTCTCCAACCCACTTTGTCTCTCCTAAACATAGGATATGAATCTTTCTCTCAATCATAGTATCTACCACCTCCATTAGCTTATCAGACAATATTTCGACATTCAAATAACCAATACGAATCTTGTTATCTAGGAATTTCTTTTTTACCTCCGCACCCGTTCATACTGAAAATGCGAAAACCCTTTGTAATTTGTGTACTACATTCGGACGACAATGTAGCGGGACTAACTTCTTTACCCACACGCGTCCATGATATGGGAACCCTCTCTGCAAAAGCCTTATGGTTTTAAGCAAGCACATAAGGTTTGGTTTGATAGATTTGAAAGCTTCATGTATGCTCATAAATTTTGATCTTGTTCTACTGACATAATATTATTTGTAAGAAAGTCAAATGCAAACATTATAATATTGCTTTGTTATGTTGATGACATGATCATCACGGGAAGTGATAAGATGACATATTATAAGTTAAAATGGATCTTCACAAGGAGTTTGAAATAAAAGACCTTGGTTTGCTTAGTTATTTTTTAAGAATTGAAATTGTATATTGTAATAGAGGATACTTTATGTATCAAACAAAGTTTGCTAGTGACATTGTTAACAGGAGAGGTCTAACTCATAAGAAGAAAGTAGATACCCCAAAAGTACTTAGAACAAAATTGAAACAAAGTTTGCTAGTGACATTGTTAGCAGGAGAGGTCTAACTCATAAGAAGAAAGTAGATACCCCAAAAGTACTTAGAACAAAATTGAGAGGAACAAATGGAGAGAAACTGGAAGATCCTACACCGTACAAACAACTAATAAGAGCATTGACTTATCTCACTATTACTCACGCAAACATATCACACGTTGTAGACACTGCAAGCCGGTTTCAACAAGCTCCTACTAATGCTTACAAGTTCCTACTAATGATCACATGAGTGTGGTTATGAAATCATAAGATATATTAAGACTATATAGATAAGAGGATATTTCTAACTTCTTTCTTTTCTCTTGATTTGACTGCATATACTGATGCACATTGTGGTGATGTGAACAATCGATATTCTGTCACTGGTTTTTGTATATTTTTATGAGTCCTTGATTTTCTTGAGATATAAGAAGTAACAAAAAGTGTCATCATCCACAAAAGCAGAATACCGAGCCATGGCGACTACTGCTAATGAGATCTCATGGATTACAATTGTTGAGAGACATGGGGGTTAATCTTAAAAAACTAACCATTTGTTTTATGATAACAATATTCATGCATATAGCATTTAACAATACCTTCCATGAAAGAATGAAACACATTGAGATGGACTCTTATTTTGTTAGAGAAGAATGTTTGAAGAAGAAGGGTGTTAAAGTATAAATGTAATAGGAGACGGGTCACTAGAGCTCGTTGGTCTTTGACTAACTGGCCCAACCACTAGGGCCAAGGCCAGTTAGATATACTGACCCCAATTAGCCGTTGGGGGATGACCTTGCCCCATTCTTCTTCACTTGCTGAAGTAAATTCCTTCTCTCTACTCTATAAATAGAGCTTTCTCCTAATAATATGCTGTTTTGCAGCACTTCGGATATTTGTTTTGCTTCCTTGAGTGTTTGTTATTTGACTTATTTTGTGTATTCAAACATTTGGTGGATTAGTCTCTTGGCGATTCTTGGATTGTGTGATTGGCGATTGGCTAGGATTCCTCAAGTGAATTGAAGAATCGTTTTATTACAAAATAAACCATAGGTTACCTTTTCATCAAAACTAATGTCATTAACAAAGAAGAAATATTAATAGTTAACTACATGAGTTTAGAAGCTCGGAACATGAAAAACATAATGTCATTAACAAAACAAAATTAACATTTTCTTCTTCATATACTGATCTTAGAAGTAAACATATCTAGTTGGCGTCCTTCTCTTGCTGTGACATTATAGTCAAATAGGACTTGAAATTAAACTTCAATCATGTTGATTTTGATTTGTGGTGACACAACGGGACATGGCCATACTTTTTGGTTTGTCTCAAGTGAGAAGTCTCATAGGATTGACTTCACCATGCATAACATACCCATAGAAGATGCACACCAGAACCCTGTTGAGCAAGAGTAACAGTTTTTCGGCTCGTTGCTCAGAATGTGATAAGCCATTACCGGGAAAAATAATTTGGGCTTGTGAGATCAAAAGAAGGGGTTTGGAGAGGGTTTGAGAAATAAAGTGAACTCAAAAGTGATTCCTGTTTTGCATTTTGGGTGAGAAAAAGTGATTAAAAGCTAATTCCAATTGCGTCATATGGTATGACATTTATTGTATGATATAGTGCAATACAACAATGTATTGTACAGTGTGGGCCTTACAACTCAAGTATGAAACATCATCCCGATATATGATATATCACATCTTGTGCAATTTTTAGATTGGTACAGATTCATATCAGCTCCATAAACCTAAACTTATAGCCCCCTTATAGCTGAACATTTCCTTTTGGTTTCTTCCATGAAAACGTTAGTCTTATTTCCACTTTCTCTTCCAGTGTGTGCACTTAGAGTGGCACACACTAGAGTGAATGAAGATCTTATCTCAACTTTCAGCATTATGTGCCGGTACTTGAATGTGTTTCAGTCAGCCCTTTGCTTGTAGCATATATCAAGCTTAATTTTGTTATGTGGTAAGACGTAGATTGAGCCTGCTCTCCTTGGTAACTCTTAACGAATTTGTTATTAGAGCTACAAAAAGGATATGAGGAAAAGGCTGCATTATTAGTTCAATGATCAACAAGGTGTATTGGCATCCAAGAGGAGCTACAAGCTCCGAAGAACAACTTGAGCAAAAGCTTGATCAGAAAGAAGAGGAAGAAACTCGAAATGGTAGGGTATTGGTCCATGAAGAGTTTGGCAATCCCCTACAATAGACAAGAGATGAACTGATTCTAGTGATGTGGAAGGTAGTGTGCCACCTGAGGGTGCTACCTTGTTGTGTCATACTGAATTAGCAAGCTCCATTTGGATTCCATATTCAACCTCTTGTCTTCTCATAACTTGATGCATGTCATTTTAGAAGAAAATGATGCGCGTGACCTTGGCCAGGTATCTCTTGTGGGCAGTCAGGAGACCAATTTGACTTGGCTGTGGCGGCCAGCACTTCATCCTCGTGGTTCAGCATATTGCTCCAGAAACTGTTTGTTCCTTCCCCTGGTCTTGGTTCTCCTTGCAGTAGATGTTCTTTCCTTGGAAGGTGTTGCTTTGTTGACACCAAAACTATCAAATCTATTTAATAACAATGATATATTGCTATTGAGCTCATCAAACCTTGATTCAAACTTCTTGTCAAATTAACCTACTCTTGTATGCAATGTATCCATCAAAATTCATTATGTGAATCATCTACCGGAGGTTCGTCATTCTCCTCTACTTCCTTGTTCTTGGAAACCTTAGTAATAGGTGTCATTTCTTGAGAACAGTACAAGAAGATTAGAGTGCTTTATCTCAACCCATTCTGTTAACGTGCCTGGATAGGTAGTTACATGACCTAATCAATTGCCTTGATCCCGAGAGTCTAAGTCCGGTTGGTGGAGCTCTTCACTAGTAGAACATCGACTAGTTGAGTCTGATGATAAACCCACAGCCGTGTTGGTCAGATTCATGAGCCTTCAATATGTGTGTCTGTGTTGTTCAGATTGTACTAAGTTTCAACAAGATGATTACATGTCAATGGCATGTCCTGTATATGAGTTTCCAAGTATGGTTGAGCAGAGAATTTCGTCATGGATCGCTGGATGAGGCACTGGCACTGCTTCAGTCATGATCCTTGAATACCTGAGTATCTATGCACCCTTTATCCTTTAATTCAGGATAGACTGACCATACTCTTTTCCGCTGGTCTTTGGTGGCTCCTAACCACCACTATTGGTGGCAGCATCAGCTTGTTAAACCTCCAGACCAGAAGCTAAAGTGATTAATTCACGAGAGTGTCTTCATGTCTGCTCCCTTTCCTTCTTTATGTCATGTTCACATGTAGTACTTAGTGTTGTCTCCTCTTAAACCGATTTTGTCTTTGACTTAGATCCTCAAGCTGTAAACTGACTTGATTGGTTGTTCATAGCAGCATCCCTATGGCATCGTCTACATCTTCTCTCCCTTTTGCTTCATTATCATGCCTATAAAGAAGCACAATGTGTTTCTACCTTGTGATGCTGGGGCCAGCTAGTTGTCACTACTTTGAGAGCCCTCTGCATAGACTGATACGATGTGTGGGAGGTGGAGAAGATCACCTACTTGATGAGGAGTAACTATTGCTCCACTTACATCGGTCTGATCTGATAATTGATCCTTGAATGCGTTTGATGTTCTTGGTTCATTTGAAACCCACCAAAGCTCATGATTTTGTGTGACCATGAGAGATCTCAATCACTCATCTTTTCATATCTGGATCTAGTCCTTGGAATGCTCATGGAGATCCACTATTCCACTTGATTGATGCTTCTGAAATTCTTCTGCTTTAGGTGCGATCATTTTGAAATTCTGTGAACATGACCAGGATGCTTTTGGTCTGCCCCTATATGTGTATAATATCATTTTGGTTGCTCGCCTTTAACCCTCATAGAGAAATTCCATTGTATCAATGTTGGGTCAAACTTCTCTATATCATGAGCCTTGTCAAGATGTCATGCTCTTATAGTCAAGGCTTTCTAGCTTCATGCACATCAGGTCAACACTTTTTTTCTCACGGCCTTAATGATGAAAAATACTAGGTTCTCTGTTATATACAACTTCTAGGTGCTTATTGGGCAGTGCTGCAATAGTGAACATCCCTCTATTGGCTCTGTATGCCTCAGCTGAGAGTTCAATTATCGTCATTTACCCTAAAAAAATGTTTCATTATATCTTATTGCTTTTAATCAGCTAATTAATTTTCCGTTCTGCATGGCGATTCAATATTACTTCAGTAGTTTTTTTAGTTTTGTTACTCTATATGCAATTGACCTGTTCGTGAAATTCATGCAGTCGGCAAGGCGTGCTCTTGTGCTTGTGGTGGCTCTTGGCCTGCTTTTTTCTCTAATGCAGCCTCCTATTCCATTGACACTGGCATTCAGATCAGAACTTATTAGAGCAGCTCATATATCTGCTGATGACGGTGCAATATATGGTTTTACATCAGTTAAACCAACTTGGCCATCATGGTTGCTGATTGTGGCCATCATGCTCACTCTTGCAGCTGCTACTAATATTATACCGATAAAATACGTTGAGGAGTTCAGGGTGTTTTACGCAGTTGGGGTGGGAATTACATCTGGCATTTATATCTGTGCACAATATTTCCTTCAGGCAACCCTGCTTCATGCTCTGATTGTTGCTACTGTCACCTGTGCATCTGTTTTCGTAGTCTTCGCACACCTACCATCAGCATCAAGTACTCGCGTTTTACCTTGGGTCTTTGCCCTCCTGGTGGCCTTGTTCCCTGTAACCTACTTATTGGAGGGTCAACTAAGGGTGGTCAGTGCGCTGGATGATGAAGGCCAAAAGATTGCTACCTTATTGGCCATTGAAGGAGCTCGAGTATCACTATTGGGACTATATGCAGCCATATTCATGTTAATTGCATTGGAGATAAAATTTGAACTCGCTTCACTGCTGCGAGAGAAAGTTCATGAGAGAGGTGCTTTTCATAATCCTGCGAGTCGGAGCACTAGTTTCAATCCAAAATTCAGACTCACACAGCAAAGGAGGGCATCAGTTGCTCCGTCATTTACAGTTAAGAAATTGGCTTCAGAGGGAGCATGGATGCCAGCTGTGGGTAATGCTTCTACAATTCTTTGCTTTGCTACCTGTTTAGTCTTGAGCATCTATCTGACAGGCGGATCAAACCAATCAATATTCTTCCTTGCACCTATTTTGTTGCTTCTGAATCAAGATTCCGACTTCTTCACTGGATTTGGAGACAGGCAGCGTTACTTTCCAGTGATTGCAGTGATATCAAGTTACTTGGTATTGACTGCTCTATACCGAGTGTGGGAAAATGTTTGGCCGGGAGATGCAGGATGGAGTTTGGAGATTGGTGGCCCAGGGTGGCTTTTTGCTGTGAAAAATCTTACCCTTCTCATCCTTACTTTGCCTAATCACATCCTATTCAACCGCTTCATGTGGGACTTCACCAGACAGACCGATGCCATTCTGTTGTTGACCATGCCTCTCAACCTGCCTTCCATTATAATTACTGATATAACCACAGTGAAGGTTTTAGGATTGCTGGGGTTGATTTATTCCCTGGTGCAGTATTTGATTGCGAGGCAAGTGCGGATTGCAGGCATGAAATACATATGAGGTGAAATTGGTGACTCTTTCTATCAGGTATTTCCTTTCTAACGACAGTTGTATATGACCCATCTTGAGAAATTCTTTGTCATGGATACCTGATAAACGTAGCATGCCCTTGCAATCCTTTGACCAATCAATTTGTTAGTTCACAGAAATGCTAGTTATGTAGGTGTGTACTTTCTGACTTTTTCTTTGCAAGTCCTTTGTGGATACTTCTTGGTTGGGTTTTCTTAGTACCACTTTTTCCTTTTCCTGAAATATACGACTATGCTTTTGCTGTTATACGTGTTTTGCATGTGCAGGTATCATAGCCCCTGATTCGGGAACAAAGAGTCTGGTACCCGGAACAAAAGTTTCCTAGTTGAGTTGGCATGTCTTGAGATTTCAGATACTTGTATTTTGCACTTTATAAGAGACCAGCGGTCGGAGGAGAAAAATGCGTTCTGTTCATGCTGAACTGGTCCTGAAATTTTTGGATAGAGCTTGTACAAAACTGTTTTCTAGAGTTCGACACAGGATTATTTAACCGAGGTTTAAGATATCGTTTTTAGAGTTCAAAGTGATTACCCTTTGCCCGTTTTCACGATTTGGTGATTTGTAATGTTTCTTTTCTTTTCTCTCTCTCTCTGTTACAGTATCATACGGATTCCACGTGCAGTAGACGGCTTACATAAGAAGGCGAAGAGTTCACAAAGTATTGCTGTTTCCTCTATGCAAAAGCATCCGCTGCAGAAGTGACTCGAATCTTGGTGCTACTATGTAGATGTATCGTAATATTAATCTGTTGTAGGACGGATCCTCCTCTCCAGGAGTATCATGGAAGACCTGTGAGCCCACTCCAGTCCAGCTTTAGCTGCCATCATTTCTCCACTATGGGGATCAAAGTCAACCTATAAATTAATCTGTTTCGCCTCAAAAATTTACCCCACCCATCCTGAACAACCACTCCCAAGCCCGAATAGTCCATGTATTGTGGCATCAACATTCACTGTAGATCCCTGAGGGATGGGGTCTTATAGATCTATTTCTCCCCAGCTGTTATGTTTCCTCTATTCGAGTTTCCTCAAAACAAAGGTCTACATCCATGCCCATGACTATGATTGTTTTTCACCGTCTTCCTTTCCATGTAGCATACCAAGCTATAGGCTTGTTTCACTAATCTGTTCAATTGAGAGGGGTCTAAGTAAAAGACATTGACATCTAAACCATTCGTTCCCACTATTCACCCTCAATTGGGTGTTAGAAGCAAAATACCTGGAATACATTCAGCTATTGACAGGAAAAGAAAAAAGTGTTTTAACCATTCCTCTTCCCCGCTACATAGCATTCTACAAATGATGCCAACCTGTCTCTCTCTTAACCTTTCCTTTGCAGACAATGCTTTTCTACCAGTTCCTCACATAAGAAAGCCTCACTTTAAATGAAGGAACTCTCATAACCTTTGCAACTTGATTTCTGCTAGTGGTTGCGAGGACGGAAGATCATGTTGACCTCTCTCTTCTTTAATAAGAACTCTCCTTTGGAATAAAAAACCAGAAAACTGAATCATCTTGCCTATGTACAGAAACCGGAATGTTCAAAATACCTTGAACCTGCACAGAAAAAAGTCATGAATTAGCTCAACGTTCCAAGTCCTACCAGCTGTGAAGAGCATAGACCTTTTGAATAGGGGAGTTCTTTTGCTGTAGAGTTTGGATTTAGGATGCAGGAGCCAAGCATCACGCTAGATGTCTATGGAGGTTCTTCTCCCACTCTCCAAGTACAACCGATTTTTAGAACATTGAAGCCCTCAACGATGTGTCTCCTCCATATATAGAATGGGTTGTTCCCCAACTGACCTTGCAATAGCTGACATCTTCGTTAGTAATTTGCCTTAAGCGTTCATGTAAGTAATAATTCTTCCAGTTGCAAGAGTCCTCAATCTCTTTGCTAACAATGCGAGCAATAGTTCACTTGACTGAAATTCGTGCTATCGTCCACCAAATAAATGAATGTGGGGAGGGGGCGAGGAGCTTTCCGCATAGGCAAAACCTGAAATCTTTCCTTCTCCTGCTTTATAGAGTATAAACCAAAGGCTTTATGCGCACAACAAATATGGGGACAATGCGACCCCTTGCCGTACACATTGTTGGGGCTTGAAAGATGTCCCAAGTCGCCCATTTAGAAGGATTGAATAGTAGACAGACCTCATACATTTCATCATCAATTTTAGTACATCGTTTTGCTCCTAAAACACCACCTATCCCTTTGCTCCTCCTCTCTGTGTGGCACGGCTAGCACACCCTTAGGTGAGAGAGTGCTTCACGTGGGATCAATCTTCCCAGCTCTGGTTAGGTGTAATCTCCCAAGCAAACACACACAACCACAATAAGTAAAAGAAGATGGAGGAGAGAGGTTCTCTCTCCTCACCCGTTTATTTCTCAAGCGAATGACCAAATTCTTTACAAGCAAGTCCATATATATGCTCTACCCTAAGCAAATGTAAAGTCAATTAAAGTAGAATATACCCTTTTTACTTTTTTTATTGTGATTCTAATTATGGTCTTGTTAAAATTCAAAAATTATCTTGATATTTTTCACCATCTAAATCTCTCTCTCTCTCCAGGTTCTCTTCTTATCATTGACCACCCCATATCATTTTCTCGGTGACCAACAACTTAAAGTTTGATTCAATGCATGATACTCAAACATCCACCGTCTCATAGGGCTTTGAATCCAACCAAAAAAGTAAGAAGGAAAAAGGAGGTCAATTTGAAGAAGGTTTCAGAATTTTGGTGGGTTATTTCGTTTGTTTGATGTATTTTTGTCATTTATTTGATGTCATTTTTTACCATAATCAATATTAAAAAATAACATCAAGTTTTCGACTCAAGACGTGGTACCCCAACGTGGGAGACACACCTCAGTTGTGTCTCTCGCCACATCTCCCTCATTGGGGAGCTGCACCCATACACTTCATCTCAAGTTAGGAATTTGATGTCATTTTTTAATTTTTGTTATTTTTTTCATATGTTTTTTAATTTTTCTCTTGTTACTGGTTTCATTTTTTTCTTGATTCTTCTTTCTTTTCTTTTTCTATTTTTTTCTTCCTTTTGTTTGGCAAAATACGTTGTTAAGCTGCGAAGAAGGCAACAACACTATAAATGAATGAAATGTTGGTCATTGTAGTAAAGAGATCCGGCGAGAGAAAGAGAGATGCTTACTGGAATTGAACGGGAGAGGAAAGACAAAGTGATGAAGGGTAACTTTGTTATTTTTAGGAGAGGAAAGACAAAGTGATGAAGGGTAACTTTGTTATTTTTAGGAAAAAAGATGTGTGGATAGTAAAAGGGGTGTGTGAATAGTAATCCCCTTGATTAGGGATGGCAATGGGGTAGGAGGTTCGCCCCACCCTAGAAATCCTCTTCTACGTCCCACGGGTCATGGGGGATCATACCTGCACCTTTTACTATGAGCTGCTATGCCCCGCCCCACTTTAACCAATAAAATATTTTTTAAGAAAAAAACATCTAACATATACATTTTACATAAAATAGTAAAGTATAAAATCTTATTTATGATATTTTATATTATTAAACTAAAAGTTAGTACTTATATATATATATATATATTTATATTTATATATACACATAAGCATATATTGTCTATTAACTATTTATAAAACATATGTATAGTTAATTAAGTGAAAATGATAATGGTGATTTAGTAAACATATATGCTTCTATTTAGTTAATAACTATACATATATGTATAGTTAATTATTTATTTATAAAATTATATGCTTCTATAAGCATATATATATATATATATATATATATATATACAATACTCCAGGCTGGGGCGGGTCTACCGCAAACCCTTCATGTCCACCCCACTGCGGAGCGGTTTTGAGGTCTAAATTTCCATCCCTTCACTAGATCCATTTATTACACGGACTCAATCTCGACGCTAGATCCAACCATGTCTATCACAAATCCTCCCTAACCACTATCTAGTGCTGGGTCTCATACCCAGTTATTTTAAGGACCCAAACAAGAACACGAAATCTCAAATACAAAACCAGAGGTATAAACCTCCATACAAAATAAAGTAATCCGAGCACCAATAAACCTAGCTCCCTAATTGCCCAAAATGTGAGTCGAACTCCCACGGTTAGTGGTATGATAATAATTCTCTCCCTCACCCTTGAGGTCCCTGGACTGTTGCTCCACCCTGGCCAGCCAACAACCGCCTCGTGTGCATCCTTTGGCCCAAGGTACACCTCTTATCCCCGTGAATGTCCCTATATTCTCCACTGTGGTTCTTATGGAAGGGAGCATCCATCGTACCTTTAGGACACCCGTTGACCAACAAGCATTCTTGTGGTACCCCACACTACTGTTGTCTCACTCCGAGTGTATTACTACTTCATCTCTTACCACGCGCGCCTCCTGCTTACTGAAGGGGACGCCCACACATGGTGCTAAAGGGCAACCTTCCAGGGATGCCATCCACCTACCTCTTGTCCCTCAACAAGCAACAACTAGCCCCGATGAGACCCGTCACTCCTCTGCCTCCATGCACCCAAGGTTCTTCTATGTCAGTGGAACCAAAGTATCACTACTTCATTGTCGCCTGGTATTTGCCCTATCGATGATGAGCTCCATGCTCCACGAAAGCCCAAGACTGAGACCTGCCTCTCACCGCCTTGTCTGCATCCCACATGCTATTGTGTCACATCAAGCTCTATCAACGCCTGTCAATCCAACTCATGGCTCCACGGCTAATGTCGTGCCTGTGCATACATGATTTTCATCCCCGTCAGGCTTTACCAAACTCCTTACAAGTTCGATGGGGGCAGTGTCCTCTAAACCTCTTTGGGTGATTCATTACTTAGTGATCTCCCATCACAATTGGTTCCTCCATGGAGCTCGTAGTAGATCAAATACCCTCCTCATACTTGAGAAGCCAAGGCAGCCCCTACTAGCCTGACAGCAAAACGTACATGATACAAAACTTAGATATGGCAGCACCTTGACACACGGAACTACACATAATACAGGGGCACCAGCCACAAAATAGTACCCCTACCGCCGGACTGCACATCCCATGTGGTAAAAACCTGCAGGACAGGCAGTCGAATTAAACGCAGTAAAAAAGTTGGTTAATTAAATTTCAGATACCTTCTAGAGCATGCAAGAGCGCCCACACAATGGCAACAAAGAATATGCAACGAATTTCCAGGAAGAAATTTTAGACTGCCATTTCCCGACAACTTGATTAAATCAACATTAAAGAGAGATAGGTCCATGTAGAAACCTGCAAGTGCTAAACACCACTCCGGTTGTTCTCTGGCGTAGCAGCTGCAACTGTCTTGCCTTCTCCAGCACATAAACTGTCTTCAACCTTTGCATTTCTGGATCCTCGACTCATCCTTTGAACCTCTTCACGCGTGTAAATGAAAATTTTGCGGACCATGCAACAAAATTCTCTGGTATCGACACCAAGAAACTTCACTTATGGATGAAGACTGAAGTCATTGCCCAGGGAAAAAGATGTTCAGAAAGTGAAAACCAATGAACTATCGCGCAGTGTACTGGATATCATATGCATAGGTCACAGAATGTAGCGGAACAGCTTCCAACATTCAATTATTTGAGATAAATGGAAACTAAAGCACCCTCTCAAGCTGATTGTCGGTGTCGATGTAGATGGCTTCATGGGTAATCGTGGATGGTACTTTCTCTAGATTGCATTATTGAGGAATAATCCTTCGAAGGATGCCCGACCAACATCAACTCAAAACCAACTCAAAACCATCATGCTTTGGCGATGCTTGCTATGTGACAAGCTTCGACATTCACCAACTTTATTTGCCGATCTATCATCAAGATCTTGAAGCCCATCGACCGAGCAATCGATGCTGAGATGATTGACTATGAAGCCGTCAATCTTTTAAGGCGTGAAACGAGTGTCTACCGATCTTCACTTCCATGAAGAGAAGGTTATGCCTTGGGTGCAAATTCACTTGGATAGCATTTAGAAGTTGGAAGGGTGTAGCCTGGATGTCACCATTTGCACTCTCCACTTTCTCTTGTTGCCTATCATCTTCGACCACCATTGCAACAAACTTGGCTCTCTTTGGACAATCTTTCATCATCCGCATGCAACTACAACTAGCATGGCCCTAGTCCATGCACACCCTTTTCTACATAAGACTTGCGGCCCCTGAAAGAGGTCGCCTTGGGGCGATTGTTGGTAGCACCCAAACCTGGATGCCAATGACATTGTCATGGCTTATCACCCTGAGATATTGAATTGTTTGATTGTCCACTGCTTTTAGGTTTCTTAGATAGGTCATTCTGACCACGTCTTTTGTTGTTGGAGGTCTGTCTAGATTTCTCAAAGGTCCAAAAGTTGATGAAAGTCTCGACTATAGCCATCGCCTGGATTTCGGCACCTTAATTCATCTTGCACCCAAAGCTGAAGTGCCCATAAAATGGAACTTTTTATTGTCTTCAGACATGCTATGAATGTCAAGAGTAAGATGTTAAAGTGCTTTATGTATTCATGGACTCTACTGCTTTGTTTTAGCTTGTATAAACACTGCCAAGCTCTCCAACTATAGTCGATTGGAGAGAACTGCCTACAGTTTGGCTTTCAGCTATGCCCATAAAGAAATGTAGGGTGTACTAGCTTCAGTTACTATAGTTTGCCTAATCCTTTACCAAAGCTTGGCATTCTCGAGAGGAAGATAGTAGCTACCATCAGCTAGTCCTCTAGAATCTTCATTGTTTGAAAATAAGAGTTCATATCCCACAAAAAAAAAATTCTCTCTACAACCCTCAAACTTCTTCGGTTCAGGTGCTTTAATCTTACAAAATCAACTTCCTGTACCTATGGATTGACTTTAATATAACATTCACTTCTTGGAAAGGAGTTCAAAATTTAACTTTTGAATCTCAACCGAATAGGATCTCTTTTCCACAAAAGCAACGCCAAATGGGGTAACCGTCTTCCTGTGGGGTATGTTCCCAATTGGAAGGTGAGCAGGGGTCAGGAACAGGCTAACACATCCAATAGCATGGAAATGACAAGCTTGTAGGGTGAAGCCCACCGGAATGTGGCAGGGTTGGCTCTCTTGAGGACCTTGCTAATTCGTCACCAAATAGGTCGTAACAAACCAAGGCTAGATGATGGTAGGCTGCAACATTTCCAATCTCAATTGGGACAAACCAGACCACGGCTTACCCTCAGGCTCCGTAGAAATCTCTGTCCTAGACAAGACAACAAAATGGTGGTCAGAATCTTGCAGTCACCAACCTAGGTGGATCATGGTCAAACCAGATGAAATTCTGGTCGGAAAACATAAATTTCCTGATAAATTGAAACACAATCTTCTCATAGCAGATATGGCATGGCTTTTCTGTTCTTGCACTCATGTCTCCACCCATAAATCCTAGCAATGGAACCACGAGCAGACCTATAATAGAATCACGATCAATGGAGACCAAATGTAGCTGGTCGGAGATGATAAACAAGTCGACCGGGGGGATCACTGCTTTCTAATCACGTCCATGATCTTTCTTCATTTGTTCATGATTGGATCTATGTCCAGATCCATCACGACACACACTAACCACTACCTAGTGTAAGGTCTCATACCCGCTTATTTCAAGGACCCAAACAAGAACAAGAAATCCCAAATACAAAACTAGAGGTGGAGGTATAAATCTCCATACAAAACCCCACCTTCGTTCAGTTAAATGTATCCTACGTATCCTTCGCTGGGAGCTTTACAGTAGGGGGGTAAGCTGGGTGCCAATGAACGTAGCCCAATGTGATAAACCCCCATGCCTAATGCCACACACATGAGTCGAACCCTTGCCCCTAGTAGTGTGACACTCCCTTAACTCTACCTTTTCCATTACGGCCTCAAGAAAGTTTCACTCTATTCTATCATATATTTTACTTGTGTCTAATTTTAGTGCTACGTATCTGTCTTGTTGTTAATGAATTGCCCGCACCTGTTCTTTTAATCATTTTGTTATTTGTTAGTTGTTTAACATTTATTTGCCTTTTTGTGCCTTCCCCATATATCTTTCTTTACAAACCAAATCCTAATGGCATCCCTAAATTCTTTCATTATTCATAAGGTTGGAAGCCCTTCTTTCGGGCCCCTTGTAGTTCTTCCATTAATGGACCTCTGCTGTACGATTATCGGCCCAGTTGCTATGGATTCATCAAGAGTCTCAGAGGAGTTTATCCATGCACGAGTGTCTCCTTTGCCCCTCCTATTCAAATAGTTCTAAGGTGCATGATTCCCTAGCTAGGTAAACCCTTTGTGACATCAATGTCTGAGATGTATAACAACTAAAAGATCGACCAATGGAAGGATTGGGGGATTTACTCCACCACCATGCTTTTGGCAATGGAGATTGAATGCAACATCCTTTTGATATACTCCTTTCTATCCTTTTGGTCTATAAACTTCAACCACTTCATCTTTCTAAGTAGCATGATGACCCCCACCATTTTGGATATGACAACTTCACGGGCCTACTCATCACAGATGAGGGTATCACTATTGCCTACTGCCAATGTCGCTGCTATAACTCGATCTATTACAACCCAAGCAAGTCATAATGATTTCATTACATTGCCTACTGCCAATGTCGCTTTTGCAGTAGGATCCCATTTGCACGCCCATTTGATTCCTCTTGGACCGGATGACCCTCTAGTCAAACTATGCAGTGTCTCAAGCCACTAAGAGTCATCCACTATGGTCCTTGACGTTTGTTGTCACCTTTCCCTCACCTTGTGATCTCAATTGAATAGGTATTGCTAGGCAGTGTCTCATGAAGAAGCCACTATTTATAACCTTGCTCAGTTACAATCTTTGCATGCTTAGCTAAAGGACTTGGAAGCCAAGGAAGATCACCTGATGAAGTTGAGAGAGGCTGCAAGTCCCTGCTAAGAATTGAGCAGCCTGGATGCCGAGATTTCACATCTTCAAAACCACAAGTAAGAGGTAAAGGTTCAACTTCCCGGCGACAAACTACAAACCAGTTAACAAGTCAACTAGTTGTCATCTCTCATAGCATGCTCGTATGGAAGGCAAAGCTCCATGCTCATAATTTCATGTTCATCTTTTCTAGTGAACTTGCCAAGTTACAAAAGGTTGACGAGCATGCAACATTTGTGGAGATTCAGCTTTCATGGGGAGTATTTCAATGTATGTTGAAGATTTTCGGCACGATCTTATGTACCTGGTGGCAACATGGATTTTACAAGGTCACTCATGCCTTCTCCTTGTTCTGCCTTATGTTGTTGCCCGTATATGAATTGGAATGTAGTAAACTGGGTAGGCATTGTCTTTGAATTCCTATATGCCCATAGGACTTCGGTAAGTATCTTGTATCATTTTTTGGGCTTATCCTCGATTGACTTCTTCATAATGTCAATTAATATTTTATTAGTGGCTTCTACATACTAGCTTGCTTGCACATAATAGGGAGTGAAATGGTTGATCCTGATGCAATAGTCTTGGGCGAATGCAATCACTTTATCTCTCACAAACATTTCTCATAGTAGGCAATGATAGTGTCAAGTGTACAACAATAACAACAACAACTAAGCCTTTTCCCATACTAGACAGGGTCGGCTACATAGATTCTTTGTTTCCACATATCCCTATCGTGTGCCATGTTAGCAATTAACTCACAATAAGCTAGATCATTCTTTATTGTTTCTTTCCAACACTTTTGTGGTCATCCTCTAGCTCTTTCAATACTTTCCAAATTTAGTTTTTCATACATTATTACAAGTTCTTCTTTTGATCTTCTTTCTATATGTTCAAACTATCTTAAATGATATTCTCTCATTTTATCCCCTATTGGTGTTACTCCTAATTTGTTTCTAATAACCTCATTATGTATACAGTCTTTTCTTGTATCACCACTCATCCATCTCAACATCTTCATTTCTATCACATACATCTTTTGTACATGTTGATGATTAACTGCCCAATACTCAGAACCATAAAACATGGCAGGCCTAATTGCTGCTCTATAATATTTACCTTTTAACTTTAATGGTATCTTCTTATCACAAAGAATACATGATACTCCTCTCCATTTTAACCAACCATCATTAATTCTATGCGTAACATCTCCATCAATTCTTCTATCACTCTGAAAAATTGACCCTAAGTATTTAAAACTTTCCTTTGGGGGGATGCAATGTGTGCCAATTTTAATTTCTATGTCCTTTGAGGTAACCAAATGATCAAACTTACATTCCATATATTCTGTCTTTATTCTATTAAGTCAAAGGCCTTTGCTTTCTAATGTTTCTCTCCATAGTTCCAATTTTCTATTAACTTTTTCCTTAGACTCCTCCACTAATACAATGTCATATGCAAATAACATACACCAAGATACTTCATCTTGAATATGTTTTGTTAACTCATCAATCACCATTATAAATAAGTATGGACTTAAAGTTGATCCTTGATGTAACCCAATATTAACTTCAAAGAAGTCTGTCGTTCCTTCATGAGTCCTCACACATATTTTTGCACCATCATACATGTCTCTTATAAGGTTAATGTATGTTAATGGGATACCTCTTTTTTCCAAAGAACCTCCCTTGGTACTCTATCATAACCTTTTTCTAGGTCAATAAATATCATGTGAAGGTCTTTCTTTTTTGTTCTAAAATATTTCATAAGACGTCTCAAAAGGTGAATCGCTTCAACAGTAGATCTACCTAACATGAATCTAAATTGGTTCTCTGTTGTACTTGATACTTGTCTTAACCTACGTTCGATAATTCTTTCCCATAATTTCATAGTATGGCTCATTAACTTGATACCTCGATAATTCACACAATTTTGAATGTCTCCCTTATTCTTATGTATGGGTATAAGTGTACTTGCTCTCCATTCCTTGGGCATCTTTTGATTTTTTCATATTTCATTAAATAATCTTGTGAGCCAAGTGATTCCTATTTTTCCTAGTATTTTCCAAACTTCTATAGGAATATTATCTGGTCCTACCGATTTACCACCCTTCATATGTTTAAGAACCTCTTTGACTTCATTCTTTTGAATACGTCAGTAGAAATTGTGGTTTATATACTTTTCTGATTTGGCTAACTCTCCTAAGCTAATACTAACATCTTTATTTTCATTAAAAAGCTTATAAAAATAGTTTTTCCATCTATTTCTTATATCATCATTTGCCATTAGAATTTTTTCATCCTCGTCCGTGATGCATCTAACATAATTAAGATCTTTAGTTTTCTTATCTCTAGCCCTAGCTATCCTAAAAATATCTCTTTCACCCTCTTTTGAGTTGAGTTTTTTATATAAATCCTCACAAATTTTAGCTTTTGCTTCACTCACGGCCTTTTTCGCTTCCTTCTTTGCTTTCTTACAAGCCTCTAAAGTTTCACTAGTTTTCTTAGCATAATGTAATCATGTCTTATTGAGACCTACTGGATACACCTCTACCCACTTGGTAGATTAGTCACTTGCCACTATAATGTAGGAGTGACGTTTTGATGAAGCCTAGAATATTTTGTCAACTAGATTTATAACCCATCCCCTAAGCAGCCACCAACTTAATAATGAGGTGCAATTCTTTGGCCAACATGTGTTGCATGGGCATGCGACATTGGCATGCTTGGCGACTCTTTATGTATTTGATACAATTGGTCATGATAGTAGGCCAATAGTAGTTATATCGTGGATGAGGCACTTCATGTTGGGTTCCATGTGGTGCATCTAACAAACTCCTTCATGGACATGCCATGACACATATCACCTACTCTGGGTCCAACCACTTTAGGAGTACACCCTCATAACTCCCTTGAACAACTCTCCATGTATTGACGTGTATAACATAGTCAATATTTTATTTTTCTATCAACCTTGACAAAAGGATCATTCAGGCATTGTATTAGGTCTTTCATCCAATCCTCATTGAATCTTAGTGCTTCCTTAGCATGCACAATGTTGATCTGAAGAGTATTGGACTACGTTCTATCTCTGGATGCTATTTCTGTTTGGGCCAAATTATTGGCCTCTTTGTTTTCATGCCTAGGAATGTAGCCGACAATTATCTCAGTAAAGTGCCCTATTAGGTCCTTCATTGCCTGGTACTACTCTTTCAACTTAGGGTCATTGCATCGATAATCACCTGACAGTTGTTAATCACAACCTTGAAGTCCCTAAATACCCGCATGCATTGTGCACGAAGAGACAATAATCATTTCATTCTCACAATTAGGGCCTTATACTTGGCTTGGTTGTTATCTATCTTGATGCCACTCTTATGGACTAAGAAGCCAAGGAAGTTTCGAACTTTATCCCGAATTTACATTTTGTTGGGTTCATTTTGAGGTCATGGGTGCATATTCGTTGGAATGCCTGCTCTAAATCGACAAAATGTTGCTGGCAATCAGACAATTTGATCACCGTATCATCGATACATACCTCTATGTTTTTCCAAATGAGGTTATGAAAAATGTAACTCATTTCGCACCAGTAGGTTGTTTTGGTGTTCTTTAAACTAAATGGAATTGCTAGCCACTCAAAAATGTCAATAGCTCTTGGGCACCTGAACTCTATTTTAGAGACATCGTCCAAACTAACGAAAATATGATTGGAGTCCAATGCTCCATTCATGAAAGATACCATCCCTTGGGTTGCCGCGACATCCACTAACATATTAGCGATCCACATAAATTAAGTTGCAATGTGCGTTTCTGTATTTTGTTGTTCTTCCTTTTCACCAGCCACTATACATACTTTGTTGGTTGAATAATTTTTGCCTACAAGAGTTTTTCCATCTCATCTTTGACTGCTAGTAAAAGTTTGAGGTCAAACCTACAGGCTAGCTACTTGTGCGGCTTTACCACCAACAACAACGTGAACTCGATAAGGTCACATGAAAGCCTCGATGTTTTATGGTATTCCCACACAAAACATTCCTTTGCACTTCATGACTAGTGTAATCAGCTCATTTTGGGCCTCTGACAGAGAGAGCTTTGATCTTGGTTTACTTGGGTGCAGTTGTTATGGCTGGATTAACCTTGATGAGAGGGTCCTGTGGTATGAAATAGGATTTTCCAGATTCTTTGTCAAATTAAAATTTCCTCTTCCTTAAGGCAACTCAACCTTGGGTATCTAGCTCTCGACCTATCTCAATGGGTATTTGGTTGAAGTGTCTCCAATGGCTTGGAGTCCTACCACGGCCATCATTTACTTGTGCTGGTAGACCCCTAACTGATCCTGCAACACCAACAATGGGTTGGTCATGGTCCCCGAAGTCATAGAGGTCATTCCATCAATCTTCTTGATCTGAAAACCCTTTGAGGTAAATTCGTAGTCGTCACCCTGTTCGGTCTAGAAATCATGTGGGACGACTACCAAGGTTAATCCATGCCGTCTATCATGTCTTGGCATTGACACAAAGAATGTTGTTGCAGACGTCATACTTCCAATGATGACCTTAGTTATGAAGCACCCTATCCACAAGTGAAATTTGTCATGATCATGTATGCTTTCAATAAATCATGGATTGACCTTCCAATATTCTTTAGTGAGATGGTTGGTATCACATTAATTAGTATGCCATTGTTAATCAATACTTTGTGGATTGAAAGTTAATAATCAATAAACTAATTTAGAGGACTTGAAGGTGTTGGAGCATGAGTTTGGTTGGCTCAACAATTCTTTTCTTGTTTTGTTGCCTCCTTGGCCTAGTCAACAAGATAGTTGATTCAAGTTTGTCTTCTCCATCGAGGTCTTTTATGAGGAACTTAATCGAAAAAATCTCTACGATGTCCAGATTTAGTGGAGCATTAAACTCATAGTAGGCACCACTTCCATAGGACGATGTGTCCATATCTTCATCTCTGAAATACTCCTCCATACCCATCGATCTCGAGCTTGATGCTACCTACCTGTAATTACTTGAGGGTGTCTTATCTTAGGGCCATCTTAAGTGAGGTTTGCACTCGCATCTGGTGGTCGAGTTCCCCACATGCTCTTCGAGTGCCCGCCAACATCCTTTGCTTGACATATAGCCTCTAGAGACACCATTTTCGGATGTGTGTAAGCCTTTGAGGCCTTGTAGTTTTATTTGTGCACAAGATTGATTCTCAACCCATTTGTTGATTGGCATATCGGTTCATAGTTTAAGCATCCTAGTGCATGACACATGGGGTTGGGGGCTTGCATGAATATCTATAAGGTGCATGTCCGATCTTCCTTTTATACTCTCTTGACATGTATACTTTCTCAAACTCTTTTTCGAGGGACGTCAATCTTAGTTCATGGCAGGCCACCACCTCCATGCATATTTTGGTTTCCATCCTTGATTTTGCTTGTTGTCGTTTAAGCATTTGTAGGATGATTATGCAACAACTGTATTTATTGACAACTCTGGGAATAGATCTGTGTTAGTTGCTAACTCCTCACCCAACTATAACCTACCCTCTTTGAGCGCTTTTTGCATTTGGTTGTGAAATGTGAGGCAATTACCCATGTTATAAGTGGTAGTTTTATGCCACTTGTAGTAATGTTTCCTCTCTTGCAACTCCGACATCGGAATATTGTTGTTAGTAGGTAGGTTGATCTATCCATCTTTTGGGACAAGTGTATTACTGGCCTTCAACGAGCTCGGTGCCCAATATCTCCAGGGTTGAGTCCGTGTTTATCTGGGCCTTGTTAGCTTTCATGAGTGCATTGGGTTTTATGGGCTTTGTTTTGGCTCACATTCGCCTACTTAAAGGATATCTCTTTGAGGTGTAACTCCACTCGAGAACCTCTTCTAGCTAGATTGACAAGATCAATGTAGTTTTGAGACACGAATAACTTGTGCAACTTAGACAACATATTATTGGTCTCTATATCTTCACACTGTAACTCGGGCACGCTCACATTGGACTTCCCTTTCACCAGCCCAAACCTAGTCATAAATTTAATTATAGGCTTGTTAAGATGATGTTTGGTCCCGGTTAGGTTTGCCATGACAGTCTTAAAGGCCGGTAGGAAAACCTTTCATGGAAAAGCCTTTTCATCTTAGACCATGTTTGAACTAAGCTAGGCATCAATATAGAATACCAATGCAATGTGGTTCCCGTTAGGGAGTAGAGAAATAGCTTGAGCTTGTAAATCCTGTTGTATCCTACTACTTCACAGTGGGTTGTGAATCAACCAATATGTTCCACTATCAATTTGTCATCTTTCTTACAACAAACAACAACAACAACTAAGCCTTTTCCAATATGTTCCACTATCAATTTGTCATCTTTCTTAGAGGTCACAAAATTTTGGTACACTAAATCCTTAAGACAGTGAATACAAGGTGCCAATACAATTCGGGTAAGGCTTTCGATAGATAGGCATGGTAGTAGGAGGGTTAGTTATTTAGAGTCTAGTGTAGTTTCTCCTGAGTTTAGGATTGAAGTTTTTGTCCCAAACCATGGTCACCATAGGATGGGAATCTAGTGTGTGGTTATATGACTTATAGTCAACTTTGAGGCTTTTCCACAACCATATGTTCATAACACCCAAATTACCTTGAAGCTGATCAGAGTTTGACATAAGAGCCAAGTCAACACATAGACCGGCCCCGGTGAGGGCCTCACTTGGCATTGTCTAAAATGGGCCATAATACTTTTGGGACATAGGTAGATGTGTCTACTACAATACTTTGAAGTCCTTTGATGATCCAAATGTTACCACATTCGAGATTATATACTAAGGGACTACTCTCGGTGACATCAGTATGCCCAAAATGATCGGCACCTAGGTGTACTCGCCAACTGATATTAGTTTAGGTCGGTCTTGTCCTGCATTGTATATAGCAGGAGTGATTCCATTCGAGTACTCCTGTTGGTGGCCCTTAAGGTCCCTTTCCAACACAACATTGATCTCATTTGATACCATGGCCTCAAGAGGTCTTTACAATGGTGTGACAAAGTGGTAATGGCATCGACATTGCACTCTGAGAGTCATATGGAGCTCCACTTGTGATGCAGAGACTTCGACTGAAGGGTTGACATAACATTAATCTTATTTGATACCATGGGCCTCAAGAGGTCTTTACAATGGGGTGATAAAGTGGTAATGGCCTCCGACATTGCAGATTCGACATTGCACTCTGAGAGTCAGACGGAGCTCCACTTGTGATGTAGAGACCTCGATTGAAGGGTTGACATCTAGATTAGTCAGTACAGAGGATGGTTTTTGCTATTGTATGAAGGATGCAACACTGAAGAGTTCCCCATCTCCATCGGACTTCATCTTTGATTATGCAAGTTCCTTCCTATCCAAGAGCTCAAAGTATCATCCTAGTTGAAGGAATCAAATGGCAGATTATCTTATCTTCTTGCTTGGCATCCCATTGAGCATGTCAAAAAGGGGTTGTTGCCAATAAACCCTCTCGGGTCGAACCCCACTATGGCTAGCTCACTTGGTTGTGTTGTTGCAACATTCTAGGAGGTATAATTGGGTCAGCATGTCAAACAACCTCTAGGCCTAGATCAATTGATCGATGGGTAAGCAAGCTCGATGCAGGTGCTGAAGGGGATTTCGGCGCTTACCTTTCGGTCGGCTTATCCAGACAGCACTTGTTGCAGCCATACAACAAGCAATATACTCAGCTTCCTGTGTATGCAACGCTACACAGCCCTGTTTCTTACATGCTCAAGAAACAACACCACCTCCAAATAAGAATATTTGTCCTGAGGTTGATTTGCTGTCATCTTTGCTCCCAACAAAGTCAACATCTGAGTATCCTACCACTTCTAGTTCATTTGCTTGAAAACATAGTTTCAAGTCCTTTGTTCCTTTCAAATATCTTAGAATCTTTTTTACAGCTATCAAATGTTGCTAACCTGGATTACCTTGATATCTACTGACAAGACCAACAGCAAAGCTGATATCAGGTCTTGTACACAACATAACATAAATTAAGCTGCCAACAACTTGAGCATAAGGAACATTAGGCTTATCGTCTCTTCATTGGGATAATCAGCCTTACTTAGTTTCACCCCTTTTGCAACAGGTGTATCTGTAGACTTGCATTCACCCATTTTGAACTTCTTAAGGATATAGTCTATATATCTCTCTTGACTCAAGCATAAGAGTCTAGATCCTCTATCTCGAGAGATCTTTATACCCAAGATATAGGATGCTTCTCCCATATCTTTCATTTCGAACTTGGAGTTCAACCATGACTTGGTTTTGACAATCATTTCATTGTCATTTCCAGTCAACAATATGTCATTGACTTACAAAGATAAGATGATAAAGTAGCTCCCACTGTTCCAAACATAAACATAGTGCTCAAGTTTGTTAGCCACAAACCCAAGTTCTATAATGGCATTTTGAAAAGTCAAATACCATTGGCGAGGTGACTATTTTAGGCCATATAGGGATTTTTTCAACCTATACACTTTATCTTCTTGACCTTCAATCACAAATCCTTCGGGCTGCTGCATGTATATGATTTCTTCTAAATCGCCATTTAGAAAGGCGGTCTTTACATCTAACTGATGTAAATTCAAATCATAGTTTGTAGATATTCCTAGGATTATACGTATAGATGCAAATTTCGCAATTGGAGAATATGTCTCAACATAGTCTATCCCTTCCTTTTGTGAAAAACCCTTTGCAACCAACCTCGCTTTAAACTTGTCAATTGTACCATTGACCTTATATTTCTTTTTCAGAACCCATTTATAGCCTATAACTTTTCTTCCTTTTGGCAAATCAGCCGATTCTCAGACTTGGTTTTTCTCAATGGATTCAATTTCCTCATCCATGGCTTTCTCCCAGTCTGTTGCTTCTGATGAATTCATTGTTTGCTAATAAGTCAAGTTATCAGTCAATTCATCTAAATCTACTGAATTACACACTTCTTCTGAGAGATAAGTGTGATAATCCTTTAAATAGGATGGAGTGACTCTTGGCCTCTTATGTCCAATTAAGGTATCGATAGTTTCAAGAAGTTCTTATATGGGCTCAAAAGATGATTGGTCAAAATCTACCAAATCATCAACATACTCTTCATTGTTTTTCAAGATGTCATTCTTAGAATCTTTTAAGAATTCAACATCTCTGCTTTCAATGAGTCCTTGGTCCTTATGATAGAACTGATATCCTTTTGAACCTTTTGGATATCCAATAAATATACACCTCAAGGACCTACTGTCTAGTTTATCTCTAGACTGTTCAAGGATCTTGACATGTGCAATTGATCCCCATCTCCTGAGATGACCTAGGTTGGGTTTTCTCTCAAACCACATCTCATATGGTGTAGTGAACACAGCTTTACATGGTACTCTGTTGAGCACGTAAACAACTGTACTTACCGCTTCTCCCCAAAAGACCCTTGGTAGAGAGGCATCAATAATCATAGACCTTGTCATATTCAACAAGGTTCTATTGTATCTTTTAGCTACACTATTTTGTTGAGGTGGTCTAGGCATTGTATTTTGTTTAGTAATACTAAAGTCTTTACAGAATTCTAAAAATTCTGTTGAGGTATACTCACCTCCTCTGTTTGATCTCAAGACTTTGATAGTATGCCCCAATTGATTTTCCACTTCTTGTTTATATTCTTTAAATGCTTCAAGTGACTCTGATTTATGTGCTAAAAGATATATATACATATATCTAGAGTAATCATAGATAAAGGTTATAAAGTAACCATTTCCTCGATGTGTCTTTACTCTGAAAGGTCCACATAAATCTGTGTGAATAATCTCTAACAGGGTTGTTGTCCTTTTTGTTTCCTTGAGAAAGACTTTTCTTGTCATTTTTTCTTGTATGCAAGCTTCACATTTGTTGAAAGTCTTTTCCTCAAATCTGGGTAATAAGTCAAAGTTGGATAATTTCCTCAACTTTTTCAGACTTATATGCCCTAGGCATTTATACCATATATTCACATCAACAGAAAAAATACTTTCAATATAAATAGAAGATTGATGACTTTCATTATCGGATAACTTGAACAGTCCATATTCTAAATCAAATTCTCTTGACAAAAAAGATTCTCCCATGTTTTCCCATAGTCACCTTGTTAGGTACAAACCTAACTTCAAAACCTTTCTTTACTAAGGCAAGGATCAAGACCAGATTGCACCTTATAGATGGTACAATTAACACATCGGTCAGTACAATTGGTTTGCCTTGTATAAATATCCTAAAGGATCCAATACCTAAAACATCTAAAAAAGTACTGTTTCTGATGTACACACGATGTTCTTCGGGTTGATATTCCTTTAGATCAATTGCCCCTTTCTTGGTTTTTGAGATGTGTCTTATAGCTCCGGAGTCTATCTACCAACCTGTAACTAGGCGGTCCAAGTATAGGCATTCTGAAATTATACAGATTATGTCCTGCTTCTCCGATTGTCTGCGTTGTGGGTTGTTTCCTCCACCTTTCTTGTTGCGGCAGTCCCTCTTATAGTGCCCCATCTTTCCACAGTTGAAGCACTTATCCGAGAAGCGGTTTCCTGTGATTTCTTAAAAGTTTGACCGCCTTTCTTGTTATTCTTGCCAAACTTTTTATTTGGTTTCTTTTTCTGATTGAATTTGAAGCTAGATACCAACTCATCCTAGACTACTAGCAGTTTTTTCCTTTTGTTTTTGAGCATGTGTTCTTGCTCAATTGCTAGCTTTAGGGGCAATTCCGAAAGGTTGATTTCAAGCCCTAACCTTAAGGCAGTGGTGACCATATTCCATGATGGAAGTAGACTGTTCAGTATAGTTGATATCTGCATTGGTTCGGGGATGACTGATTTTACTACGACTAAATCCCTAGCCATTACCAACATATGATTCACATGTTCTGCTACATTTTCTCCTTCTTTCATTCTAAAGGAGTTGTATTTTTGTAGTAGCAACTGCACATGCAACTTTACAATTGTATCATACTTAGCTGTTAACGAGTCAAACAGCTCTTTTGCAGTCTCAAATTCTTCAAAGACTCTAATCAGGTCATCCTCTATATAAGTTAACATTATAGTTCTTGCTATGATATCATCTTTTAGAAATGTTTTATACATTTCTAACTGTTGTTGATTTGCGTCTGGTGGTGGAGGATGCACAGTTTCTTTTAACACATACTCTACACCTTCTAGTGTTAGAGCTAACGGGATTCTTCTCTTCCATGTCTGAAAGTTCAGACTGTTTAGTTTTTCTGTTTTTGCCAGTTCGGATACACATATCCTAGAACTCATTCTTGTTTGATAAAAATATTAAGCAAGCGGTCTTTTTCTTTCTAAAGGAAACAAAGAAAAACATAGAGCAAGAAACACGTTAACTTGATGCAGAATTGAAAAAACTAATAATTTTTCTAAGGGTTTTTCTGCCTCTAAACCCTTAAACGAATACCAAAGTATAAATCTGTAATTTTACTTATTTATCTCTTTTTGTATTTTTGTAAAATTACAAGGACAAACTCGTAAAATCACTATATGGTATTCTTGTAAAATTAGTAATTGATCGGGGTTAAAATCGTAATTTTAACTCTCAGGGCAAATCTATAATTTTTCAAAAGGAATAGGGGTAAACCCGTCTTTTGATTGAATGACAGAAAAGATATTTTCAAAATCGGGTTGGATAATACCGTAAATTAATAGCCCCCGATATTTTTGTAATTTTTAAAAACGACCAAGGGGTAAACCTGTCCTTTAACCGTGGCAATTTCGCAATAATCAGAAAATGACGGGGGGCAGTTCTGTCTTTCTCTCTCAAAACCCGAGGCAGTTTTCTAAAACCACTGGCGGTTTCAAAAACCACTGGTGGTTTTCGGGAAACGACGACGGTTTTGAAAACCACTGGTTTTCTCGCCGCGGTTTTCTGAAAACCGTGGTGTTTTTTTTTATTTATATCACTATAAAAGCGAAAAAATAAAAAAACTTTTACAGATCTAGATTTTTCCAAAGAGAGAGAGAGAGAGGGAGAGGGGTTCGACCGATGGCCGACCGTCGGCGTCGGCTGTCGGCTGTCGAGTTCTTCTTCTTCCAGGCACTCTAGTCGGCTGCTGGCCGTTCGTCGCTTGCTATTTCTGTCTCACCTTCGGGCTTTTTCCGGCTTGCTGTTGTTTTGCCTTTTTTTAGGGCTTTTCTCTAGCTTTTCTCTGGTTTTGCCTTTGGGGCTTTCCGGCGGCTTGCCTCTGGTTTTTCTTTTGGGGCTTTCTGTCGGCTTAACTCTGGCTTCCCTATCCGACTGACGACCGCCGACTTCTCTCTCTTTCTTAAAAAAAAAAAATTCTAACCCTCTTCTCTCTGTTTTTTTTTTGCAGGGAACCCGGCTCTGATACCACTGAAGGGGATTTCGGCGCTTACCTTTCGGTCTTCTGGGTCGCCGGAGATTCAGTGAGCGCAGCGGATGTTGATGTCGTGAGGTTTCTACACGAGGGTTTTCTCAGACGACTGTATTTATCTATTTTTTTGTGTATTATGTATATCTGTGAATCTCTATCACCTTGTAAATGACTGCCTTTTTATAGGCACCCGCTCCCCCGTCGTCTGGCTTTCTCCTCTCGTGGCTTCCCTCGTCTGTGAGAGGTCTCTCCTCAGGTAATGGCTGGATTTTCTGGTAACGACTGTCTGTTATTTATCCGACCAATCCAGCTGTTACCTGAGCCGAGAATGGCCATTTCATTGTAACAGGTGCAGCTAGATGATAGGGTTCCATCAGTCAACAAGGCAAGCATACTTGGCATTAGCTTGAACTTGCAAAGGGATTCTCACATTTTTTTGAAAAAAAAAAGATCGATCCTTTGGAAGCTACGGGACTTCTAGAGCTCGAGTAGTGTGGAGAACACTGATAGATGAAGTTGTTTTAGATCCTACGAAAGAGAAACCCGAAATATTTGAAAGCAAAGAGTAATCTTGATTGATATGTGTGTTCCTTTCTTTTGTATGCCCCTTTTATAATACATCCACTGGTTACACTTGTGGGCGGACACACTTCCTTTCTTTTTACACTTGCTATCTCAAAACGACTGACACGGGTGTACAACCACCTTTCGTTCATTGCATTTGTTTATCTTTCCTCTCGACTAGGTTGTCCATGTGAATCTTGCCAATTTTAATCAATCAAGCCCTGGGCCCATTGCATTTGTGTTTAACCATTTCTACTAGGATGGCCTAATAGTCGTACTATCAACCATGATGCTATAGTGCACCGGGAGACTGGTTTCGATTGCTCTCACATTGCTTTTAAGGATGGTACGTTACCCATCCTTAATCTCCTCTCCTGCAGCATTTTGCCCTTGGTCATGTATCTCAATATGCCTCAGCAAGAGGGATCCATTAGTTTCATTGGCGAAATCCTATTTTTCCGCGTTTCAACTGAGTGGTTTGCAACTGTGACCGAATGGAATCCCCAATCCTATAAAGAACATGCTTCTTAATAGCCAGCAGATCTTCGTTGGTCTTATTATACATTATGAAATTTCGTTTGTCCCAATGAATCGAGGACCATCTCTGGCTCATTTGCCAGTTTTATAGTGCTATTTGTCTGCTCATTAGCTTCTTCAAGCTTAGACAAATACAAAAATGAAGAGAGTTGAAGTAGACAACCCGATCAAAGTTGCTTGTTATAGTTGATGCTTTACAATTTAATGCATATGCTAATTAAAAATAAGCTTTCTTAACTTAAGTGATTCTCATAGTCTAAAACTAAATATTATACTACACATACAACCATTGATTATGTTCATATACTTGATTAGAGGAACATATAGGACCATATCCCAAACATGCAGTGATCAAGTTCCGATGAAATAGTTTAATGACCCGTTTTTATGCGTCTCAAGCTTATAAAGGAGGAACTTCTGCCATGTGGATTTCTCAGCAATTTTTAGGTTTCAACAAGTTATTTTATCCAAAAAGCCCATTTATGACGAAAAAGTGAACCCTTTCTATGCTCTCTCCGTTAGCAGAAACTGGTTCAACAACATGGTGCTTAAATTTCAAATAGCTGATGCTATCGCTGTTTTGTGAACAACGGATGTTTTGTGCGGTTTCAAAAAGCCTTTTCACGTTTCAAGTAGCGAAAAAGTGAACAACGGATGTTTTGTGACTGCTATTTAATCCACGGCTTCATTAGCCGAGACTGGTTTAACAACATGGTGCTTTAAATTTCAAATAGCTGAGAAGTTGCACGTCACGCACTCTACGGCCTAGGCAAATATAGGTAACGTCCTTTATCTGCAAAGAGCTTTGCCTTAAATCACGCTACAAAGGTGGTTCAACACCAGAACACAAAAAGATCGCATCGGGCGCTTGAAAACTTTTCTCGAAAGACAAACTGCAGATGGCCAGATTTAAAAGCCACGATCACAAACATTCTATCAGCACTGAAAACCCCTTACCTGCCGCTCAGAGGGTTGTCACGCCTATCATCACCTGATACTATCGCTAGACCGAAATGCATACTTTAACCTCACCGGAGGCTACTTAAAGTAGCAGTCACAAAACATCCGTTGTTCGACAAAATCATATGCATTAAGTAGCACGTCAACTTCTGCACCAGAAACCATTGACAAGAACTTTTTCTTAACGCTCTCAGGCTTTCATCCCATAGAAGGCAGTAACGGCATAAAAGGACAACCCTCAGCATAAAAGGCGCTCACAAATTACCCTTTAGCCAGGTGAAAACGACCCGTTATGGCAGATAGCACATTGATAAACCCCATGTGTTCCAGGTCCTTGTTTATGGTTCGATTTGATCAAAACAGGGAGAAGCCACCATTTCCGCAAGCAGCTTGGGAATCCAAGGACAACCCTCTCTTCGAGACCCTATGTTAGGCCTACATGCAGAACGGTTAGCAGGATCCACCCAAAAGCAAAACGAATAGAACAGAGTCCTGCTCATTCTGGGCAGGTTACTCCTCACAAAAAAGAGAAAGCAAAACGAGTCAGAGCAACTTCATACCCATCAAGTGGGTTGATGTTGGATCCAATGTAGCCAGTAAGGTTGGGTCGCAGATGAAGATTTTTAATAGTCGAACACGAATAATGGCCAGAATTTCCAGGATATTTCCATTAAATAACAACTCCAATTCCTTCCCTATCACAACTTAAATTCAAAAGGATTGTGGACTCGACTTACAACAAACAAACAAGTGAGAAAAAAGAAAATAGATATGGTCAAGACCAATCAAGTGGTTCCAGGGAGGTAAATCCGGTGTATATTACCAATTGATAGCTTCCTTCGGCAGGTTGGACATTTCTTCTGTAGATTGATCGCACTGGTAATGCAGGAGTGGCAGAAGATATGTCCACATAATGTTGATGTCTCCTCCCTCATTGTGTCCATACAAATTGCACATGTCAGATTCACCTTCATGTCCATTTGGCGGCTACTGGATGCAGCTGTGCAACTTTTCTGACATAGCAGCACAAAGTTAAAAGAATACTTGCACCGCTAGGAAAACTTCATCTTTATGACAAGCATATACCATGAAGCTGCCTCTCATACAAGCAATCTGAACTAAGCACCAGAGAAATTCTGACGTGCAACACTGTCCTAGACTATCAACAACCACCAAAAAACCCCACACAGATAACATGACCGGGTGGATGTCATGTATATTTCTACTTAAGCTCTAGGATCCATGTGGCCTTAATTATGTTAATAACTCCTACTTGAGGGACACAAGTGACAAAACATTCACTCCCCAACTTAAAAAGTAAATATACTCCAAAATAAGTGTGCCAGAGGCACACAGCTATCACCTCTAATTCAAAAGACATTCCCTTTAGGGATAAATCATATCAGAAAGCTGAAGACTCCACACAAACAAATCACATGCTACTTATATTCAAGTTGTAAACCATTAGGAAGAATAGCAGTATACTTCCAGCTTTATAATAGACAAGGTTTCATGTCCTGTAAAGTAAAAGAATATTGAAACATGACATCAAGGACTAGACATGGATCAGTGGCTGATGAATCTAGTCAATCAGGCTGCTGGTGGATGGATTCTGGGCATCAGCCTGGAACAGGCCTGGGACAGCCTGGCCTGCAACCAACTGACACAGGGTAGCCTGGCCTCGCTGATTATAAAAGCACATTGCCAAGAATTGCATATATATATCAGTCTAGGCTCAGCCATTCCCACAATTGTATAAAACAGACTGACCGATTGCAGCAGTAGCAGTTTATTAAATAGTTATACCTTATCAAACTGCCTTCGACTTGCACCAACATCCTCTCCATCACCAAAACTATCTATTATATGCTTTCGATGCTCTGGTCAAACGAGGCACAAGCATATGTTAAAAAATTGTAAGGAAAAGAAAGGCACCTTTTAAATGTAATCAAGAATTAAAAATAAAATAGCATCAAAGATGATGTCGAAAAATGAAATCAAGAAATATATAATAAAATCACATCAAATATAATGTCATAACACAATCATATGAAGAGACTATAAGTGGACACTCTCATATTAACATGACACTCAGCCGCCTTGTCGTATGAGGCAGCAACTTACATTCGGACCTACAACAGGACATTTTGTTTCTTTGATTTAATATATGATTACAGAATGATCAATATCAAGCTTATTTATTTGCACATGACATTATGTCGGTAGATGAATCAACGAAATTAGGGGAAAGGTCAAAGAGTAAACAAAAAACTTGAATCCAAGAGAAACCTTAGAAGCAAAAGGTCAAGTAAGCCAATTTCTCTTTCTTCTGTTGACATATTTAAGATAAAATGCCTTGGTATATGTTATTTACATGAGATTGTGATGGTGCATGAGATGAGGCAAAGAGTGCATAGTAAACTTGAATTAGAAAGAGAAACCTTGGAGGTGGAGGGCTTTCAATTTAGAAGAACATATACCAAATATATAAAATGCCAATTCAATGTTTCGAAAAACATACATGACATTAAAGTTAAAATTGGTATATAATGCATCCCCAAGAAAGATAAGTTCAAGTACTTAGCGTTGGTATTAGGCTTTGTGACATGGGAGAATATGCATACATCATACACAGAACTGTTAGCTAAACTGGAAAGGTGCATCAAGTGTTGCACGACAAGTACAAAGCAGGGTAAGAGTCAGACTAACAATACTCTATGGCATTGACTGTTGGGCACTCGCACATCCACATATGCAGGAGACAACAAACATAGAAATCAAGATGGAAGCGTGGCCACAACACCAAAGAGCAGATCCATAATGAGGTTACTAAAGAAAATGTTAGCATGGCACCATCTGAAAATCAAATGAGAGACACACTTAAGGTGGACTGGGCAATTGCAGAAAAGATTAGATAGAACTCCTATGAGAATTTGTGAGAAATTAAATGTTAATTTTTCAGAAAATGCAGAGGAAGGCTTCAAAATGCAAATAGAACACATGATAGAACATCATAGATCATGACGACAACTTGGAAAACCTATACTCCACCCACTTAGGGCATTCTCTTAGCATGCCTAATAAATTGCTTTTTTTGTATTTCATTATCTTATTGTTGGGTTGAACAACTTTTATGTATGTCTCTTAGGACTCACTTTTTAACACCACAACCTAATTCTACCAACACCACCACTCATGTTGTAACCCTCCATCATCTACAAGATAAAGAAGGCTAAGCAAGAGAAGATGGTTAAACAAACGAGTCACCTCTACACCCAAGGCGTAGTTCCAAATCAATGACAGGTGCCCGGGACCTTCCAAGAGAAAGCATATGCCTTCCCTGCAATTGTAAAAAACAAAAACATAGCCATCAGATTTCAAGAAAATAAGGGATGTTACGATGTATTTCAAAATCCCACAGGTGAATGTAAAATACAAAAAGAATCAGGATTGAAACAAAAAAATACAACAAAGTGAATATACTACCACCAATGAATTGGAGACTATCATGATCATCTCAACTTGCATACAATATCCAATTAAATGAAAAAATAACTAGACATCCAGTAAGGCCAACTATTGACCATAAGTATTTTTATAATAGGGAAAAGGTGCAAACATGACCCTAATGTTGTAACCCTAAAAGAGACATTAACCTAAATGAAAAGGCAGAATAAATTAAACGGAACTTTAATACCCTTTCATTGACTAGAAAACTACATCTCAACTTGCTTACAATATCCAATTAAATGAAAAAATAACTAGACATCAAGTAAGACCAACTATCGACCATTGAGTATTTTTATAATAGGGAAAAGGTGCAAGCATGACCCTAATGCTGTAATCCTAAGAGAGCCGTTGCCCTAAATAAAAAGTCAGCATAAATTGGATTGGTAAACAAAACTTTAATACCCTATCATTGACAAGAAACCTACATCTGTTTTCCTCAAAAATACCCTTCACCAAGCACTCCAAAAAGGCAATCTGCCAATCTCTACCTTTTCTTTCTCCCCCACTGCACCCCCATCAGAGTATCTCTCTCTCTCACATACGGAAACTAGAAGGAAATCATTTGTTAGAGAACAAAAGAGCAATAACCAAGTCTGATCAGAATCAGACTACTTTGAAATCTCACTATCAGAAAACTCCAATCTCTTTGCTGCAGCCTTGCAAAAAACAAAGTAGGCAGAAAAAAAGGATCCAAAACTAACAAAGACAATATGCATTAATGTAACCAACAGAGCCTTTGTAGAATCGTTAAAAGAATTTACCCAAAGGGATGCACCTCAAAAAATTTCTGCCAACTTTTTATTCGCACCACGATGTCTGAATTCTCTTCCCATTCCTCTTCCCCTCTTCAAGTACATAATAAAAAAGAAGCAACAACATGTCTCGGATGCACCCACGTCAAATTCAGTGGATGATCATGTCGAATTTGGCCAACAAAGCTTAAAGAGTCACCAACTCGGTAAATTGTAAATGTGTAGTCTTGCATTCCACTTGAGCAGGATGTTCATGGAACAATATTCTTTTCTGACAGATGCTTTATGGTTGTCCATTGTTAGTTTTTCTTGTCATGTCTTTAACTATGTTCTGCTATACGAAACTGCCTTTGGTTCAGTTATGAAGTGTACTATAAAGTGTAATGCAGAAGTAACTTTGCACAGTAAAAATTGGTTCTTCCATGGTCTTCTTCACTTGTAGAAGATTGCGCCATGAACCTATGTGTCCACAAAAACTGTTTCTGAATGAGTTCAATGGGAAACACCAATTCATGTGAACGCTCATATATACAACAAAAACATTGATTGAGGATGAACCGAGTGAGATCAACCATGGACGACCTATACCCATTATTTATCCCACTATGGGAAGGGATTGGCCTTACAATGATCACTTTTAGCCTACATCCTGCAATCATATAAGTTGGTTGCAGTTCATTATGCCTTGTTACTTTAGAAACAAGATGTCTCAGCATGCTCTTTGAATTCTTATAAATTGGGCAATCATTGAGACTAGTTTTTGGCTCGGCTTTTCTACAAAAGCTCCATACCTACAACTGCAAAATGTACTGCCACATATGTTACAAGATGAGCCATGAAATCTTGTATTCTTTCATGATGCAAATCAATTTCATCTAAATTGTTAACTGAAACACACAAATAAGTCAAAGATATGCACAAATAAAAGCATTACCAATGCACCCATAATCTAAACACACGAATAAAACATGGCAGATAAAGAAAACAATGAAGGCTGACAATGTTATAAAAATCGTATCGTATCGATACGATGCGATTTTATTGCATATCGTATGAAGATACGGTATGATACAGGGGCATGTATCGCTTATCGTGATTTATCGTGCCGTATCATACGATACGGGATGTATCGTATCGTACGAGTTGATGTCGATTTTCTTGTTATAAATTCTAAAAATCCGAAAGTTATGGATTTCATTTCTGTTTCTTCCCAAACCCTTTTTCACGCCATTTTCTTGCTTCCAGGTCCTCTTCTTACCTTGTTCTTGTTGATTTCGTGGTTTATTCACAAGATTCTCAAGTATTTCACCCAATCCAACTCCCCATCTCTAGGCTTTTTGTCAAATCCGTGTCATACCTCTTTCCTTTGGCATTATACCCGATTTTTCACTTAAAAAATTTAGGGTTTTTGCAGATTTTGTGATTCTTAACCTCTAAAAAACCTTTTCTTTCTTATTGATTGTCCACTCTTGTCTTAATGGCTTCCGATCGAGTCGATCCAGCTTGGAAATATTGCACTCCTGTGTATGAATGCAATAGGCTTGTGAACAAGTGCATGTTTTGCAATGATGTAAAACATAGTGATATTTATTGTATGAAACATCACCTTGCGGGAACCAAGAAGGATGGTAGTGCATGTCCTCAGGTTTCCAAAACAGAAGTATGAGATAGAGCGGCTATTGGAGGCTTCGAAGGAGAAGAAGAGATTAAGGGTGAGAGAGACAGCGGAAATAGGTGGTTGGGATATGTCTCAACCATTTGAAGATGTTATTGCTCAGGAGATGTATCGTGACTATGGTCATGGTGGTCTAAGTCACACAGACACTTCTAAAGGGTGGAGTGTCAACCTCGACACTGGTGCGACACCGACACCAACAACGTGTCGGTGCGACATGGCCAAAAAAAAATTGCAATTTTTTTTAACTCACGGATAAATGGGTCCGGATAATGAAGATTGATTTGTGTATTATGATGATATTAGTAGTTGTTTACCATTTATATGTTTTGCTTTAATATAAAGTTGTGTACTTGCTATTGTAGGCTTGTAGCTGTATACAATATTAGCTTGAATGATTTGGGTGTGAAAATTGGTTTCTTATTACTCAATATGATTGGATTCTTGAGTCCATATTGTATGCCTTTGCACAGAATAATCTCTGTCACCAAACACATTTAAATACCAGGAACATTGCCAGATCAATAGAACAGAAGAGTATGACATCACTAGTGGATCCTAGCACAAATACTAGTATATGTTATATCCTATAAAAGATCTCGAAACTCTTTGAATCCATATTGAAGCTCGTAAAATCATTGTAAGTTTCAGATCATTATGAGGGAACTTGCTAATTCATACCTATGTGCACCAAAATTAGCAAATACTAGTTGTATTATGATTGATTTATGTAGCTTGAATATTATATATAATATATAATGTTATATACCCTAGCCGCATCGTCGTACCCAAAATTTTTGAAATTTGTTGTATCCTGCACCCGCACCCGTGTGAGATAGATGGTGGTGATGAATTCTATGGTACAATTGAGATGAAAGAAGAGATGACTGAAGAGGAGAGGAGAAGGTGAGTAAAGTGCAGGTTCTGGTGGTAGTAGTAGTGGAGTTGGCTCTTGTTCCACTACAAGAGCTCTTACTTGCCGATGTCTACGAGGGGTACTAGAACAATCAGAGGAGGTAGTGATCCTAGTGGGATGCCTTCATTTTTTCCCCCACGTACGACTCCTGGAGCTCAGCAAGGAGTTAGATCAGTTATGGCTTCAAAAGAGGTAATTAAGAAAGTATATTTAAAGTGTACTGAATTTTTTTATGAAAATTGTCTCCCTTTCAATGTTGCAAACTCATTTTCTTTTCAAAGTATGGCAGATGCTATTGCTAGTATAGGATCAAGGTATAGAGTTCCTACTTATCATGCATTAAGGGGCACATTATTGCAAAAATGGGTTGATATTGTTAATCATGGAGTTTTGAATTTAGGGAGTCATAAAAGGATACACGATGTTCTGTTATGGTTGATGGTTGAACAGATGGCCAGCGTAGGTCATTGGCAAACTTCCTAGTGTATTGTCCCAAAGATACATTATTTTGGATGAAATAAGAGGGACTATAGATGCATGTAGAAATATTACAAAGTTTATTTATAATCATTCTTCTGTATTGCATTTGATGCGAATTCATGTAGCTAAAAGTAAATTGATTAGGCCTTTATTGACAAGATTTGCTACAAATGTCATTCCTGTACAAAGTCTTGTCATACATAAAAATGCATTGAAAAATTTGTTTGTATATGATAAATGGGGCTATATTAGTTGATCTAGAAAGAGGGAGGGGATTGCTGTGGTAGATGTTTTCAATGCTAATTTTTAGAAAAGTTGCAGCAATTTTTTTTAGGATGACTGTACCTTTAGTTAAGGTAATGCGGATGGTGGACAGTGAAGATAGACCTGCTATGCCTTATATATATACACAATGCTATGGATAAGGCCAAATTAGAAATACAAGCAAACCTTGACAACAAGCGATCACTTCTAAAGAAAGTTTGGAAGATAATTGATGCACGTTGGAACCGCCAAATGCATCATGATTTGCATGCTGCTGCATATTTCCTTAAACTTCTATTCGATTTTCTCCTAACTTTGTGGAGTATAAAGAAGTTGAAAAGGGTATCTTAAATGCAGTTGTCCTTGTTGAAGATTCATCTTCTCGTAATATTCATTTAAAGTTAAGCAAGTATATACAGAGTGTGGGAGATTTTGGAAGGCTAATTGCAATCCAACTCCGCTCCTAGATGCGACCAGGTATTATGTTTTTATTGATATTCATTTAAGATTAATTGATTGACTTCATGTGTTTCTTATTAATCATTATCGTGTTTTATTTTAGATGAATGGTGAGCTCGTTTTGGTGTAGATGCACTGGAGCATGCTCGACTGCGTGATTTGAAATACATTGCCTATAACATGAAGTTAAGGCAAAGGTAATAATTAGAGAATATATATTATTTGTTGTTGCCTGACTTCTTTCTTAATCTTATTAATAATGAATGCTTGATGCGGCTATATTGCATTTGATAAAAATATAATTTGAATACACTTTTTTTACATGCAAATGCAAAAAGATGTAAGAAGAACAAGGAAGGTGCCATATGACCTGTTGAGTTATGAAAATATTGATATTCTTGACGATTGGGTTGAAAAGGAGGAGTCTATCATTTTAGAGGATGAAAATTGGAGGACACTCCAAGCCGAAGCAGAACATGGAGTTAGAGACAATGAAAATGAAGCCGAAGGTGTTGGATGGGCAGATCCTATTATAGAGAATGAAGAGGGAGGATATGATGATGATGATGGTGATGGTGATGATCCTGTCTACGTTGATTATAATGCTTTTGATGATTATGAGCCATGTTGTGGATGATTGTAATTTGTTTTAACTTTTATTTATAACTTTGTAACGTTCTCATCTTTGATGATTGTAAGTTGTACTTGTAACTTTGATGATTATGATCATAATAGTTAATGCCTAATGGTATGGATTCTATGGATTATGGAATATGGAATCATATTATCATGGATTATGAAATATTGAATTATATTTATAGATGCTTGTAGCCTTGTTATGGAGATATTTTTGTTATAGTATGAATGATTCTTCATTGTGTTATACATGTTTCGTTCATTAATTTTAATTTTTAATTTTTTTAATTATTTTAAAAAAAAAAAACAAACGGTGTATGGTACCATACCGTAAAGCCATATTGATGCCCCGTGCGATACAGGCACCGATACGGTTTTTACAACATTGAAGGCAGGTGCGAGAGAGAGAGAGAGATGTTATGGTTAGGAGGGGGTCACTGAAGGCTAAGAAAACACTAGATTTAGGTTTATAGTTAATAAAAGTGCATTAAAGTTTTGTTTGGTAACGTCGAGGGCATATTAGAGACGAACTTGATGTTAGGGGCAATATGCTCTTAGGGTTGCAACTTTTCGCTTTTTAATACGACATCTTACAATAAAACTTAATTGTTTGTAACTTTTAATAAAATAAGAGAAAGTCGCCTTTGGAAAACGAGAATATTGTGTTCCCTTTTCAATAACTTATCTCAGCTACCAATCCACAACATATACCAAAAGCATTTATGCAACTTGAATTTTAAAGTTGTCAAAGAGAACTTGCACTTACTTCCATAAACAATCTTGGAGAACAGATTTGAACATCATCATCGTCATCATCGATCATAATTGGATCAGGAAGTTTCACACTACAGTTTGCAGCCATTGTGCTACCTTTTGACAAGAAAGAATGACCTAATCTTAACTCAAGATCCTCTAATCTCAATTGATGCACAATGTGGCCAACAATTTGTTTCATGCACCTACTGCAAAACATGTGGAACATGTGAATTAACTTTAGTAAAGGTGAACCCCAACTTAACCGTCAAATGTAACACAAACACTCATATAATATAATATGTGAAAAAAACAACATTCATACAGATATTCCAAACCAATAATGAAGTAAAAATAAATAAAGCCAACAAGAGAAAATCATCACAGAACTCTCTCAATAGCACAAGTTTGACATGTACGAGATGCAACCATGCAAGCTTGCTCAACAACTAATAAGCACGAAACCCAATGGACAAAGGTCGAAATATAGTAGTAGAAACAAAACAAAGATGAACTTGATAACATGATGCACGCGAAAAGAAAAATGAAGCATACTGTCAAGCTTATTACAGAGAAATCCATGACCAGTTTGGATAACCGTAAATCGAAATCATTCTAACCACGTATGTTACAGTTTCTCCAAGACGTGGCTAGTAGAAAGTTGACTGATCCTATTGGATAGTGGCTAATCTACAGCACTGAGGTGGGCTGACCACCCCACAGTTGAATCTGTGAGATATAATACAAGGTTACAGCAATAACCGTTCCCTACAGTACATATCCATGGTACAACCGCGGGCTGTTCACCACTCAAACTCTTCTCATCACATTGCAGCAGGTATCTTGGGAAACCCAAACCAAGCCTTTTCCCACACTAACTGGGTTCGGCTACACCCATTGTATGTCGCCATTGAACTCAATCTTGTGTATGTTAGCATTGTCCCCATCCTAAAAGAACAAGTATAGTCTGCTGCTTATGGGCTATAACATAGACAACCATCGACTGTACTTTTCTTTTAAAAAGTGAATTCGGAATAAAGGACAGAGAATGTGGTATAAGCATGCGTTGTTCACCCACAAGCCATGCGCTCGGAGCCCCACAACTAAACCCCTTATCGAGATTTCAGCATGCCGTGCAAGACCAGTGAAGAAATTATAACATAAAAACCAAATGGAGCTCGCAAACTCCATCTAACTTATGGAAACAAACCAGCTAAAGAAAAGAATCAACTTTGTAAAATGAACCATCATTATTCAACCTTCTTAGGAACGGGAAGCTCCAACGAGATTTGGGAGTTACAAACCAGTCAGTGGAGGCGAATAAACCTCAATTCTTCTGATCTCTTGAACGATCCCATAACTGATAACCTGATTAAGCACACCGCAGAACAAGCACTAACAAAGTGGGGGAAATAAACCTTAACTTTTCCACATAACATAAAACCCTTATCCGTGCAATGAAACCCCCATACAACCAAGCATGAGGAAACCCATGAGAACGATGCATGCGCCAACCATCGAGCCATCAAATGCAGAAGGAAACCCTATCTCAGATGAATTCCCAAAGTTAGGGTAAAACTGAACCTTTTTTGAGGCCACCGGAGGAAACAGACGCTCCTTCAAAACCGAACTAATAAAAAGGGGGATTTGCTCGCCTCCCCCGATAGTCGAAAGGGAACGGCTCCGCCCGACGTCGAGAATGGGGCACTGATCGCTCCGAGAGCGGGAATAAAATAATGAGACGGTTAGCAAAACACCCTGGGTTTTGTCATATTATTACTTCCACATGATCACTGTTAAAAGAATGAGCATGGGCGTTTGAGGGCGTCAACTAAGGGGTTCTTTTTGGGGATTCGGCTGAAAATTTCTGCTCGGGCACCACTGCGACTCGTCCGAGTACGTGATTTGTGCTAGCGACACGAGTTCCCAGACGTACAAAGAACTTTGTTTTCAAGCCTAACACAACAAAACCACTGTGCTGAACGTGCAACTGCATCTGACTTATAATTAAGTATATTATGGTTCCTTTTCTTCAAGCCGTCATGCATACCTGATCAGGCAATTAGTTAATAACTAGATTGCAGGGAGACAGAAATGGATAGAAAACGGAATAGAAATAGGACACCGGAAAGGATAATCAAGTTAGGAAAATTTAAAGGGGACATGTATATGTGTGTAACATGAAAAACAAGCATTAAAAATGAAATAGGAAAAAGTTTGCATGTTTATCAATTTTGTCCCTATGATTTCATGTTTTTAGTGTTAAATCAAATTAGCAACAAATGTCTAACATCATTACCCGTAATTAGAAATGGCACATCCATCGTCACCTAAGCTTAATCAATTGATTAAGTTCTCACATTAGCATTGTAAACACCCCAAATCTTCTATATTTCAAAAACTCTCAAAAACACCAAAAAGCTCGTTTGAGCCAAAACGACAACCTGTTTTAAAATGTGAAAACAGGTACAGAAGGCAAAAGGAGACCCTAGGCCAGAAGAGGATTCAAGCCTAGAGTTTCAAAAGCCACTCCCTGATCAAAAATAAGAGAAAGCAGAGCCCGTTTGATGAAAAGCTCAACGGAGTCCAAAACAGCGAGACGGAGTTCGGACGACAAAGTTGGGGAAAACCCAGCACCAGACGGAGTGCTGATAAAGCCAGTGCCCGCACAGATCGTTCGCCTCAAGAAGCCAAGAAGGACTGTCCGAAGAAATTTTGATTTGGATCTGGACCATAAATATCCAGATCCAAATCGATGTAATAAATAGTGTTTAGATTTGGGCCAATCCAAATAGTGTTTGGATTTGGATTGGATCAGATCTAGACTAAAATATCCAGATCTGTATCCATAAAAATATTGGGTTTGGATCTGATACGGATCTCAAAATATCTGAGATCCAATATCTAGATCCAAATAGTGTTTAGATTTGGGTCTTGATCCAAATCCCAAACCCAAACCAAATCTAAGACCCACCTCAAATGTCTCTAAATAGAGGTGAGGGGGTCCATGTAAAGGGTTCATGCAAATATTTGGAAGGAGAGAGAGGAAGTGATAGACCTAGCCATGTGGGCTCATTGGGTGAGGTGGGTTCAAGCCATGTGGGCTAAGTGGGTCTAGACCAAGGGGCTGCAACCAAGGTAGGCTGGACCAAGAGGCTGCAACCGTGGAGACGCGGGCTCAAGCCAAGAAGGACCGGCTCCAAGAGGTAAACCTAACTCCTAACCTAGCCTAGGTTCGAACCTACCTAACCCTAACTGAACCAACCTAACCCTAACTGAACCCTAACTAGACCTAACCTAACCCCAACCGCCTCAAACCATCCCTAATAAACCCCAAAAACTTCACCCCAGCCGGCCGTTAGCAAACGACGCCTGCCTGAGCAAACGGCGCCTGCCGCGTGCCCCTCTACTGCATATCGCGCCCCTCTAACGCTGTCGCGCGCCCTACGCGTCACTCGAACTCCCTGGCCACGCCACAGCACACCCCACGCCATTACAGCCCGCCAGGCGATCCGATTGCCGTGCCAGGTGCTCGACGCCTCCCTACTGACCTGACCTCCACCCCTTCCAGCAACCTAGGACAGACCCTAGACAACCCCATCTTAGCTGAACCTAAGCTCCCCTAAGGCCCTAACCGTGACCCATAGAACCTCCCTCAAAGCCACTTAGGATAACCCCTCTTGGCTGCCCAAGGTGAACCACGAGCCCAAGTGCAAGCAAGTTGAACATGGACCAGCTATTTGTAAGTGTCTAAACTCGGTCTATTACATTAACTTGCTTTATATTCAATTAAATTTTGATACGGGGTTATAGTAAGGGAGCTTTATCTCCCCCCGATTATAATAACGTGGTTTGACACACCCACACACACGTGCACTTGAGCCTTTCTCCTCTTAGTTGCACACTTTTTGCACACACACGGGCCTTGACAGTCCCTAAGATATAGTTCTATTTATATATATTCAGCTGCGTGGGTTCATATTCAAGTTGTGTGCGTTGTCTATCAATTCCACACTCACACACATTGAGCTTTCGCTCTTACTCCCAAGACCCTAGGAAGGGCCATATTGCAATTTCATTTGGGGTGTTTTAATTCAAGTTGTGTGCGTGGTCTTTCAATTTCCACACTCACACACATTGAGCTTTCGCTCTTACTCCCAAGACCCTAGTAAGGGCCGTATTGCAATTTTATTTGGGGTGTTTTAATTCAAGTTGTGTGCGTGGTCTTTCAATTCCACACACACACATTGAGCTTTCGCTCTTACTCCCAAGACCCTAGTAAGGGCCATATTACAATTTTATTTGGGTGTTTCATTCAAGTTGTGTGCGTGGTCTTTCAATTCTACACTCATACACATTGAGCTTTTGCCCTTACTCCCAAGACCTTAGTAAAGGCTATATTGCAATTATATTTGGGTTTTACATTTCAAGTCATGTGAGTTGTCTTTCCATATACACACAACACCCACGCACACGTTGACGACCTTCGGGCCCATATATATTATAAGTATTTTCCTTCGGCTATATCTTTAAGATTTAGGTTTTAAGGTTCAGTTGTATGCGTAGTCTTTCCATATATACACGACACACACTTGCACAATCGAGCCTTTCCGCTCTTAAGATATAGCCCTATTTCCCTTTTGCAATTTTCCTTTTACTATTTACATTACGCAATTTCCCTTAAGCATTGTCTTTCAATTTCGGGGTTTCCCTTGGAGTTGTGTGAGTTGCATTGCATACTCGTCATACTCGAGCTAGAGTGCATACCTGCATCAAAGCAAATCCCGAATCAATCGTGCAAACACGCCAAGACTTAGGCTATTTCGATGCACGCACATCGTTCTTAAGTAGATTAAAATTGAAAGACTTAGGGTCGTCCAACCCTTGTAAAATCAAAATCGCCCAAGTGCATGGTTTTCAAAAGGTTTTAAAACACTTCTTCATTCAAAATATATTTTGAGTTAAACTTGTTTCAAAACGAAGTCTCTAAGTGTACAGACTGACCCTTGCGCATCGGTGCAAGAAGGTCTATGACGTAAAGATCCCGCTTGCCTACAATCGCCTTCAAAAAGTCAGATTATTTCAAAACATACTTTGCTAGTTAAAGTAAACTAGCTGGCACGCCCATAAAGCGAAGTAGATTGCGAAAAGGTTCACTTCAGGCCTAAGAACCAGAAGTAGGAATTTTCGGTGTCTACAGAATTTGATGCCCCTCTTTGGCATTATCCAAATATATTTGGATAATGGAAAAGGAGAAACACCCCATTTTGGTTTTTCTCTCAAATTTTCTCGAAAATACACCATTTATTTCGCAAAAACCCTGTTTTCTTTTTCCACAGGTAGGGATTTTTAGCAAAAGGGGGCTTTTCCTAGCTATTTCCTTATATGTATGATAATGCAAGAACGACTCTTTGAATGCATGCATGAGAAAATTTTTATTTTTGGGTTTTGAGCCCGAATAGAGTCTTTTGAGGCTGGCTGCTCCGAGCAGGTTTTTACCCATGTCTTCTTGACATTTTTCGGGTTTTCAAGCTTTAGAGAGAGCCTTTTGAGGCTGTCTGCTCTAAGCAGGTTGTACCCTTGTCTTTTTGACATTCGTGGGGTTTTCGAAAATTTCTTTTTGAAAAGGAACTCCTTTTAATTTGTATCGAAAAGGACTTCCATTTTTCATACTTCCCTTCATTCGAGTTTCAATACCTGCTACTTAGTAGAGGTTTTTGGGTAGGAAAACTTGGAAAACATTTCAAAGTTCAATTTCCTACAAAATAGAGTCGAGTTCTCAAACAAAATGAAATCCAAATAAGCCGATTTTATTCGTACTTTAGTATTTTCGCAAATTTGAGTCTTTTTCCTCGGGGATAAGCCGTAGGGATATGGGAAAGAGATACCACGGTTCCTTCTGAAGCGTCCCATGGTTTTAGGCAAAGAATCGAAAAATCGCTCTTTAGAGCTTTGGTTTTTTGTTTCTTTTTTCACAGAGGGTCTCCTTTTGGGAGTATTTTTTCATTAATCCCTCTTTTCTTTAAAGGAGAGCAGCTCTTTGGAGGAGTTTTTGTATTCCCTGTTTATGAACGGAAGACCTCTTTGGGAGGAGTGTTTTTATATCTCCTTTTTGAACTAGAAGACCTCTTTCGGAGGAGTTTTTGTATTCCCTATTTATGAAGGGAAGACCACTTTCGGAGGAGTTTTTGTATTCTCGTTTTTTTCTTTTGAACACAGCCAATTTTCCTTTTCAGAGAGAAAGTAGGATGGAGAAAGGCTTATCCCTTTGGTTACTCGATTCAAACGAGATCGTCCTATTTCTTAATAGCATCTGCTATTCGAAAATATTTTGATATTTTGAACAAGGCTTAATCTTGTAAGCCAGGGTTCCTTGAAATATCGCCAATCCATTTTTGGAAGACTCTACTTTTCAAAAAGTATAAATTCCTCCATTCAGGGTTATACAATCTACTTCGATCCTTCTTTCAAGAAGTTTCAAAGGAGTTCGATTTGTGCAAATCTTTTTGAAAAAGAGTTTTAACATAAACCCTTTTGAATATTCGGGCATTTTCAGGGTTTTGCTAATTTCTATCCACAATATCAACAAATTTCCGATTTTTGTTGCCCTTTTGAAGACATGGGGACATTCCTACTCGAGTTTGCCACCCTTTTGGGCTTTCTTCGGGGTGATATGATGCATGCTATGCACTCCATGTGATTTAAAATGAAAATACATGTTTTTATGCAACGATGAACATATGAAATGTATCTCACAAATCGTGAAGGAGATGCATTCGTTTATCCATGGAAAGTGTCTAGGGGCTGTATTTAAAAATGCCCCTAGCTTTATGGGAATTTCGCATGGCCATATGGTGAAGGGCCATGGCTTTTCAAAAGGATTTTGGATGGACAATGGTATGTTCATGTCCATGCGCTTCCATGGTTTTTCTAACATGATCATGATACTTTTTGCTCAAGGATGGAAAACACAACCAGCCCTAAGTGATCTTCATGGCCATCATGTTTGATTTCGACATGGTCTCCATATTTCATCGTGAGATTCATGTTCTTTGTCCCAACACAATCAAGGTTTTCATATAAACCCGAAGTTTGAGAATCCTTCTTTTCAAAGTTGTACGTAGGGTTAAAATTTTTGAAATTTTGATTCCTTTTGAGAAAGCAATTTTGGGAAATCCTCCCTTTCTATATGAAGATGGTTTTATACCAGCCCTTTTATTCAAAATATGTTTTCCATACTTGGTTTTGGTCAAGCATGGTTTTTGGAATTCATTTTGAAGATGCATGCCTTCATGGGCATTTAATCGAGTATGGGAAATGTGTCTCAAAGAGGCACTTTAGCCACATGATGTAGGGCTTGTCCCTTAATGGAGTTTTAAACTCATACTCCATTTGAAAAGGGCTGCCATCTATCTTGCCTATCTGTTTAAGATAGGTTTTTTAAATGAGTGCTTTAATGAACATCATTCTCTTTTCAGGCTAGGGGAGATGATGTCTCAAAATTTGGAGGCCTACAGCAAGGCCAAGCACGATTCTTCTCTTGGCTTAGTGATTCCTTTCACATGCCAATAGAGTTTTCGAAAATGTATGGCACATTTGGATGAATACCATCTTCATTTTGATCGGATCAAGCACACAATGCACAAATTGTAATGCTTAGGAGGTTTTTATCAAAAGAATTTTGAAAGGTTTTTGTGAAATGCTAACCCTTTTTCAAGATTCTCATTTCCCTTTTGAAATTTGCCTTGAAGGTGTCGGATTTGATTCGTATGGAGACATGCCTATGATGGCCCGATACTTAGGGGGTCGACTTTCATTGCCCCTTTGGTTTTTCAAAACCCTGAATTCGAGTTCTAGGATGATGTCTAGACTCGATGCATATGAATGATTTCAAAGTGTAATGCATGATGCTTATGCACACTATGGGTTAAACTCATTTCTAAAAATCCCCAATTTTTCATAAGTCAAGGATTTTGCGAAGTTTAGGAAGCTTGAAGGTGTTTATTCCTCATTACTTTGGTGATTCTCGAGCTTTTCATTTTGAAAAAGCTCTAGGCAAAAGGATGGATAGGACCAGCTTTTTGGATACTTGGGTTCTTGGAGTATATACAATTTTCGAAAAAGCTTTTTACAATTTTCGAAAATGGGCTTTGTACATGGCCAAAGGCTTTTGAAACAAAATTTCTTTTTGGAATTTTCGTTTTTCCAAATGTTTTTTGAGATTTTGAGGGTTTTCAATTTTTTTGGTCTTTTTCAAAAGTAGAAATCTTCCATTGAACCTTCAAAGAAAACATTCATGAATCAGAATCTAATCAGATAGGTCTAAGACATGGGTTTCGATTTTAGAGGTTCTATAGGGCACCCTTGACCCAGATGGTCTTAGGTGGCGGCTTTGGGGGTATGAGTGGGCTGTAGCCCAGTTCCCTATTGGTTCTAGGTAGGACAGGTTCAAGCCTACCTTGGTTTCGGGTTTCTAGGCCCGCGTAGGGTTTATATCCCATATTCAGAATCATGTTCCAAGACTTTTTGCTTTTCGAAAAGTTTTGGTATAAATCATGGTCTTGGAACATGGAATCGTCCATGTCGGGGATATATACCCTTTTGGATATTGGGAGTTTGGATTCAGGGGTGATGGAAGACTTGGGCTTCCATACATCTCTGTTTTGGGGGATATATCTTTCAAGGGAAACCAGGCTTGGTCCCTCGAGAGATTTTGGATTTTTTAGGATGGTGGAAAACTCGGGTTTCCACACAACCTGGGTTTGGGAAACATACCTTTCAAGGGAAGCCAAGCTTGGTCCCTCGAAGGATTCTGAATATTTTGAGGTTTTGGAAAACTTATGGTTCTAGATAACCCCATTTTGGAAGTTTTTGTCCTCAAGGGAAGCCGTACTTGGTCCCTTGAGAGACTTTGGACTTTTCAGGTTTATGGAAGACTTATAGTTCCATACAACCTTATTTTGGGAGAAATTTGCTTCAAGGGAAGCCCAGATTGCTCCCTCGAAGTCTTTGACTTGCTCCCTAGGTTCAACTCGTGGAGCCCCTAGGGATGGATTTTTTTGTTTCAAAGCCATAGCCTTGGTTCCAAGGCACAAGACTAGGCTCGAAGAAGTGGGTTTTTCTATGGTAGGGTTATGAGCTCCTAAGATGTCGATGCATGCATTAGGGGTCTCCATGTCTACCTTTTTTTGAACTTCTTTTTGTTTTTGAAATTCATTTGGGTGGTGCGAGATATTTGGCGCACCTTGAAAATCCTCAAATTTTGGCACAATTTGTGGGTTTGTGTGTGCATAGGGGTTATCCAATACATTTGATGACCCCATATGAAGAAGAGAGTCTTGAGAAGGATGGGTTTCAGGCATACCTCTTTGTGGCTTGTCTACCTTTTCAGGGTGAGAGCAGGCCGATTTCTTGGGTAACTCTATTTTAAGCCCCCGGGGTTATCCAATACATTTGATGACCCCATATGAAGAAGAGAGTCTTGAGAAGGATGGGTTTCAGGCATACCTCTTTGTGGCTTGTCTACCTTTTCAGGGTGAGAGCAGGCCGATTTCTTGGGTAACTCTATTTTAAGCCCCCGGGGTTTTACGAGGCGTTTCCTTTCGAAACCTTCCTGTTTTTCACTCTCGTCTTTTTGTAGGGTATGGGTTTCATGTCCCATAGTGTGTGTGTGCCTAGACTTAGGACTTTCACTTGAATTTTTTGAAATTCCAAAGTTTGATTTTTCAATTTTTTTGTCTTTTTGAAAGTTTTCAAGATTTTTTTGATTTTTTGAAACAGAACAGTCTGTTTTCGAATTTCCCTTGGATTTTGAAAAGCTTGAATATGTAGGAGTGGATGACTCGTCCCTTTTTCGAGATTCGTCTCTAATCTCCAATCCTTCATTGAGTTTGAGATCGGTTTTCAATTCATGATCTGTATGTGCCCTATAAGAGCTGCTATGTGATCGATGGACTTTAAGCTCCTTGCTTAAAGCATCCGTCTTTTGAAATATTTTTGAAATGTCATCGAGCTCTTTTTGGGCTTTATCTGTTTTGAAAGCCTATTTCAGTTTACTCAACGAGGATTTTTGTAGCTTTTTATCCATTTTTATGCAATTCTCCTAAGTATGCACGATTTTTTTGAAAAAAACATTTTTTTTCGAAAATTTTGAGTGTAACTTGTTTGTTTGAACTCTACTTAAGTCCCGGGTCCCACCGGGCGTGCAAATTCTGTAGACACCGAAAATTCCCACTTCTGGTTCTTAGGCCTGAAGTGAACCTTTTCGCAATCTACTTCGCTTTATGGGCGTGAAAGCTAGTTTACTTTAACTAGCAAAGTATGTTTTGAAATAATCTGAATTTTTGAAGGCGATTGTAGGCAAGCGGGATCTTTACGTCGCAGACCTTATTGCACCGATGCGCAAGGGTTAGTCTGTATGCTTAGAGACTTCGTTTTGAAACAAGTTTAACTCAAAATATATTTTGAATGAAGAAGTGTTTTAAAACCTTTTGAAAACCATACACTTGGGCGATTTTGATTTTACAAGGGTTGGACGACCCTAAGTCTTTCAATTTTAATCTACTTAAGAACGATGTGCGTGCATCGAAATAGCCTAAGTCTTGGCGTGTTTGCACGATTGATTCGGGATTTGCTTTGATGCAGGTATGCACTCTAACTCGAGTATGGCGAGTATGCAATGCAACTCACACAACTCCAAGGGAAAACCCGAAATTGAAAGACAATGCTTAAGGGAAATTGTGTAATGTAAATAGCAAAAGGAAAATTACAAAAGGGAAATAAGGCTATATCTTAAGAGCGGAAAGGCTCAATTGTGAAAGTGTGTGTCGTGTATATATGGAAAGACTACGCACACAGCTGAACCTTAAAACCCAAATCTTAAAGACATAGCCGAAGGGAAATACTTATAATATATATGGGCCCGAAGGTCGTCAATGTGTGCATGGGTGTTGTGTGTATATGGAAAGACAACTCACATGACTTGAAATGTAAAACCCAAATATAATTGCAATATGGCCTTTAATAGGGTCTTGGGAGTAAGGGCAAAAGCTCAATGTGTGTGAGTGTAGAATTGAAAGACCACGTACACAACTTGAATGAAACACCCAAATAAAATTGCAATATGGCCCTTACTAGGGTCTTGGGAGTAAGAGCGAAAGCTCAATGTGTGTGAGTGTGGAATTGAAAGACCACGCACACAACTTGAATTAAAACACCCCAAATAAAATTGCAATACGGCCCTTACTAGGGTCTTGGGAGTAAGAGCGAAAGCTCAATGTGTGTGAGTGTGGAAATTGAAAGACCACGCACACAACTTGAATTAAAACACCCCAAATGAAATTGCAATACGACCCTTACTAGGGTCTTGGGACTAAGAACGAAAGCTCAATGTGTGTGAGTGTGGAATTGAAAGACAACGCACACAACTTGAATATGAACCCACGCAGCTGAATATATATAAATAGAACTATATCTTAGGGGCCGTCAAGGCCCGTGTGTGTGCAACTAAGAGCGGAAAGGCTCAAGTGCACGTGTGTGTGGGTGTGTCAAACCACATTATTACAATCGGGGGGAGACAAAGCTCCTTTACTACAACCCCGTATCAAAATTTAATTGAATATAAAGCAAGCTAATGTAATAGACCAAGTTTAGACACTTACAAATAGCTGGTCCATGTTCAACTTGCTTGCACTTGGGCTCGCGGTTCACCTTGGGCAACCAAGAGGGGTTATCCTAAGTGGCTTTGAGGGAGGTTCTATGGGTCACGGTTAGGGCCTTAGGGGAGCTTAGGTTCCGCCAAGATGGGGCTGTCTAGGGTCTGTCCTAGGTGGCTGGAAGGGGTGTAGGTCACGACTAGGGTGTAGGTCAGGTCAACAGGGAGGCATCGGGCGCTTGGCGCGGCAATCGGGTCGCCTGGCGGGTTGCAATGGCACGGGGCGCGCTGTGGTATGGGGCGCATAGTGGCGCTGCCAGGGAGTTTGGGTAACGCGCAGGGCACGTGGCAGCATCAGAGGGGCGCGACAAGCAACAGAGGGGTGCGCGACAGACGCTGTTTGCTCATGGCAGGCCGAGGTGAAGTTTTTGGGGTTTGTTAGTGATGGTTTGAGGCGGTTGGGGTTAGGTTAGGTCTAGTTAGGGTTCAGTTAGGGTTAGGTTGGTTCAGTTAGGATTAGGTTTAGTTGGGGTTAGGTAGGTTCGAACCTAGGCTAGGTTGGGGGTTAGGTTTACCTCTTGGAGCCGGTCCTTCTTGGCTTGAGCCCACGTCTCCATGGTTGCAGCCTCTTGGTCCAGCCCACCTTGGTTGCAGCCCCTTGGTCTAGACCCACTTAGCCCACATGACTTGAACCCACCTCACCCAATGAGCTCACACGGCTAGGTCTATCACTCCCTCTCTCTCCTCCCAAATATTTGCATGAACCCTTTACATGGACCCCCTCACCTCTATTTATAGACATTTGAGGTGGGTCTTGGATTTGGGTTTGGGATTTGGATCCAGACCCAAATCCAAACACTATTTGGTTTTGAATTTTGGATCTCAGATATTTTGAGATCCGTATCCGATCTAAACCCATTATTTTTATGGATACGAATCTGGATATTTTGGTTTAGATCTGATCAAATCCAAAGACTATTTGGATCCAATCCAAATCCAAACACTACTTGGATCGACCCAAACACTTTTTGGATTGGCCCAAATCCAAACACTATTCATTACATGGATTTGGATCTGGATATTTATGGTCCAGATCCAAATCAAAATTTCTTCAGACAGTCCTTCTTGGCTTCTCGAGGCGAACGATCTGTGCGGGTACTGGCTTCATCAGCACTCCGTCTAGTGCTGGGTTTTCTCCAACTTTGTCATACGGACTCCGTCTCGCCGTTTTGGACTCTATTGAGCTTTTCATCAAATGGGCTCTGCTTTCTCTTATTTTGATCAGGGAGTGGCTTTTGAAGCTCTGGGCTTGAATCCTCTTCTGGCCTAGGGTCTTCTTTTGCCTTCTGTACCTGTTTTCACATTTTAAAATAGGTTGTCATTTTGGCTCAAACGAGCTTTTTGGTGTTTTTGAGAGTTTTCTAATATAGATGATTTGGGGTGTTTACAAGCATCACCTACAAGTTATCTGTAATATCATCTTATATTTAATATTATAGTTAAATATTAACTAATATTAAATTTAAACATTATTTAATATTTAATATTACTAATTATTAAATGTTAAGTTTAATAGTACTAAATTTATATTAAATTTTATTTGAATATTTCATTAGCAGGCACATCACCTTCAGGAGACGTTGTTAACAAGCTTGGACTAGCTTGATAGATGACAAAAATTATAGGATAGTACATCGAAGATTTTAAATCATAGGAACCAAATTGATAAAGTTATAGTGGTGGTTTATGTCTAAGACATGAAACATTCCTACATGTGAAATAGGACAACTTTCATGGGTAACTCGATGGAGCCTATGAGGTGGGATGAGTTATCATCGTATTCCGTGATTACAATTGGACTTGGTTCAAGCCTAGATCAGGTACACCAATTTGGAAGGCTATGTGGAGATGAAGGATATTTAGACCTCCTCCCCTATCAACCAAGCATTTCTCAAGCGTGTGGTGATTTAATATCACCTCTATGTATAAGGCTTAGTTATGGGTTGTAGTGGGTTTATCTAACTCATCGTCGGTGAATATGATGGGAGTCTTGGTAAGGATGGGAGAGACCAAGAAGGATTAGGATTAAGGAGTTATAGAGGTGTTAACCTTGGCTTTATTTAAGATTCCCTTGAAGACTTGCCTATGTTTAGGTAAGATTTGTATCAACTCTAAAATAGACATGCTTATGAGAAGTTTTGACAAATATTGTTCTAAATCAAATATTGGCAAAACTTTTGTTGGTATCATGGCCATGGTTAGACTTGCCTAGTTCCTTTGAGATCTGGAGTCTCACCTGCTCTATCAAGTCTTCAATTTTATTCTTTAAATAAAAAATTTTGTTGGTATCATAGCCTTTGAGCATATGATATTTGCAAAAATTGTCCAAAAATTTTCCTTTAGGAGTTGCCCCTTTAGGGATCGCAGAAAGACTCACCAAACCTTGTGCCAATAAGATGTCTAGGACTTCCGTGAGTGGTTGTCCTAGATTCGTGTATTCCCTTAATTTTTGATTTTTTACCAAATACTTTTGTTTGGAGGGCTTAGAGGGTCCAGACGAACTCGACTCTACTTGCACACTAACTACTTTTTGAGTTTTCACTCCTCCTTCCGGTACATGTGGCCTATATGCCCCGAGTTTTTCAAACTTGTTTTTAGGAAAGACCTTCCATTTACACAGATCTTCACAAACTCCTTTTTCAAATTGTCTTGAAAGAAGGAATCTTTTTTAATCAATTTTTGAAAGTTACTCATCTCATGGAGGGAAATGAGTGCTTTTAAATCCGTTTTAAAATTTTCAAGGATGAGTATTATTGCGCATCTTTTAGGAATGGGCTCTTTGACTTAACCCAAGAGTGACCACCATCTAATGGTGAATGCGTGTGCAGCCTCATTAGGGGATTGCTTTGTATCTCTCAAAGTGTTGAGAGTAGGTGTGAATTCTATGTTGTGGGAAAATCTTTACAGAAAGTAATTCGCTAAGTCTTCGAAGGTAGCGAATTGACTTAAGTAATGCATGTGCAGCCTCATTTGGGGAATTTCGGTGTGGATAGTCATGAATTTGGGTATGATTGTTTTTTGTTTTCCTTTCATACACTTGGTATCCCTATTCTGAATGCTTGCAAACGGATTTGGAAAGAGAAAGAAACGAGCAGTGTCACTACATCATGTGAGCATCAAATTGAAATTCGCTAGGCAAGCAAGAACTCTATCCTATGTCAGTCTGGGAGTTCCACGTTGTTGTTCAATAGCAGTTCATGATTTCCATAGTTAGACGTTAAAATTCTGTGTTTATTATATACATCAAAATTTTCAAATCCCAAATGTTATCAACAGCAATACATGATCTCAAATTCATAGTTTACATATAAATAACAATTCATAATGTGTTAAAACTTTGTATCATAACATCAATTTTTCACACTTGTGTTGCATTGTTAGTATTGTCAATTCATTGCTGTTGACATTATCGCTAGCAATCTATGATTAGATATTATGCACAAGAAATATCCATTGCATTCTCATTGCCTATTTGTGAACATCAAAACTGTTTGACATATGAATTGCAATCACTATTGTTTGTATACTAACATTACCAATAGCAATCCACTGTCATAATGTTTTTTTACGTCGCAGGCATCTCCTTCTCTGGCTTTCTATATTTTCTTTTGTTTTGTTTTTTTCATTGATCAGGTATAAGGAATGTCAATCCTTTTCGAGGGCGATGCGAAAGTAGTCTTTTTGGTTTGGTCTATGTTGGTGGGGTGAGAGGTACCGACGTGTTTTTAACTTATCACTATACAACATTACTTTGAAAGACGCAGGTTTGACCCATTTAGGATGTGGTACCAAATTGTAGAGATTACTGCAAATATTGGGTTAGAGGAAATAAAGCATACTAACAATATGATACAGCTATTTGTACATGGTGACTAGTGAGGGTTAATCCTATCTTAATCTGAAATACGAACTGGCGTTCATACTAAATTTTGATGCATTTCTTTTGTTACATAGAGGAATAAATTTGCTTGGAAATGCCATATGATGAGTTCGAACTTTTGGCGGGTATGCATCTTTCTGAACATGTTTGTTGGTAATATCATTTCGGCATTGAAAGAAATGGTGCCCAACTGCACTTAGATACGTTAACGTCCATGCAATTCCAACACATTGGTTGGACAAACTTGTACACCAACGCACAAAACATTCAAATTTATTATAAACCATGTGATAAAACCAATGTAATACTTTGTACTAACCTTTTTGTATCATGATCTTTATTCAGGAAACCTTTTATAACAATCCTTTGCTTCTTATTTAAATTGAAATCTGTAATATAGAGTTTTATAGAATTTCTTAAGTTGAGAAAAATTATACAAGCATGGCACTCGTGTGATGAATATATAATAGGTTTTGACAATTTCAAGAAACTAATAATGATTTTTTTAGAAAATTAATGAAAATGATATTAAAATAATGATATGAAAAACAAACCGCAGGATACTAAAGTGAAAAAATTACATACCATAAGATACTAAAGTGACGACCATGCTGCTAACATCGTACAATGAAGGAAACAGTGCTGAACTTTGCACTAAAGAATCTCACAAAAAGTTGCCAGTTGAGTTTTGTGACCGAGGTAAGTCGACGAGCTGCAGGCCTGTAGGACGATCGAGGACAAACTCCAACCACACTCTAATGGTGATGAACACCAACTCTACTAGTGAACGTTGGCATGTGTGTTGTGGCCTGCAACATGCATGCCCTAAATGCATAGAAGATCATCCCGTCTCAATTGGAATCAAATTAAAGACATTCAAATCAAGTTAATTGGAGTTTATATATACATAAAAATTATATTAATATAGCATGAGCGATGCAGTACAACCGCAACTCTCCATCAAGAGAAACATGGCCCAATTGCATCTCCTACAATAGGGTGGTGTGGTTTGGCCACATGTCCACGTGAATGATTGACAACTCAGGGTCGCCCAGCCAATGGTTTCATACATCAAAAATAAATTAAAAAGAAGAAGCAAATCCACCATGTACCAATGAAAATCCAAAAATCTCTATCCATCAACTTCTTCCTCTCTTTCTTATTTCTTCTTTTCCAATGGGGTTCAAAGGAGTTTACTTGTGCATTGTTCAACTGCCAGAGAAGGCAAGGGTGGTAAAAACACAAACAAAATATTGAATACTGGAGTGGAGAGAAAGAAATACCGAAAATGGTATGGAGAGAAGAGAGAGAGTATTGAGATAATTTGGGTATTTAAAAAAAGGGTGTGCATATCCCGTTTATGGTGGTTTGGATTCGTGGAGAGATGGCCATGTGGAACTCAAGGTGCATAGTTAGCACCTGACATGGGAAGGCCATCGAAGCGTTAGAAGTAAACCATCATTAAGTATGATCCTTGCTTTTGTTAGACGCTAATATGACTCGAGATCGAACTTGATGACGAAGCATCCATGTAGCCAGCCGACCCTGGAAAAGGCATGGTTTGGTGGTGTATGCCGTCTTTCTTTTTGCTTACCACCCCTAATAATTCAACAAAAGCTCTAACAGGTCCGATACGAAAAAAATGAAGAGGTGACGTTGAAGTCAAACAAGAACCTGTTGGCAGCGTGCATTCTTACCCAAACTTTAGGTCTTTCTGGGGACCTATGAACCCTAAACTCGCTATAGATGACTTGAATGATGATTCAGCTAAAGCAAAAATTGACATGTTTCTCACAACAACATGCAATCAATTCTCAACCAAAAGTGTGTAATGCACGCGTAGCAACCCTATCTGGACTAAACGCAATAAAGTTTCAACATAATGGGAAAAACTGAAAGAAGAAATGATGCTGGATCCTTCATATCGGTTCCGGATCATATTTCGAAAAGATTCAGGGGATGCATGGCCGAACCAAATTAGTTAAATTTTGAAGAAAAAATGCAAATTTATAAGAAATAGATTTTTGCATTAAAAATTTCAAAATCAAACAATGGGTTGACTTTGGCTGTCATGGCACTCTCACGCATCAAACTAAAGAATTGCTGATTCAATTTGATTTTGACACCAGTACTGCTCTCTCTCTCTCTCAAACCTCCAATCCATAATAATAAAATCAGCTAAGGAAATCATGAAGCAAACCCTGTGATCGGTAGCAGATGGATCTCAAGACATTCTGTACAGGTGAAGCCAAATGTGAGTTGGATCCAAAATCGATTCACAGTGACCCACCCTGCCTAATCCCGCGATCGATGTCTATTATGTGTGAATAGTACGTGCCTCTTGTGGTATCCAGTTGATCACAGAATACTGTCAATGTTCTTGTAATTATTCAAAGAGTGGAATATTGTTTAAAAGGTGCAGACGATGATGATTAAATAAGAGGAAGAATATTTGGTCTGTCGTTGGTCGACATAATTCTTTTGTTGCTGCTTCTCCCTCCCGTTACTCGCTAACCACCCTCTGCTATTACACGTTTTCGATTAAATATTTATCTGAACAAGGAGGATCAACAGATGGGATTCAGGAATTTGAAGCTGACCTGATGATTCATTCACTGATTCATGAAACCAAAGCAGGATCTGATTTATAAACCGATTGGAATCTAATTTACATATTTTCCTTGCACTTCAATATGGATATCCTGAAGCCAACCAGGTGATTTAATACACGAAAATACTAGCAGAATAGGTAAATGGGGTCTGCTTCATTTCCTTTGGCGGAAAGAATGCAAACTTTGGACCGTGTAATCTGGTTAGCAGGGAATGCAAACTCTTTGGACCGTCTTCTTTCATGCTCTTTGGAAATTACACACGGGACGCTTTTTCCTCCATTATTTAACCAAATTTTACATCTGTTCGCAAAACGGGCAGTTCGACGCTGAAACAGTATATTACGAAATCTAAGACATTAAACAAATGAATTTGCAATATAATTAATACCTTTTTGTTGGGCTTCACGTATTATGAGAAGCATACAACAGATTCTCAACATTGGAACTTTGAATCGAGATTCCTCATCCCTCTGATGTGGCATATCTGCCAAAGCATCCACTACCCTTTTGCATTCTCTGGACACTATATAATACCATTTTTAAAGGTTCAAATCCCCAACATTCTTCACAATTCTGGGGAACCACGATTAGTCTGAAAGTGGTTACAATATACGTCATAGTATTTGTGTGTCTATATGTTGGACTTAACAATGTATTCAATGATTGTTGGGCCTAGTGAAACCAATATAACATTAATTACATTTAGTTGATGATAAGTACTTTTAAAGAATTAATTCTTAAATCATTAATAAAGGTGAAAGTCCAAAAGTCTGAAAATCATATGTATGAGGGGCTTGTGCACGTGAATACCATTTGACATTCTTTAGTATGATATTAATGGTTGAAAGAATCCCACTTGCTCTTTTAAATAGATGGTAACTCTTGAACCTTAGTTTAAAGAACTTGTATAGGGCATAGAAGACCATACATGTATGAGTTAGGTCGGGTCGAGTTTTTGAATTGTCTTCAATATTCTTCTTATACAAAAAATCTTTGATCTAAAGGTCAAATGAAATAGTTAGCAACTCAGGCATGGTCGAAGGTGGCTTGAGTTGTGGTAATCGTTTTATCATAGGAGAAAGATGTTAGTACTTGTGCAAGCCTAATAGCATACATTGATTGCTCTAAGGTAAGTCCGTGACAACGACTCAATCAGATAAGTTCTTTACTGATTTTGTTTTGCTTGCTTGGTCTTACACGCTATTTGCTTATAACTTTACCTAGATCTTTAGTTTTGGTTTATGTGGGAATGCTAATGTTTGTTGCATATTGTTCATTACGCATCTAACCTTACGATTTCTTCCAACATTCTTAGGGAAATGATTGACCATGTTAGGACCTAAGGGTCACCATGCATGTAACCTAACATGATATGTTTTTTTATGACTTAAGATTGATATGACCTTAATAACGAAAAAGTTTGTTGGCTCCACTTCAAATATTGGCAATAATGTATGAAGGTATGATTGACCATGTTAAGGTACATTTATTGAGTTAGATTGTCTCCAACATGATATTTCTAACCTTAAAGTTCAGATAAAATTATCGAGTGGAGGGAGGACACCTTGTGTCATTGTTCTATTTTGTCAGTACTGTCGAATGTATTATTTGATGTATACAGTTCTTTTCCTTCAACAACAACAAAAGATTTATGAACTACCTTGGATTAAAAATATAATGCTAATGACTTAGGTCTTAAACATATTTTGTGGATAAGTTTTTGAAATATCATATGGTAGAAATATGAGTTTAGATTATCTCATGATAGATATAGCAATAGAGGAAGAGGATATAAGTGAGAAACAAGTTATGTGTATTGATAGCAATCATAAACTAAATATGACGGTCAAAAGAAAATGATTACTAATCCTAAAAGAAAGCAAAAGTAAAGTATAAACCAAAAGTTAAGATGCAAAAGATACACAAAAACAAACCATACTAGATTTGTGGTTAGGTTGGACATTGGGCTAAGGAGTATCCCTCCAACATGATGACCACTACATCCGGTGTCAGCAATAAGTATCTACCTCTTAAACCCAAATATTGTCTAATTATGAGTCATATTATTGTATTGTAAACACTAGGAAAAATGTGCATGTCTTACTAGGCCGTCTGGGGAAGGATTGTAACCTCAGGGGATCATTCTACTACTGAGGTCAAGAGCGAAGGACGTGTGAGATTGAAGTTTTTCTCAAAAAATGTTTTGACTCTTTAGTGAGTTAGATATATCCCTATGATTTGCCAAACATCCTTAGTAGTCCGATCTTAGTTAAAAAAAAAAAAATATTAGATTGACAATGTATTAAAGTTATAATTACGTGACTAAGTGTTGGGTGTTTCTTTGATAAGGGTTATTTGTGTGATATGGAAGACTTGTTTAAAATTGATATCATGTACTTGATTCTTCAATAAATGTCAATACATTTTTTTCTTTATTTTCAATATTGAATCATCAAATGTATGGCATGAAAAGTTGGGTCATGTTAAATTTTGATTTCATAAAATGAATGATGAATTTGAATATGATCCCTAAAACTGTATAGATAGAAAGCACAAATGTGAAATATTTGTGCAAGCGAAGCAACCTATGAAACCAATCCATATGGTTGATCAAAAATATGATATTTTAAATTTAGTGCACACTAACATTTGTAAATTCAATGAGATGAAAATTAAGGATAATTAAATATACTTTATTGTATTCATTGATAATTATAACAAATACTATTATGTTTACTTGCTTAAAAATAAGGATGAAGCTTTAGAAAAGTTTCAAATTTATAAGAATAAAGCTAAAACTCAAATTGGTAGGGGTACTTAAATGATTAAAGTCTAGTAGGAGAAGTGTGTATATCTCAAATATTTTTCATGAATACTTTAAAATATTAGTATTGTACATAAGGTTACTGCTCCTTGTTCACCACATTCTAATGGGATAGCAGAATAAAAAATATAACATTGTCTAATATGGTCAATGTTTTACTATAGAGTTCAGGACTACCTACATACATGTAGAGAAACATTTTGAATACAACTTGTTATATTTTAAATAGTATTCTGTATAAGAAAATAGTCTTTTTGAACTCTAAAGAGATCAAAAGACAAAGTCTCAAATATCTTGGGGTGTCTTACAAAAGTACTTATCTAAGAATACAAAAGAAAAAAATTGAGACCTAAAATAATTAATATTATATTCTTGGGTTATGTGGAGACTAGATATGTGTACATATTCTTAGTCCTTAAATCTTATGTATTTAGCAAAGATCTCGATACAATTATAGAACTCTCCCTATGCAACAATCTTTGATAATATATTTCTTATAAAAACTAATATGCCCCAAGTGTTTCTTCATGAGATCCAAACCCTACTCTTGATTTCATTCTCAATCATGTGAAAAAAGACGACAATTATGCAAGATAATGCTTAATGTGTTATTTCTAGATGAGAGGAATGTGAGAAAATAACTAAACTAGGAGGAATAAATGAGTTAAGATATCTAAAAACTTTGGAAGTGATTCAATACTTTTAATGTTCAGAATGATCATATTATCTTCCAATCTGATGTTAAGTTTTGTAAGGAAGCCATTAATGATGATATCCAATCAATTCTCTCAAATCGAACTTGAAAATTTGTTGATTTGCCTTTTGATTGTTTTGCAATTGGATATAAATAAAATTTAAGAAGAAAATATAAATAGAACAATTAATAAGTATAATTCTAGGTTAGTTACTAAGAGATATACATAAAAGAAAGAAATAATAGATTATTTTGACACTTATTTCCTTATTTTTCACTTGACTATAATTTGAATGCTTATAACATTGGCCTCAATATATTATTTTACAATCCATCAAATGGATGTAAAACGTTTCTCTAAATCATGATCTTGATAAAATTTATATGAAATAACTAGAACATTTTGTGGCTCGTGGGAATGAGTTTAAGCTATGTAAACTTGTTAAATACTTATATGGATTTAAACAAGCCCTTAAACAATAGCATGAAAATTTTGATTTTATTATATCATCTTTTGACATCAATTCTAATGAATTCGATAGGTGTGTCTACAACAAAACTATTAATGATGTACTCATTATTCTATCTTGTTTATAGAAGATATCTTATTGTTTGGTTCTAATATGAGAGTAGTTAATGAAACTAAAGCATTCTTCTGTAGAAAATTTGAAATAAAAGATATGAGTGTTATTGATGTGATTTTAGTTCTTAAAATGAGAAGGCTTATTGATTATATAATAATCTCTTATTCTCATTATATTGAACTCTTTTTTAAAGAGATTTGAATATACAATACATAGACATGTTAAGATCCTATATTATTCCTCAAAGGCCTTGTACAAGAATGAGAGTGGTATTCTTGTGTTTCAAGTAAGACACTATTAGATTATCAAAAGTTTGATATATCTAATCAATTGTACATGATCAAACATTGATTTTATTGTGTGTAAGTTGAATATATACACTAGTTGTTCAAATGGAACTCATTTAGAGGCTTTAGACATAGTATTTCGGTATTTAAAGGGAACTATTCCCTTAGACTACATTAAAGGATATAGCAATGCCAGCTGAATTTCTAAGAACTCTGAGAGCAATGGGGTTTCTGGATATGTATCTCTTTGGTAGTGGCGTTGTCACTTAAAAATTCAAGAAACAAACTATTGTGTCTTGTTCTATCTGTAATATAAAATTGTGTTTTGGATGAAATTATAATAAAAGCAAAATGACTTAAGAGACTCATATCCGGTTTACCTATGTTAAAGAAGTCACTAACTATAATTTTGATATATTATAATATCTAAACAACGATTGCTAAAATAAAAAAAATTCCAAGTACAACAAAAAATAATGAAGACACATCCAAGTCATACTTAAGTATGTAAAGACACTCATGTTTAATGAGGTTATGATTGCAAACTTTATATGATTCAAAGATAACACAACTGATCCTTTAATTAGGGGACTAACATTAGCCCTATTATACAAATTTTGGTCAGAGATGAGACTGAAACCCATAAGTTATTCATAGGCAGTGACAACCCAACCTAATTCAGTAGAGATCCCACAAAGAAGGTTTAATGTAGTAATAATGAGTTGTTGGATAAATTCGATGATGCTAAATTAAATATAATACTTGTAATATTTTGTATGTTTGTTTTCTATTGTAGATCTGAAAATTTTATTCCAAAGCCTATGTAGAGACTTGAAATAAACTTCTCAATCTACTTCGTTCTTGCGCGAGCATGCCAGTTAGTTTACTTAAACTAGCAAAGTAGATTTTCTGACTTTAATGCGATTGTGAGGAAGTGAGATCTTTCCGTCATAGGCCTTCTTGAACCGATGCTCAAGGGTCAACCTAGACGCTTTAAGGATTGATTTAGATCAGGTATGATTTCAAATTCACTTCAAGAAAATTCAAGAGACTTAATCAAATTCATGAACTAGGCTTTTTGAAGACAAATTTTGCGAAGTTCTGAAAAACAGAATTTATAGTGAACATACACTAATGTGAAGATTCTAAAACTATTTTTATTTTAGTTTTAGGTATTGTAATTATTTAGAATTAAATCTAGGAATTACCTCTACTCAAGCACTCGGAACTGTTCTATTATAGAAATACATAGACTTAAATAAATGTTTGTATCTTGGTGCATAGAGTTCCGATTTTTATGAACTTAGTCTTGTTGGAAAGCTATGGATGTCAGCTTTCTAATGAACCTATTTTATTAAAATTAAACCATTACAAACAGAGTTATGGGATAATTACTGTAAACACCCCAAAATAAAACGAATTTCAAAATCAAACACCTAGTTTGAAAATCAATCCAAAAGGCCAAATTTGAGGTTTTCGAAAACCTAGGGGCTGTAAAAGCTTCCAAATTTTGTTTTAAACCCCTTTCAAATCAAATTTCATATATATGGGCCAAGTTCCCATTTTGCAAAAACAAATCTTCAATAGGTGAAGCCCTGAATGCCAAAGCAGCCTCAAAAACAGGTGCAGAAGCCCAAAAGCAGCACCCTGGCCTCATAAAAGCCAGGGTCAAAAGGCGAAAGGAAGGCCTAGGCTCGATGCAGAATGCCAGCCCGGAGCACCCAGAAGCCAAGTCAAGCACATCCATCCAAGCAACAGAAATTGAAACCAGAAATGACGAAATTGAGCAGAAACGAAGTCCCAAAAGGGAAAACCCAGCATAAGACGAAGCGCTGATGAAGCTAGGGCCAGCACAAACCGTCCGTCTCAAAACGCCAAGAAGGACTGTTTAGAGAAAATTTGGATCGGATCCATATCCAAATAGTGTTTGGATTTGGATCGGATCCAAATAGTGTTTGGATTGGATTGGATCTAGACCAAAATATCCAGATCCATATCCATATAAATGTTTGGATTTGGATCGAATCTGGTAATAAATATACAGATCTCGAACCCATATCCAAACCCAAGACCCACCTCACTTGCCTATAAATAGTGGTGAGAGGGTCTCCAAGAAGGGGTTTCACGTGAAATGCTTGGAGGAGCCTTGGAGGAGAGAGAAAGGGTTAAGGTGAGTGTTTAGTGCTTAATTTCATTTTTAGTGGGTTAAGCTTTGTGGGCTAAATAGGATTAGTATGGGTTGCACCAACATGATCCGAGGTGGCTGGACCAAAGCTTGAGCCTAACCTAGCCGAACCCCTAAGGTAAGCCTAAATCCCTAACTAAACCTTCTCCTTCTAACCCTCTAAACCTAACCCAATCGGACCTAAATAAAACCTAACCTAACTAAACCCACCTGGCCCAAGACCGACTTGGCTAGGTGTTGGCCACACCTAACCACCGAATCCCCTAGGAACAAATCGCGGCACCCAAACCGAGTGCACCTTGTACTCGGCTTACACCCACCCAACCGACTACCTTCCCTAAACCCCACCATACGTCCTAACCCATGCCACCAGCACCCACCTAATTCCATCGCCATACTCGTCCCCTAATCCCAGCTGACCCTACACTCCACCACCCTATGCACTCCCCCATCCACCTTGCCACCTTACTACCTTACACTCCACCGCCCTACATCCCACCGCCTCAACCTAAAATCCTCACTCGTGCACCCTGCCGCCTCACCAACCTATGCACTCCGCGTGCACCCTACCGCCTCACCACCCTACAAACTCCCCCGGATACCCTTCACTCCATCGCCTAACCGACAGCGCCCCCTGCGTACCTGCCGACTCCTAGCGCACTGCCTGCTGGGACCCCACACTTAGCGCCTATATCCCTATCGCATTCCCGTGACCCATTACCTGTCCCCTACACGCGCCTAGTCAACTTGTCGCCTGCACCTTAACCCGGCACCTAGCGCCAGTTCTTGTGTATCACCCGGCCAATATCCCCCTTTGCCGTGACTCACTAACTAGGACCCTAACTAAGACTATACCCCAATCCCATCCTACAGCCCAAACCGGCCTAAGATTCACTTAGCCAACCAAGCCCAACTTGGTTAGCCACCTCATGTCTCGAGCATGGCGAAGAGGACACCCTTGGGGCTGCCAAAGTGAACCAAATCCGTGTAGATTGGAGAAGAAGTCCGAAACCACTTGTAAGTGTTTAAAATTCGGTATTTTATATTACTTCTCCCTTATATCCAATTCAATTTGATACGGGGTTGTATTAACAGAGCGTTGTCTCCCCCCGGGATGTAATATTGGTGCTTGACACACGAGACACATACGTGTACTTGAGCCTTAGCTCTTATCTCGTACACGAGACACATACATGCACTTGAGCCTTAGCTCTTATCTCGTACACAAGGCACCCACGTACACAATTGAGCTTTCGCTCTTACTCCAAAGACTCTAGTAAAAGCCATATAAGCTGCAATTTCATTCGGGTTGGTACTTTAAGTCGTGTGAGTTTGTCATTTCAATTCCACACTCACCCAAAGGACACCCGAGCACTTGCTCCACACCCACGCACCTTTTGGCCTTGGAAGCCCTTAAGATATAGACATATCTATATACTTTCAGCTGCATGAGTTTTACGGTTCAGCTGTGTACGTCTTTACATTCCGGGTTGTTAAATTTCAGTCGTGTGAGTTGTCTTTACATTTATACACAACACACACGCACACATTGAGCCTTTTCGCTCTTATATCTATATTTCCCCGTTCCGCAAGTAAAATTTCAGTCGTGTGTGTGAGTTTTCTTTCCATTTACACACAACACACACGAACACGTTGAGCTTTACTGCTCATATATATACTTATATTTAAATTTCGGCAAGTTCAATTCAAGTCGTGTGAGTTTGTCATTTCAATCCTACACTCACACACACATGCATTGAGCCTTTCCGCTCTTAATATAAGTATATCTCCCTTCGGCAATTTACATTCAAGTCGTGTGAGTTGCCTTTAATTTTCGGGTATTTCCCTTAAGCTTCGTCTTTACATTTCGGGTTTTACATTTAAGTTGTGTGAGTTGCTTTCAATTCGAGCTTAGCTCACATAATACCCTCCAAACCTGAGATACTTCCCATACTTGTATTTGTAAGCTTTCGAAAAAGCCCCGAATATCCCGTACAAACATGCCAAACTTAGGTCACTTATGCACACACATAGCTGGCCTAAATAGCGTAAAATCAAAGACTTGGATACGTGCAAACCACGTAAATAAAATCTACAAATAGGCATACAAATCGACAAGATACTTTCGTGTTCTTTTCAAAAGTCCATGCTTGTTAAAAATCGAGATTTTCTAAAGCATTTAAACCGACCCTTAAGCACCGGTTCAAGAAGGTTTACAACGAAAAGATTCCACTTGCCCACAATCACCCAAAATGTCAGATATTTCCAAAATCCTTCACTAGTTTGAGTAAGCTAGCTGGCACGCCCTAAAGCGACTTAGACACGAAAAAGGTTCACTTCAGGCCTAAGAACCCAAAGTGATAATTTTTCGTGTGTCTATAGATTTGGCACGCTCGGTGGGACGTGGGTCTTAAGAAAATCGATAAAAAACAAGCAAACCTCTTGAAAAATTTTCCAAAAAAGTATTTAACCGTTTGCCTTTTTGCATTTCATAGTTGGTTTTCGAAACAAGCATCGGAGTCATGTCGAGTTCAGACTCCAATGAGGTGACCAACCATGTCTCGCGCACATGAAGTCCTCACTCAAAGAGATTTTCAAAAATCAGAAATAGGAGAGAAGAAATAGAGGATTTGCGAAAAGATTTTGAAGCCAAAATCGCTGCACTTAGCCAAGAGGCCGAGGCAACTAATTTGTGTTCGTCTCATGACGAACCAGCAAAGGCTAAAAAGAAATTCAATAAAACTCGCAAACCCAAGGAAACCTCCGCTATGGAGGGAAACCAATACCACGAGTCATTCAGTCATAAGGACTGTAAAGCCCTACAATAGTTGCTAAAAGGGCAAAATAAAGAGAAAAGAACGTATGCCCTGTCCTTCCTTTGGATTACGAAACAGACAGTGACGACGAAATACCGAATTTCCATCGGTATGATAGCATGGGGGATCCTAGATCCCACCTGCAACTCTTTTCTCGTCGAGCCCACAAAAAGAAGGACTCGATGAAATGGATTTATTGGTTTCCCCTTTCCCTTAAAGGAACTGCTTCAAAATGGCTTGCTTCTTACGATTTGAGTCAGTTTGCAACTTTTGAAGAGTTAGTGAACTACTTTATGCAATGATTTTTGCATAACATAGAAGTGACGCCAACTCTAAACACTTTGAGGGATACAAAACAAGCGGCGAACGAGGATGTACACGCATTTATCGTTCGATGGAGGTCCCTCCTAGGGCAAGTGAGAGAGCCAATATCAGAAGGATGCGCAGTAATGCTCATCCTTGACAATTTTAGTAGTAATTTGAAAACCGTTCTCTTCCTACATGAAATCTCAACTTTTCACAAGTTAATCAAGAAAGCTTCCCTTTTCGACATAAATTTAAAGAAGGGAGTCTACGATCACTTGTGGAAAGGGAGTGTTTTACCAAAGACTCGGTTGGAAAAACCCGGCACATACAGGATGCCCATAATGAACAAAGGGGCAAAGCCCCTAAAAATTGACAACGTCTGAGTGGAAACAAACCCGGCCGACACTTCGAAAAAAATTGAGCAAAAAAAGGAAAATTTGCAAAAACGTTTTGAAAAATATGAGTACATGCCCTTAATGCAACCTGTTTCGGAGGTCCTAGACCTCCTACTCGCACAAGAGATGATTACACTCCTAGAAATTCCAGAGGGGACACCCCCAAAAGGGAAATTTCTAAATAGATTTTGCAAGTATCATCGACTAAAAGGTCATGATACTAGCAAGTGTTTTTCCCTTTTAAACAAGATTGAGAACTTGATAGCATAGGATCAGCTCCAGGTCACTGAGAAACTAGAGCCTGCCCAAGCTATTTTCAAAGAACCCTTCCCCAATCACGCAAGCACTAGTGGGAAGGGCAAAGAGGTATGTGCTTTCTTGACTTCAAAAAGTCTAGTGCATTCATCTTATTCTGGCTTTACTACTTGTACACCATCTCTCATCCTTCATAGGAAAATCGCCCAAGTAGTAATCCGGGGAGCGCCTAGAGTCTCGCTCCCGGTTAGAACCATTTTACAAATTCAAGGTGCTCCAAAGCACACAAGAAGAGCCACAATAGGCGCGAGCCCTAGGCAGATTGTGGGGGAGGTGATTAGGTCCGGAAGGATCTATCAACCCCCACATCTACAAAGTGTTAAAAAAAAGTGGTCAGTATTCTTGGCCCTTCAAAAGCATGTATTCCTAGGGTTTCGCCAAAAACGGACAAAGGAAAAAATGTTTTAACCTTGTATGATTTTGAAAATCATCTTTCGAAGATTCCCATAAACATGTCCATCCTAGAGCTGATACAAACCTCGCCTAGGCATAGACTTGTCTTAGAAAAAATCCTAAAAAGAGCCAAGGTTAGCCCAAGTATAACCCCTGAGTCCTTGTCAATCTAAGTGGCGCCCATATGTGTAAAAATACCAATCGTGTTCTCGGAAGAGGATATCGAAATACCATATGAAACCCACAACCAAGCTTTGCACATCGAGGTAGTTTTAAATTACTATCCTCTTCACAAATGCTTAGTTGATGGGGGAGGAGGTCTCAACATCCTTTCGCTCCACGTAGCGTATCAAATCGGAGTCACCTTGACCTCCGTAAACCCAAGCCCCATCGTAATCACTGGATACGATGGGAATGCATCTAGACCACTAGGAGCCGTGGAATTACCCATAGAAACAGGGGGCATAGCCCACATGGGGGTGTTCCATGTCTTAGACATTCACTCCCACTACAACTTATTGCTGAGAAGACCCTTGATACACAGCCTGCGAGCTGTACCATCCACCTTCCATAGGTGTGTCAAAATCCCCCACGAAGACCATATAGTGGTAATTCTAACCAAAATCCAAAAAAATTAAAAAATCTCAAAATACAAAAATAATGTGAAAAATCTCAAAAACCAAAAACATTAGAAATTTGTGCAAAAACCAAAAAAGTTGTAGTTTGTATAGCTCCAAGTGTCTTTGCTTTGCCAAAATCCAAAAAAATTGAAAAATTAGAAATTTCCAAAAACAAAATCCTGTATATACCAGCTCTTGGTAAAAATTTGGAAAAGGCCAAGGATTTTGAAGAGAAAATTATCTTCATAATAAGACCAAAAGCTTCGAAACCTGTAGAAATTCCAAAACAAAAACCAGGTGTTTTCAAAACCCATGCATCAAGTTTAAATTCCCTAGGATTCAATACTCTCGAGAATGATCAAAGCCTGGAAGATGATCCCTTTCTCCCTGAGGAGGATCCCACTTCTGAGCTTCCCGAGTTTCATAAAATCCTTGATTTTGAAAAACCTTTGAATTCTGTAGGAGGGATTTCATAGAGATCAACCTAGGGAGTAAATCAAAGCCCAAACACATTAAGATAGGCGCATGTTTGCATGAGCATAAAAAATCATCATTCATTGCATTCTTGAAAACCTATATCGATGTGTTTGCATGGACGTATGAAGACATGCCAGGTATAGACCCAAGAGTCATAGAGCATCGTCTTCCCCTAGATTTGGATTCGAAACCCATAAAGCAAAAGCTTAGAAAGATTCATCCGAACGTACATGCGCAAGTTAAAGAGGGTTTAGAGTATCTGCTAAAAGCCAGTTTTATAAAACCCATTGCGTATTCTGATTGGTTGTCAAATATTGTTGTGGTTCAAAAATCCAATGAGAAAATTTGAATATGCATCGATTTTAGAAACCTGAATAAAGCCACCCCAAAGGATAACTTTCTTTTACCTAACATTGATTTGATAGTCGATAGTACTGCAAATCATGAAATGTTTTCATTCATGGATGGCTATTCAGGATATAACCAAATTAAATTAGCCCCAAGAGCTCAGGCTAAAACTGCTTTCACCATACCCTGGGACACATACTGCTATACAGTCATGCCCTTTGGTTTGAAAAATGCTGGTGCCACCTACCAAAGAGTCATGACTACGATCTTTCACGATCAAATTCATGAGCTCGTAGAGGTATATGTGGATGATCTTTTGGCTAAATCAAAAACTCGATGCACCCATATCGAATGTTTACAAAAAAATTTCGAAAGGCTTAGGCTTTACAAAGTAAAGCTAAACCCTCAAAAATGCGTTTTCGGAATAAAATCCGGTAAGCTATTAGGCTTTATGGTAAGCCAAAGGGGCATCGAAGTCGACCCCTCTAAGTGTAGAGCCATCATAGACATGTCTCCACCCTCCAATCTTACGCAAATTCATAGCCTCCAAGGTCGCCTCCAATCAATTCGCAGGTTTATTTCAAACCTCGCTACAAGATGCGAACCTTTCAACAAACTTTTGAGAAAAGGGGTAAAATTCGTATGGGACGATGAGTGTCAAAAAGCTTTCGAAAGACTAAAAGCGTATTTGGTTAATCCTCCTGTTTTAAACCCTCCAAAGTAAGGAAAACCTCTTTTACTTTATATTTCTGTGCATGCAAATGCTTTGGGTGCATTATTGGCTCAATATGAGGATGATACCTATAAAGAGTATGCCATCTACTATATTTCGAAAACTCTATTGGCTTATGAACAAAATTATCAAGCCATGAAGAAGACTTGCTTGGCCTTGGTGTGGGCCTGCCAGAAATTTCGACACTACTTCCTAGATCATGAGATCTGGATAGTGTCTAGGCTTGATTCAATCAAGCATCTGTTTGAAAAACCTATCCTCACGGGTAGGCTGGGTAAATGGCAACTCCTCTTGATGGAGTATGACCTGAAATTCCACCATCAAACGTCCATCAAGGGCCAAGCCCTAGCCGACAATGTGGCCAACTTTCCCTTGGAAGATTCATATCCCACACTTGACAAAATGCCCGATGAAGGCATATTTCAAAACCAATTTCAAAATCACATTTTATCAAATTGCTCAAACGAAAACCAAGTGTGGAAGATGCACTTCGATGGGGAATGAAACCAAAGAGGGGTTGAGACAGGAATCATCCTCATATCCCCTGAAAAGGGAGAAATACCCATAGCCATTCGTCTAGATTTCGAGTGTTCCAATAACACAGCCGAATATGAAGCACTCATACAAGGCTTAAAAATTTTGAAAACTCTAGGGGCATCATGCATCGAAGTCTTTGGAGATTCTTTACTTGTCATAAACCAAGTGTTAAAGATTTGGCAAGTTAAAAATAAAAAACTTCTTTCATACCACAAATTGGCCACCAAACTGGTCGAGTCGTTCAAATCGTGTACACTCACACACGTAGGAAGAGAAGATAATGGCATAGCCGATGCCCTCTCATCCTTGGGCTCAGCCCTAAGGGTTGATCCCACTTTGGGAACTAGACCCTTAGAAATATGGCACTTGCCCACTCCATCCACACACGATCTTGAGATTTGCCAAAACAACACAACTTCTACTAAAAAACCCTGGTTTCAAGACATCAAAAAGTTCTTAGAAAATGAAGGATTTTCAGAATACGCTTCGTCTAAAGACAAAGCTTTTATATGAAGAATTTCGACCTGATATTTGATTTTGGGAGGGGTTATGTACAAAAAGAGTTTCATTGGCATCTTACTAAGGTGTGTCGACCTGGAGGAGGCTAGGATAGTGTAAACACCCGAAATCCCACGAATTCCTTAAACAAACCTGGTTTTGTAAAAGCAGCCCCAAAGGGCCATTTTTGAGTCTGGAAACCCAGGAGCCTTCCAGACAACCCTGTACATATGTTTTAAACTCTGTATTTCAAAAATATATAATATAGCTTTTGAAAACCTTTTAAAACATGTTTTGAAACCCTGAAGTGGCTTGGCCCGATCAAGATAGGACCAGGAGAGCTAAAAAGAGCCCGAAACCGGAGCACACGTCGAGCCCGGCACAGCGACTCTTGTATCTGATTCACACCCCCAGGATCTCGAACGTCCAAGACCTTGTTCTTATCGAAATATCATTTGAAATCATTTCCGGAAGGCAGAAACGGAGGCGGACGACTATGTTGGCGAAGACCCAACGCAGACGGAGTACTGATGCTGTCAGGCCCCGCACGAATCGTCCATTTCGAACCCAGCTCGAAGGAGTCAGAGTTCAGTTTGTATTGGATCTGGACCATATATATCCAGATCCCAATCCAAACCCATATGTGGACTTGGATTGGGATTTGGATCCAGAGATCCAATCCAATATCCATATCCATGGCCCACATCACCTTCTCATAAATGGAGGTGGGGCCCACTTGAAATTCACGTGGGATCATGGGCATGAGAGAGAGTGGGGATGGAAAATATCAAGAGGGTTGTAATTAAGCTTGACTTGTGTGTCAAGTTTGGGGTTAATCATGTGGGTTAGCCTAATTGAGTGGGTTTAAGCTTGTAATTAGCCAAAACCTAACCTAGGGCTGCACCAACATGAGATGGTTAAGGTCTATGGGCCATGCAAAGGGAGCTCCTTCACCTAAACCTAACCCAAAACACCTAATCCAAGCCTACCCCCCTAATCCACCCCTAATTTGAGCCTAATCACCTAACGCACTTCCCTAATCCCGGCCTAATCCCAACCTAATCACCTAACCCACTTCCCTAATCCTTCCCTAAACCTAGGTTAATTCCCCTAATCCTAGCCTAATCACCTAACCTAGCTCACTAAACCTCACCCTAAAACCCAACCACCTAACCTAGCCCTAAACCCCTAAACCACCCCTAGCCCACAATCTACCCAAACCCCTAGTTTTCAAAATATCTGGCCCAACCCTTTCCAGCCCACCTTATCTACATACCACCCTACCTAAACCACCTAACCACTACCCCAAGCCCAACCCTAACCGACCTACCCATCCCTATTTAAACCCCCCCCCTTGGGGGCGGGTTTTTCCTGGCTGGCCGCCCTCACCAATCCCAGCCGGGTCCCCTTCTTCCCCAAGTCCAGCTGAGTTCCATCACCTCCCTCCTGTTCCACCTACTCCACCTGCACCGCCACCTTCTCTCTTCCATCCACCACCATCTCCCAGCCGGACGCCACCACCCTCTCCCAGCCGGACGCCACACTTGCTCTCCATCCCATCTACACCCGGCTTCTCTCTTCCATCCGCCACCTCTCCCCATTCGGTAAGCATTCCCCAACTCTACCTAAACCCTTCTCTACTCCCTCTCCACTCCTAGCCACCCACCATATCATCATCTCATCTACACATCAACCCCTTTGCTGCCACCATTTTCACTTAGCCGAACCTAGCACAACCTAAACCACCTGCCACTACCTAACCATCCTATCTACATCCGACCACCCTATAGGACTCCCATTCGGCCTTCCCATAAACTCCCCTTTAGGTCCACATTCCCAAAACACTCGACTCTCCTAGTGACCCTAAACACTCACTTGGTCCAGCCCTTTAATCCCCCACATCAAGGCGACACCCACTTGCAGCCGGCCACCTTCGAGGCGCCTATCCCGCGCCCCACTTGCAGCCGGCCAGCACCCTTTGTCATTCCCCTTCGCGGAGCTCCCGTTTGCAGCCCAAGGCGAAGGCCAAGCCCACGCTCAAGCAAGGCCTCTACGGACCAGCTACTCGTAAGTGCCTAAACTCGGTCTTTAGTTGTATACTTGCTTGAGATTCAATTTGATACGGGGTTGTAATAACGAAGCATAGTCTCCCCCCGCTTGTAATAACGTGGCTTGGCACACCCACACACGTGCACTCTCTTAGTTGTGCACGATTTTGAACACACACGGGCCTAATCAGCCTCTAATACATAAGTATATATATTTTCATTCTCGAAGGGTTTTGCTTAAGTTGGGTGCGTTGTCTTTCAATTCAAGCACTCACACACATTGAGCTTTCGCTCTTATTTGAAAGACCCAAGTAAGGGCCGACCTATACTATTTGGGTTTCATTTCATGTCGTGTGAGTAAGTCTTTCAATTCAAGCACTTTCACACACATTGAGCTTTCGCTCTTATTTGAAAGACCCAAGTAAGGGCCGACCTATACTATTTGGGTTTCATTTCATGTCGTGTGTGTAAGTCTTTCAATTCAAGTACTCTCACACACATTGAGCCTTCGCTCTTACTCCCAAGACCTTAGTAAAGGCCTTATTGCAGTTATATTTGGGTTTCATTTATGTCGTGTGTGTAGTACTTCAATTCAAGTACTCTCACACACATTGAGCCTTCGCTCTTACTCCCAAGACCTTAGTCAAGGCCATACTGCAATTTATATTTGGGTTTAATTTCATGTCGTGTGTGTAAGTCTTTCAATTCAAGCACGCACCCACATTGAGCCTTCGCTCTTATTTGCAAGACCCGAGTAAGGGCTCATATACATAATCTATATACATATCTCCCTTCGGTTATTTCCCTTCGGTTATTTCCCTTCAGTATTGTCTTTACATTTCGGGTTTTCCCTTTGGAGTAGCGTGAGTTTGCATTGCATCTACGCCATACCACGAGGTAGGACGCATATTGCATCAAAGCAAGCCCCGCTCGAATTCGCCCACGTAGTGGAGTGTTCATAACACACAAACTGGGTGGCCCGAAAAGGGATATAAGAAAAGACTTAGGCACGTGCAAATCTACGTGATCTAAAACATGCAATCGCATTTTAAAGACCCGAAATAGACACCTCGAATCGCTTCATAGTCTTTCTCTCTAAAAACTCGATTTTTGCAAAGCGTACAGACTGACCCTTGCGCATCGGTGCAAGAAGGTCTGCGATGACAAGAGCTTACTTGCTCACAGTCGCCACGTTTAGAAGTTAGTGTTAAAAATATCTTCGCTAGCTTAGGTAAGCTAGCTGGCACGCCCTGTTTGCATACATAGGCCTTAGACACACGAGAGGATCCACTCTAAGCCCTGAAAAAGGCAAAGAGGCGGGGATTTTCGCGCGTCTACAGAGATTGGCACGCCCGGTGGGACGTGAGCCTTTCAAAAATCGAGTTTTTAAGTAGAAGTCTTGTAAAAATTTTAAAAAGGTGTCGTTTTGACTTATTTTCTTTGCTTGTACTTAGGACATTTTGAAAAAGCTTGAAAAGCATGTCAAAATCCAATCCAAGTGAAGTGTCGAGCCAAGGCTCATGCGCATCAAGTTCTCACTCTAGGAGGATTTTCAAAAACAAAATAAAACTAGATGAAATAGAGGACTTGAGAAGGGAGTTTGAGGCCAAAATCGATGCTCTCAGCCAAGAGGCTGAAGTAGGCGATTCATGTTCATCGAACGGTGAACAAAGGCCTAAAAAGAAATCTGAAAAACCTCGCAAGCAAAAAGAGGCCTCCGTAATGGAAGGCAACCAATACCACGAGTCCTTCACACAAAAGGACCGTAAAGCCCTACAGTAGTTGCTAAAAGGGCAGAATAAAGAGAAAAGAAGCTACGCCTTGTCTGATTTTCTTCCTATGGACTACGAAACAGACAGTGACGATGAAATACCGAACTTCCATCGGTATGATGGCATGGGAGACCCTAGGTCTCACTTGCAGCTTTTCTCACGTCGAGCCCATAAGAAGAAAAAGGACTCAATGAAATGGGTGTATTGGTTCCCTTTATCCCTTAAAGGCACAACTGCCAAATGGCTGGCTTCCTACGACTTAAGCCAGTTCGCTACTTTTGAAGAGTTAGCGAACTGCTTCATGCAAAGATTTGCACACAACGTAGAAGTCACGCCAACCCTGAATACCTTAAGGGATACAAAGCAAGGCATGAACGAAGACGTACATGCCTTCATTATAAGATGGAGGTCGCTTTTGGGCCAAGTGCGAGAGCCCATATCCGAAGGATGTGCAGTAATGCTCATCCTGGATAATTTTAAAAGCAAGTTAAAAACCCTTCTCTCGCTCCATGAGATTTCAACTTTCCATAAGTTGATCAAAAAGGCCTCCCTTTTCGAAACCAACTTGCGAAAAGGGACATACGACCACTTATGGAAAGGAAGTGCCGTTCCAAAAACCCGTTTGTAAAAGCCCATCGCATATGGGCTGCCCACGACGGACAAAGGGGCAAAGCCCCATAAAATCGCCAATGTCCGGGTGGATCCAGGGATGGCGGGCACTTCCAAAAATTTTGAAAAATTAGAAAATAAGAGGGAACGCAATTTTCAAAAACCGGTTGAAAAACGGGAGTGTACTCCGCTGGGGCAACCTGTGTCGAAGGTCCTAGACCTCTTACTTGCCCAGGGCATGATAGAACTCCCCGAAATCCCCGAAGGAGTCACGTCCAAAGGGGGGTATTTAAACCGATTTTGTAAGTATCATCGGCTCAAAGGCCATGATACCAAACACTGCTTCTCTCTCTTAAATAAAATTGAGAACTTGATAGCAGAAGGCCGGCTCCAGGTCACTGCGGAACCTGAGCCACCTCAAGCTATCTTCAAGGAACCCTTTCCCAAACACGCCAGTGGCAGTGGGAAAGGAAAGGAGGTATGTACCCTCACCATTTCCAAGGAACTAGCGCAAAAGCCAGAACCTGGTCGACCTACTTGTGCGCCCATCCTTGTACTATACAAGAGGCCCGCCCAAGTCGTCATTCGGGGACCACCAAAAGTGGAAACCCCGGTAAAACCAGCTTTGAAAATCCAAGGTTCTCCTCAGCTCATCCTTAGAGCCAAGTTTAGCGCGAACCCTAGGCTGGTCGTGGGGGAAGTCACTAGATACGGGAGGATCTATCAACCCCCGCACCTTCAAGGTGCTCAAAAGGTGGTCAGTGTGCCTGGCCCCTCAAAAACATGTATCCCTAGTGGTCTGCCAAAAGCAGATAAGGACAAAGTCATCCTAAATCCTTATGATTTCGAAAACCACCTTTCAAAGATTCCTATTCACATGTCTATCCTAGAGCTTATAAAAACCTTGCCTAGGCATAGACTTGTATTAGAGAAAATTCTAGAAAGGGCCAAGGTTGATTCGAACATAAGTCCGGAATCCTTGTCTGCCCAAGTGGCTTTATTAGGAGCAAAATCGCCCATCACTTTTTCGGAAGATGATGTAGATAGACCCTACGAAATCCATAACCAGGCCCTGCATATCGAGGTGGTTCTAAACAACCACTCTCTGGACAGGTGCCTAGTCGATGGTGGAGGAGGGTTCAACATCCTTCCACTTCATGTGGCGTACAAAATCGGAGTCACCTTGACTTCAGTGAACCCAAGCCCCATCGTTATCACTGGATACGATGGGAATGCGTCTAGACCTTTAGGATCCATCGAACTCCCAATGGAAACGGGAGGGATCGAACACACGGGGGTGTTCCATGTCTTGGACATCCACCCCATTATAACCTGTTGCTAGGAAGGCCCTGGATACACAGTTTGTGCGCTGTGCCATCCACCTTCCACAGGTGTGTCAAGATCCCTTTTAAGGATCAGGTCGTAGTGATCCTAGGTGAGAGTCACCCACAGCTTCAGGGGATCATAAACTCCCCTTGTTTATCAAGCTCCCAGGCCCATGAGGCTAACCTGGGGCAAATTATGGTTGAGCCACCTCGGCTCGTGTTGAACAACCCTAGGAAGGTTGTATGTGTGAAGGGGCCGCCAAAAGCAGGCCCCCTCCCGACTTTAATCCTCTTAGGAAAACCCAAGCGTTCCCTATTTCCAAAGCCCCTGGACAAGAGGCCATACGAGCCTAATATGGACGATAGCATGTTCCAGGACCACGACTTGTATCCAACTTTTTCAAACAACAAAAAGTCGTGGAACATGTTGTTGAACATGGGCTACACGCCCTACAAGAGTCTAGGGGCACAAAACCAGGGTCTCCTAGAGCCCATCCTGCCTAGGGCCAACCCAAGCCGATATGGGATCGGCTATACTCCCCGAATACCGCCGGAGCCACCTCCTGTGACCACCTGGGTCAAGGGTGCCCCGGAGCCTGTCTTAGAAGAGACCTATGGTTTAGATCTCCTATTCCGAGTCTAACCCGTAGTGTTTTCCCTTTGTAGGTATGACGGAAGATCCCTTTTTCTAAAAATACCAAAAACATTTGAAAAACTTAAAATAAAAAAAATCGAAAAACAAGAAAAACCAAAAACAATAGAAAAACAAGAACTCGAAAAAAGAGTGCTTTGTATAGTTCCCAAGGTTCTTGTTTTACAAAAACCCAAAAAAATCAAAAATTTGGAAAATACCAAAAAGATTTTGTACATAGCTGCTCCTGGTAGGACTTTGGTAAAAGAAAAGGATTTCGAAAGAAACGTCGTCTGCATAGCCAGACCAAAAATTTCGAAATCACTTGAAAATCCAAGTACAAAACCAGGTCATTTTGAAAACCACGCATCAAGTTCCCTCGGGTCTATAGCCCACGAGAATGATCAAAGCCCAGAAGTGGATCCCCTTGAGGAAGATCCCACTTCTGAGCTCCCAGAATTTCATAGAATTCTCGATTTTGAAAGACCTTCCCAATCAGTAGGAGGAGATTTCATAGAGGTGAACCTAGGGGATGATTCCAATCCCAAAACCATCAAAATAGGCGCATACTTGCATGAAACTGAAAAGTTAGCATTCATTACATTTCTACAAACCTATTTAGATGTGTTTGCATGGACATATGAAGACATGTCGGGCATAGATCCCAGCATAGTCGAGCATCGTCTTCCCTTAGATGCAGGTGTAAAACCCATAAAGCAGAAGCTTAGGAAAATACACCCGAATGTACACACGCAAGTCAAAGAGGGTTTAGAAGATCTGCTAAAAGCCGAATTTATAAAACCCATTGCGTATTATGATTGGTTATCAAATATCATTGTAGTTCGAAAAACCAATGGGAAAATTCGAATATGCATCGATTTCAGAAACCTGAATAAAGCCACTCCAAAGGATAATTATCCTTTACCAAACATAGATTTGATAGTCGATAGTACTGCAAATCATGAAATGTTTTCATTCATGGATGGCTATTCAGGCTATAATCAAATCAAACTAAGTCCACGAGATCAGGGTAAGACCGCCTTCACAACCCCATGGGGCACGTACTGCTATACAGTCATGCCCTTTGGTTTGAAAAATGCCGGCGCAACATACCAACGAGCCATGAACACGATCTTCCATGATCAAATTCATGAGCTTGTAGAAGTGTATGTAGATGATCTCTTGGCGAAATCCAAAACCCGATGCACCCATATCGAATGTTTACAAAAGATTTTCGAAAGGCTTAGGCTTTACAAAGTAAAGCTAAACCCTCAAAAATGTGTGTTCGGGGTAGAATCAGGGAAGCTTCTAGGCTTTATGGTGAGCCAAAGGGGAATAGAAGTCGACCCCTCTAAGTGTCGAGCCATCATAGACATGGCTCCACCTTCCAATCTCACCCAAATCCGTAGCCTCCAGGGTCGATTACAATCCATGCGCCGATTCATATCGAATCTGGCAACTAGATGCGAACCCTTCAACAAACTATTGAGGAAGGGTACGAAATTCTTATGGGATGACGAATGCCAAAAGTCCTTCGAGAGACTGAAGGCATACTTAGTTAATCCCCCCATTTTGAATCCTCCAAAGCAAGGAAAACCGCTTTTATTATACATCTCCGTGCATGTAAATGCTTTAGGAGCCTTGTTGGCTCAATACGAGGATGACACCCATAAGGAGTATGCCATCTACTATATTTCAAAAACTCTCTTGGCTTATGAACGAAATTATCAAGCCATGGAGAAGACGTGCTTGGCCCTAGTCTGGGCCTGCCAGAAGTTCAGACACTATTTCCTAGATCATGAGATCTGGATAGTGTCCAAGCTTGATCCAATCAAGCACTTATTCGAAAAACCCATTCTCATGGGTAGATTGGGCAGATGGCAGCTCCTTCTAATGGAGTATGATCTGAAATACCATCACCAGATCTCCATTAAGGGGCAAGCCCTAGCAGATTACGTGGCTGAATTCCCTTTAGAGGACGCATATCCCACTCTTGTCGAAATGCCTGATGAAGGCATATTGCAAAACCATGTTCAAAACCACATTTTGGCAAATTCTTTCGAAAACCAAGTGTGGAAGATGCATTTCGACGAGGCACGAAACCAACGAGGGGCTGGTGCTGGGGTCATCCTAATCTCCCCTGAAAAGGGTGAGATTCCCATAGCAGTCCGCTTAGATTTCGAATGTTCCAACAACGTAGCTGAGTATGAAGCACTCATACAAGGCTTAAGGATTTCGAAAACTCTACGGGCATCGTGCATTGAGGTCTTTGGAGATTCGCTCCTTGTCATAAACCAAGTTTTAAAAATTTGGCAAGTACGTAATGAGAAACTACTTCCATATTACGAGTTGGCCACTCGATTGGTCCAATCCTTCCAGTCGTGTAAACTCACACACGTAGGAAGAGAGGACAATGGCATCGCTGATGCCCTCTCCTCCTTGGGTTCAGCTCTGAAGGTCGATCCCATTTCAGGGACCAGATCTTTGGAAATATGGCATGCGCCCCACCCATCCACACACGACTTGGATATTTGCCAAAACAACCCAGAGTCTATTGAAAAACCCTGGTTCTATGACATAAAACAATTTTTAGAAAATGGGGGATTTACCGAGGATGCCACATCCAAAGATAAGACATTCATTCGTAAGATTTCGACCCGATACACCATTCTGGGTGGGGTTTTATACAAAAAAAGTTTTACCGGCATTCTGCTTAGATGTATCGACCTAGAGGAGGCTAGGATAGTAATGCATGAGTTCCACGATGGAGAATGTGGAGGTCATGTTAATGCCAACATGATGGCAATGAAAATACTTAGAGGGGGCTATTTCTGGTCCACCCTGAAAAAGGATTGTCACGATCATGTTAGGAAGTGTCATCCGTGTCAAGTGCATGGGCACGCCATTCATATCCCTTCATCTGCATTGCATTCCGTGGTCAGCCCCTGGCCATTTACCATGTGGGCGTTTGACATCGTAGGCCCAATATTTCCAAAGGCCTCGAATGGGCATCGATTTAATTTAACAGCCACGGAGTATTTCTCCAAGTGGGTGGAAGCCATTTCCCTAACGAATGTAATGGGGCAACATGTGGTGGCTTTCATCCGGAGGAATATCTTGGCTCGATTTGGGGTTCCACGAGACCTTGTGTCTGATAATGGAACCCCATTCAAGAACGAGCGGATGGTTAAGTTGTGCAACACGTATGGCATAACTCACCACTTCTCCTCGCCCTACTACCCTCAAGGCAACGGCCAAGCCGAAGCCACAAACAAGACTCTCATTAGTATTATTGAGAAAACCTTAGAGAAGGGTAGGATATGGCACGAGAAGCTGGATGAAGCCTTATGGGCTTATAGGACTTCCATCCGGACTCCCACGAATGCCACACCATTCGAGTTGGTCTATGGCACAAACGCCATTCTTCCCATTCATACTCAACTGCATTCATTTCATACATCCATAGCACTCGACCTCCCCCTAGAGACGCTTCAGCATGCTAGGATGGCCAAACTAGATTTGCTAGATGAGAGGCGACTCCTTGCCATGGATTATGCTCGTGCATACCGGCAAAGGATATGCCGACATTATAGCAAACACATGAGACCTCGCCACTTTGAAGTGGGAGATCTGGTCTTAAAAACCATCCACCATCGTGGCCCACACCCCCTAGGTAAGTGGCACCCCAACTGGGATAGACCCTATGTTGTACGAGCAACCACTACGAACAATTCGTATTGGTTGATCGATGTAGAAGGTAGGAATTTAGCAGATCCTATCAATATTCAATACTTAAAGAAGTATCATGTGTAGGATCTAGATTAAATTCCAGTTTTCGAAAATTTTAAAGGGATAGCTGCCTTGAGACATGTGAATAAGGTGCAAAGGCGAACTCGTGTGACCCTGAGTGAAGAGAATTCACACTTGTGAAAGAGCGGAGTTTTCAAAATCGTGGTTACATTTCAAAATCCTTCTTCTTACAAAGAAAGGCCTAGTTCAACATAGCAAGATACTTGCAAGTAGTACGTGCTATTTCTAAATAGGCTGATCTGGAATGGATCGAGTGTATGCTTGGGATAAGTCCTCCCCTCTTCTCTTCTCCTTCCAAAAGGAAAACAAAGGCCCAAAACAAAAGGGAATTTCCCATTTGAAGTCCCTTTCCGAAAGAAAGAAACCAGAATTTAAAAGAAAAATCGATTCTCTTATAAAAAAGAGGGATTAAAGAAAAAAAATACTCCCAAAGGGAGACCCTCTATGAAAAAAAGGAAAAAGAGGCCAAAAAGCTCAAAAAGAGCAGTTTTCCGCCTTCTGTGCCTCAAACCACGGGACGCTTCAGAAGGGACCGTGGTATCTCTTTCCCATCCCTGGCTTATCCCAAGCTAAGGCATGGTTCATTTCGAGGAATCCTAAAGTAAAAATAGGATTTACTTACTTGAATTTCATCTTGTTTGAGAATTCGACGTTTCGAGTAAGGCGTAGGAATTTGAAATGAAGCTTGTCTTCTTATAAAACCTCCGCTAGATAAGCGAGTGTTAAGACTCAAACAAGGGCAAGCACGAAGAGCTCGAGATCCTTAGGATCGAGGCTCAAGACAATTGTCCCTTTTGTAAATAGCTTTTGTAAATAAGTTTTGAAAACCGAACATCGAACAGCATAGGATTTGCTCACTTGGAGTAGTAGGCCTTGTAAGTCTCTAGAGTTCGACCACATCTGGTCTCGGGGAGGTCGCCACTCTTGGCACCACACCCATGTCATTTGCATTCCACGCATGGTACTTGCATGAACATGATCCCATTTAGGACCAGATTCCATAGTAAAACCCTTTGGCGTGATATCTCCTCCTACCAGAGTTTGTAAATTGAGATTTTGCTAAAATTGGGACGATCCCACATTCTTCGTGGCTAGATCTAGGGAGACATTGAAAGGGGTGTTTGTCATCTTTGCCCTTATCCAAATCTATTTGGACAAGGCCAAAGAGGGGCATCTGTAAACACCCCGAAATCCCACGAATTTCTTAAAACAAACCTGGTTTTGTACAAGCAGCCCCAAAGGGCCATTTTGAGTCTGGAAACCCAGGAGCCTTCCAGACAACCCTGTATATATGTTTTAAACTCTATATTTCAAAAATATATAATATAGCTTTTGAAAACCTTTTAAAACACGTTTTTGAAACCCCGAAGCGGCTTGGCCCGATCAAGACAGGACCAGGAGAGCTAAGAAGAGCCTGAAACCGGAGCAAATGTCAAGCTCGGCACAGCAACTCTTGTATCACATCCATACCCCCAGGATCTCGAACGTCCAAGACCTTGTTATTATCAAAATGTCATTTGAAATCATCTCCGGAAGGCAAAAACGGAGGCGGACGACCATGTTGGCAAAGACCCAACGCAGACGGAGTATTGATGCTGTCAGACCCCGCACAAATCGTCCGTTTCGAACCCAGCTCGAAGGAGTCAGAGTTCAGTTTGGATTGGATCTGGACCATATATATCCAGATCCCAATCCAAACCCATGTGTGGACTTGGATTTGGATTTGGATCTCGAGATCCAATCCAATATCCATATCCATGGCCCACATCACCTTCTCATAAATGGAGGTGGGGCCCACTTGAATTTCACGTGGGATTATGGGCATGAGAGAGAGTGGGGATGGATAATATCAAGAGTGTTGTAATTAAGCTTGACTTGTGTGTCAAGTTTGGGGTTAATCATGTGGGTTAGCCTAATTGAGTGGGTTTAAGCACGAAGAGCTCAAGATCCTTAGGATCGAGGCTCAAGACAGTTGTCCCTTTTGTAAATAGCTTTTGTAAATAAGTTTTGAAAACTGAACATCGAACAGCATAGGATTTGCTCACTTGGAGCAATAGACCTTGTAAGTCTCTAGAGTTCGACCACATCTGGTCTCTGGGAGGTCGCCACTCTTGGCACCACACGCATGTCGTTTGCATTCCACGCATGGTACTTACATGAACATGATCCCATTTAGGACCAGATTCCATAGTAAAACCCTTTGGTGTGATATCTCCTCCTACCAGAGTTTGTAAATTGAGATTTTGCTAAAAATGGGACGATCCCATATTCTTCGTGGCTAGATCTAGGGAGACATTAAAAGGGGTGTTTGTCATCTTTGCCCTTACCCAAATCTATTTGGACAAGGCCAAAGAGGGGCATCTGTAAACACCCCGAAATCCCACGAATTCCTTAAACAAACCTGGTTTTGTAAAAGCAGCCCCAAAGGGCCATTTTTGAGTCTGGAAACCCAGGAGCCTTCCAGACAACCCTGTACATATGTTTTAAACTCTGTATTTCAAAAATATATAATATAGCTTTTGAAAACCTTTTAAAACATGTTTTGAAAGCCCGAAGTGGCTTGGCCCGATCAAGACAGGACCAGGAGAGCTAAAAAGAGCCCAGAACCGGAGCACACGTCGAGCCCGGCACAACGACTCTTGTATCTGATTCACACCCCCAGGATCTTGAACGTCCAAGACCCTGTTCTTATCGAAATATCATTTGAAATCATCTCCGAAAGGCAGAAACGGAGGCGGACGACTATATTGGCGAAGACCCAACGCAGACGGAGTACTGATGCTGTCAGGCCCCGCATGAATCGTCCGTTTCGAACCCAGCTCGAATGAGTCAGAGTTCAGTTTGGATTGGATCTGGACCATATATATCTAGATCCCAATCCAAACCCATATGTGGACTTGGATTGGGATTTGGATCCAGAGATCCAATCCAATATCCATATCCATGGCCCACATCACCTTCTCATAAATGGAGGTGGGGCCCACTTGAAATTCACGTGGGATCATGGGCATGAGAGAGAGTGGGGATGGAAAATATCAAGAGGGTTGTAATTAAGCTTGACTTGTGTGTCAAGTTTGGGGTTAATCATGTGGGTTAGCCTAATTGAGTGGGTTTAAGCTTGTAATTAGCCAAAACCTAACCTAGGGCTGCACCAACATGAGATGGTTAAGGTCTATGGGCCATGCAAAGGGAGCTCCTTCACCTAAACCTAACCCAAAACACCTAATCCAAGCCTACCCCCCTAATCCACCCCTAATTTGAGCCTAATCACCTAACCCACTTCCCTAATCCCGGCCTAATCCCAACCTAATCACCTAACCCACTTCCTTAATCCTTCCCTAAACCTAGGTTAATTCCCCTAATCCTAGCCTAATCACCTAACCTAGCTCACTAAACCTCACCCTAAAACCCAACCACCTAACCTAGCCCTAAACCCCTAAACCACCCCTAGCCCACAATCTACCCAAACCCCTAGTTTTCAAAATATCTGGCCCAACCCTTTCCAGCCCACCTTATCTACATACCACCCTACTAAACCACCTAACCACTACCCCAAGCCCAACCCTAACCGACCTACCCATCCCTATTTAAACCCCCCCCCTTGGGGGCGGGTTTTCTTGGCTGGCCGCCCTCACCAATCCCAGCCGGGTCCCCTTCTTCCCCAAGTCCAGCTGAGTTCCATCACCTCCCTCCTGTTCCACCTACTCCACCTGCACCGCCACCTTCTCTCTTCCATCCACCACCATCTCCCAGCCGGACGCCACCACCCTCTCCCAGCCGGACGCCACACTTGCTCTCCATCCCATCTACACCCGACTTCTCTCTTCCATCCGCCACCTCTCCCCATTCGGTAAGCATTCCCCAACTCTACCTAAACCCTTCTCTACTCCCTCTCCACTCCTAGCCACCCACCATATCATCATCTCATCTACACATCAACCCCTTTGCTGCCACCATTTTCACTTAGCCGAACCTAGCACAACCTAAACCATCTGCCACTACCTAACCATCCTATCTACATCCGACCACCCTATAGGACTCCCATTCGGCCTTCCCATAAACTCCCCTTTAGGTCCACATTCCCAAAACACTCGACTCTCCTAGTGACCCTAAACACTCACTTGGTCCAGCCCTTTAATCCCCCACATCAAGGCGACACCCACTTGCAGCCGGCCACCTTCGAGGCGCCTATCCCGCGCCCCACTTGCAGCCGGCCAGCACCCTTTGTCATTCCCCTTCGCGGAGCTCCCGTTTGCAGCCCAAGGCGAAGGCCAAGCCCACGCTCAAGCAAGGCCTCTACGGACCAGCTACTCGTAAGTGCCTAAACTCGGTCTTTAGTTGTATACTTGCTTGAGATTCAATTTGATACGGGGTTATAATAACGGAGCATAGTCTCCCCCCGCTTGTAATAACGTGGCTTGGCACACCCACACACGTGCACTCTCTTAGTTGTGCACGATTTTGAACACACACGGGCCTAATCAGCCCCTAATACATAAGTATATATATTTTCATTCTCGAAGGGTTTTGCTTAAGTTGGGTGTGTTGTCTTTCAATTCAAGCACTCACACACATTGAGCTTTCGCTCTTATTTGAAAGACCCAAGTAAGGGCCGACCTATACTATTTGGGTTTCATTTCATGTCGTGTGAGTAAGTCTTTCAATTCAAGCACTTTCACACACATTGAGCTTTCGCTCTTATTTGAAAGACCCAAGTAAGGGCCGACCTATACTATTTGGGTTTCATTTCATGTCGTGTGTGTAAGTCTTTCAATTCAAGCACTCTCACACACATTGAGCCTTCGCTCTTACTCCCAAGACCTTAGTAAAGGCCTTATTGCAGTTATATTTGGGTTTCATTTATGTCGTGTGTGTAGTACTTCAATTCAAGCACTCTCACACACATTGAGCCATCGCTCTTACTCCCAAGACCTTAGTCAAGGCCATACTGCAATTTATATTTGGGTTTAATTTCATGTCGTGTGTGTAAGTCTTTCAATTCAAGCACGCACCCACATTGAGCCTTCGCTCTTATTTGCAAGACCCGAGTAAGGGCTCATATACATAATCTATATACATATCTCCCTTCGGTTATTTCCCTTCGGTTATTTCCCTTCAGTATTGTCTTTACATTTCGGGTTTTCCCTTTGGAGTAGCGTGAGTTTGCATTGCATCTACGCCATACCACGAGGTAGGACGCATATTGCATCAAAGCAAGCCCCGCTCGAATTCGCCCACGTAGTGGAGTGTTCATAACACACAAACTAGGTGGCCCGAAAAGGGATAAAAGAAAAGACTTAGGCACGTGCAAATCTACGTGATCTAAAACATGCAATCGCATTTTAAAGACCCGAAATAGACACCTCGAATCGCTTCGTAGACTTTCTCTCCAAAAACTCGATTTTTGCAAAGCGTACAGACTGACCCTTGCGCATCGGTGCAAGAAGGTCTGCGATGACAAGAGCTTACTTGCTCACAATCGCCACGTTTAGAAGTTAGTGTTAAAAATATCTTCGCTAGCTTAGGTAAGCTAGCTGGCACGCCCTGTTTGCATACATAGGCCTTAGACACACGAGAGGATCCACTCTGAGCCCTGAAAAAGGCAAAGAGGCGGGGATTTTCGCGCGTCTACAGATAGTAATGCATGAATTCCATGATGGAGAATGTGGAGGGCATGTAAATGCCAATATGGTGGCAATGAAAATACTTAGAGTGGGTTATTTTTGGTCCACCTTAAAGAAGGATTGCCATGACCATGTTAGAAAGTGTCACCCATGTCAAGTGCATGGACATGCCATCCATACCCATCATCCTCATTGCATTCCGTGGTCAGCCCCTGGCCATTCACCATGTGGGCGTTTGACATCATAGGACCAATATTTCCACATGCTTCAAATGGGCATAGGTTTATACTAGCAGCCACGGAATACTTTTCCAAATGGGTTGAAGCTACCTCCTTGACCAATGTTCAGGGGCAACATGTAGTGGCGTTCATTAGGAGAAACATTCTAGCTCGCTTTGGGGTTCTAAAGGACTTAATGTCTGATAATGGAACCCCCTTCAAAAATGAGAGGATGGTTAAGTTATGTAACACGTATGACATAACTCACCACTTCTCATCGCCCTATTACCCTCAAGGCAACGGCCAAGCCGAAGCCACCAATAAGACTCTCATAAGCATTATTGAGAAAACTTTAGAGAAGGGTAGGACGTGGCATGAGAAGCTGGATGAAGCCTTATGGGCTTATAGGACTTCCATCCGAACTCCCACAAATGCCACGCCATTTGAGTTGGTCTATGGCACAAATGCCATTCTCTCCATTCATACCAAAATTCATTCATTTCATACATCACTTGCACTCGACCATCCCCTAGAGATGCTACAACATACTAGAATGGCCGAACTTGACTTATTAGATGAGTGAAGGCTCCTTGCCATGGATCATGCACATGCGTACCTGCAAAGGATAGCCCGACACTATGAGAAGCATATGCGACCTCACCACTTCAAAGTGGGAGACCTTGTGCTCAAAATCATCCAATATCGTGGCCCACATCCACTTGAAAAGTGGCGGCTGAAGTGGGATGGCCCTTATGTTGTGCATGGAACCACCACGAACAACGCCTATTGGCTAGTCGATGTTGAGGGTAGGAACTTAGCCGACCCTATAAATGCTCAAATTTTGAAAAAATACTACGTGTAGGGTCTAAGCTAAGTCCTATCTCGAAAATATTTTAAAAACCTCCTTTAAAACTTCATGAGTAAGGATCAAAGCAAATCGTGCAACCCTGAATGAGAGACTCGATTTCTTGTGAAAAAGCGGAGTTTTCCAAAACTAATGGGTCACATTTCGAAAATCCTTCTTCTTACAAAAGAAGGCCTGGTTCAAAATAGCAAGATACTTGCAAGTAGTACGTGCTATTTCTAAATAGGTTGATCTGGGATGAATTGAGTAGATCCTTGGGATAAATCCTTCCCCGTTTCCCTTCTCTTCCCCAAAAGGAAATCTTGGCCAAAAAGAAAAAGGAAAATCCCTGCAAAATCTCTTTCCCAAGAAGAAAGTTGAATCAAAAGAAAAATCGCTTGTTTTATGGAAAAGAGGGAATAAAGAAAAAATACTCCCAAAGGGAGACCCTCTACGAAAAACAGAAAAAAGGCCAAAAAGCTCAAAAAGAGCAGTTTTTCGCCTCTGTGCCTCAAACCACGAGACACTCCAGAAGGGACCGTGGTAAACTCTTTCCCATCCCTGCGACTTATCTCAAGGTGAAGAAGGGTTCATTTCGAGGAATCCTAAAGTAAAAATAGGATTTGCTTACTTGAATCTCATCTTGTTTGAGAATTAGACATCCGAGTAAGGCGTAGGAATTTTGAAATATGGCTTGATTTTCAAATAAAGCCTCCGCTAGATTAGCAAGTATCAAGACTAAAGTAAAGGGAAAACATAAAAAGCTGAAATCCTTAGGATTGAAGCTAAAAGGAGCTTTTCTCTTTCAAAAACGAGTTTTAGAAAATCCTCAAACATCGAGCAACATAAGGCCAGCTCACTTGGTGTAGCAGGTCTTCATAAGACTCCCAAGTTTGACCGTTACATTAAGTCTCTAGGAGACCATACTTCCTATCATGATATTCCCATGCCACTCATTCATATGCATGCATGGACACTTGCACAATCCCAATTAGGACTAGCACCATATTAGGTAAAGTCCCCTTTGGCGAAAATCCCCTCTTACTGGTCTTAAAAAAAATGTTTTCTCAAAACTGGGACGATCCCATATTCTCGAGGACAAATCTAGAGAGAAAGCAAACAGGGGTGTTGTCGTCTTTGCCATCATCCAAATAAATTTGGATAATGCCAAAGAGGGGCATCTGTAAACACCCCAAAATAAAACGAATTTCAAAACCAAACACCTGGTTTGAAAATCAATCCAAAAGGCCAAATTTGAGGTTTTCAAAACCCAGGGGCTATAAAAGCTTCCAAATTTTGTTTTAAACCCCGTTCAAATCAAATTTCATATATATGGGCCACTTCCCCATTTTCCAAAAACCAATCTTTGATAGGTGATGCCCTGAATGTCAAAGCAGCCTCAGAAACAAGTGCAGAAGCCCAAAAGCAGCACCTTGTCCTGATAAAAGCGAGGGTCAAAAGGTGAAAGGAAGGCCCAGGCCCGATGCAGAATGCCAGCCTGGAGCACCCAAAAGCCAAGTTAAGCACATCCATCCAAGCAGCAGAAATTCAAACCAGAAATGACGAAATTGAGCAGAAACGAAGTCCCAAAAGGGCGAGATGGAGTTCGGACGACAAAATTGGGGAAAACCCAGCATAAGACGGAGCGCTGATGAAGCTAAGGCCTGCACAAATCATCCGTCTCGAAACGCCAAGAAGGACTGTTTAGAGAAAATTTGGATTGGATCTAGACCATAAATATCTAGATCCATATCCAAATAGTGTTTGAATTTGGATCGGATCCAAATAGTGTTTGAATTTGGATCGGATCCAAATAGTGTTTGGATTGGATCGAATCTAGACCAAAATATCCAAATCCATATCCATATAAATGTTTGGATTTGGATCGGATCTGGTCATAAATATACAGATCTCGAACCCATATCCAAACCCAAGACCCACCTCACTTGCCTATAAATAGAGGTGAGGGGGTCTCCAAGAAGGGGTTCACGTGAAATGCTTGGAAGAGCCTTGGAGGAGAGAGAAAGGGTTAAGGTGAGTGTTTAGTGCTTAATTTCATTTTTAGTGGGTTAAGCTTTGTGGGCTAAATAGGATTAGTATGGGCTGCACCAACATGATCCGAGGTGGCTGGACCAAAGCTTGAGCCTAACCTAGCCGAACCCCTAAGGTAAGCCTAAATCCCTAACTAAACCTTCTCCTTCTAACCCTCTAAACCCAACCCAATCAGACCTAATTAAAACCTAACCTAACTAAACCCACCTGGCCCAAGACCGACTTGGCTAGGTGCTGGCCACACCTAACCACCGAATCCCCTAGGAACAAACCGCGGCACCCAAACCGAGTGCACCTTGCACTCGGCTTAAATCCACCCAACCGACTACCTTCCCTAAACCCCACCATACGTCCTAACCCACGCCACCAACACCCACCTAATTCCACCGCCATACTCGTCCCCTAATCCCAGCCGACCCTACACTCCACCACCTTGTGCACTCCCCCGTGCGCCCTGCCACCTTACCACCCTACACTCCACCTCCCTACATCCCACTGCCTCAACCTAAAATCCTCACCCGTGCACCCTACCGCCTCACCACCCTACACACTGCCCCAGATACCCTTCACTCTACTGCCTAACCGACAACGCCCCCTGTGCACCTATGCACCTGTTGACTCCTAGCACACTACCTGTCGGGACCCCGCACTTAGCGCCTATATCCCTACCGCATTCCCATGACCCATTACCTGTCCCCTACACGCGCCTTGTCAACTTGCTGCCTGCACCTTAACCCGACGCCTAGCGCCAGTTCTTGTGTATCACCTGGCCAATATACCCCTTTGTCGTGACTCACTAACTAGGACCCTAACTAAGACCATACCCCAATCCCATCCTATAGCCCAAACCGGCCTAAGATTCACTTAGCCAACCAAGCCCAACTTGGCCAGCCACCTCACGTCTCGAGCATGGCGAAAAGGACACCCTTGGGGATGCCAAAGTGAACCAAATCCGTGTAGATTGGAGAAGAAGTCCGAAACCACTTGTAAGTGTTTAAAATTCAGTATTTTACATTACTTCTCCCTTATATCCAATTCAATTTGATACGGGATTGTATTAACAGAGCGTTGTCTCCCCCGGGATGTAATATGGGTGCTTGACACACGAGACAAATACGTGCACTTGAGCCTTAGCTCTTATCTCGTACACAAGACACATACGTGCACTTGAGCCTTAGCTCTTATCTAGTACACAAGACACCCACGTACACAATTGAGCTTTCGCTCTTACTCTAAAGACTCTAGTAAGAGCCATATAAGCTGCAATTTCATTCGGGTTGGTACTTTAAGTCGTGTGAGTTTGTCATTTCAATTCCACACTCACCCAAAGGACACCCGAGCACTTGCTCCACACCCACACACCTTTTGGCCTTGGAAGCCCTTAAGATATAGACATATCTATATACTTTCAGCTGCGTGAGTTTTACGGTTCAGCTGTGTACGTCTTTATATTCCGGGTTGTTAAATTTCAATCGTGTGAGTTGTCTTTACATTTATACACAAAACACACGCACACATTGAGCCTTTTCGCTCTTATATCTATATTTCCCCGTTCCGCAAGTTAAATTTCAGTCGTGTGTGTGAGTTGTCTTTCCATTTACACACAACACACATGAACACGTTGAGCTGTACCGCTCATATATATACTTATATTTAAATTTCGACAAGTTCAATTTAAGTCATGTGAGTTTGTCATTTCAATTCTACACTCACACACGCGTGCATTGAGCCTTTCCGCTCTTAATATAAGTATATCTCACTTCGGCAATTTACATTCAAGCCGTGTGAGTTGCCTTTAATTTTCGAGTATTTCCCTTAAGCTTCGTCTTTACATTTCGGGTTTTACATTTAAGTTGTGTGAGTTGCTTTCAATTCGAGCTTAGCTCACATCATACCCTCCAAACCCGAGATACTTCACATACTTGCATTCGTAAGCTTTCGAAAAAGCCCCGAATACCCCGTACAAATACACCAAACTTAGGTCACTTTTGCACACACATAACTGGCCTAAATAGCATAAAATCAAAGACTTAGATATGTGCAAACCACGTAAATAAAATCTGCAAATAAGCATACAAATTGACAAGATACTTTCGTGTTCTTTTCAAAAGTTTATGCTTGTTAAAAATTGAGATTTCCTAAAGCGTTTAAACTGACTCTTAAGCTCTGGTTTAAGAAGGTTTACAACGAAAAGATCTCACTTGCCCACAATCGCCCAAAATGTCAGATATTTCCAAAATCCTTCGCTAGTTTGAGTAAGCTAGTTGGCACGCCCTAAAGCGACTTAGACACGAAAAAAGTTCACTTCAGGCCTAAGAACCCAAAGTGAGAATTTTTCGTGTGTCTACAATTACCCAAGCTCTATTACAAAAAATACAGTTTTGACAGAGTTGGTTCTAGATTTTCCCGATCTTCTCCACTTTTAATTACGTGGTTGCACAACACTAAATTTCATGAAAATTTGATCATATGTGGTCTTGTGTGTGAAGATTCGGTGTTCCAAATTTCAGGTAAATCAGAGCCGAGATATGAAAATGAAAAATAAAACATCTGATATATGCAGAAATGCTGAAAACAGATTATCTGTGTTTACAACATACGTGATGCATTCATTCGAAATTAAATGGCTAATCTAAACAAATTTAAAGTAAATTACTGAAGAGAAATGAATTGAAACATCTTTATAGCTTAAGCATAGAGGAGATTAGGAGATATAAGAGGATATAACATATATAGAGATAGAAAAACTTAAAATCAAACAAGTAGAATGCGTAAATGTAAAGAAATTAAACGGGCAACATTATTACTCTATTACATCATGAGGAGAGACTAAAGCTCTATTAATACAACCCCTTTTGAATTGAATAAGAAGAATGAGATATTTAGATCAACAAAGGAAAAGAATCACACTTACAATAGCCTCCAAGGGACGATGACTCAAGGAGGGGTCGGATTTCCCCTTTGCTCTTCTTCTCTCACTCTCTCTTTCTCTCCTCTCTCTCTCTGTCTCTTTTTTTATAACACTCCCTCTCTCTCTTGGACTCCCTCTACACGTCCTCCAATGCTCTTTAATTCCCTCCAATATACAAGATGCTAGAAATGAGCCCCTCATGGTCTCCATGGTCTCTATTTATAGGCCAAAGGGGGTCTCTAGGGCCTTCCATGATGTGGAGTGGGTAACCTCTTGCCCCAAATCCAATCCAAGCTCCATAGCCAGCTTATATGGCCTTCATGTGGTCCCCTAGGTCAATATAAACCCAACACATACAACCCTAGGTGGGTCGGTTTGGTTTTGGCTCGAGTCAACCTAGTTTTGATCTCATCGGCTAGGTAGGTTTTGGGTTTAATTGGCTAAGGGCAGTTATGTTCAATCAATAAAAAGAAAGGGGGGAATGGACCAGCTATGGTGGGTTCGGCGAAAGATATGTGGCTAGGTAAGGTTATGTTAATGTGGTTCGGCCAAGGCATGTAGGGTGGAGATGGCTAATGTGATTCAAGGCCATTCGATCTAGTCAATGTAGCTTGATCAAAGCTAACCCATGAGTCACGATTAGCCTACATAAATTGGGTCTAGGCTTGGTTAATTCAAATAGGTTAGGTTGGTGAGGTTTTTCATTTGCATTAGTCTTTGATATTGCCTTTGAGGGAGTCATGCATTTACTTGATTTGTGCCTTGGGTCTTCCTTTGGTCCATATAAATTGAAGTCTTGCTTGATGCTTGCTTTAACTGTAGCCTTGATCCTCGCTGATTCTTCAGAGAGATGATTATGCATTATCCCTGTTTATGGTTTCAAATATTTTCTTATTTAAAACCATTTTATTTTGAAATATATTTGAAAATATTGAGTTTTGTCAAAATCTTCAAATATTCTTTTCATTGAAAACAATTGAGTTCCATTATCAGTGTTTGTTTATATGGACGACCTGCTTTCGCCTCGTGAGTTGGTCTTCACCGTTTTAACTACTTTAACCCTTTATTGGGTGTAGGGTATCAAACCACTTTAACCTTTGATGAGTATAGGGTAACAAACCACTTTAACCCTATATGGGTATAGGGTGTCGGACCACTTTAACCCTTAATGGGTATAGGGTCCCAAAGTAGGACTCTTCTCAATCGGGCGAGTTTTTGAGGCCTGATTTAGATTTGATTTGATTTTAAAATATTTTTGATAAATTTAACATTTAACAAACATGTTTGGGTTTGGTTCCCAATGTATCATTTATATTTGAAGAAAATTGTTTGCAACCATCATTTCTTTAGATAAAATCATTTGAATAGGCAGAATGCTACCAATTTGGGCTTGAGGGCAAAGCAATCATTTTTTTGACTTTTTGTCAAAATTTTATTTTTCTGAGAGAGGTGCAATTTACCTTTATTTTGAGGTTGCCACAAAATTTTGGTGCGAAAATGAGTTCATTTAAGGTGTCTTTATTTGAAAACCCTTAAAAGACCCAAAACTGTGATTTTTTCTAAAAATGTGAAATTTGTAAAATATCAAATTATTTTGAAAAAATTTTTAGGTGTTTACACCTATAAACCTAAAGTGTTATAACTAGAAGTTAGTAAGAGATTATTCTCTCAATGAAATTAAGTATTAGGACATGATGCTAGTATAAATCCATTGAGATGACCAATTAAATGATTAATATTATAAAACCATAATATGAGAATTGGGTTGTTTTCTAAAATCAATCATCATACAAGATATGGATGGATGGTTATTAAAGTATCAAGCCTAAAGATCATTGTCATAGCCTTGATTATGTTGTTACTAATAGACACCTTTACACCAAAGGTTTAGGTTCAAGATATATGTATACCATGATATTAGATAACATGTCAAACGGAAATGTACCATTATTTAAAACATGATAGGTTCTTTGGTAGAACACTTCACACTTTGGACTTTATGGGGATTGTTGAACTTAATGTTTATTAATGATGGTTCGGCCTAATTAAGTTCATGTGATATTAATTATATTTAGTTAATATTAAGTACTCCTAAATGCTTAATATGAAATATCTTTGATAAAAGTGAAAATCCAAAATTATGAAAGTCACATGTGAGTGAGGGATTTTTGCATGTGAATATCATTGGAAATTCTTAGTGCTATATTGATGGTTAGAAGAATCTCACATGTCATTTTATATAGATGGTAGATAATAAATCTTAGTTTAAAGAGCTTAGGAAGGACATAAATGACTATACATATGCGATGGACTCGAGTTCAGGAATTGTCTTTGGTATTTTTTTATACAAAAAGAGTTTCATATGACAGTTAAATGAGTCATTCCATGAAGCGATGTAGAAAAGGTTATGGGATGGATTCGAGGCATGACTCATAGAGTGGGTCCAAGGATCCATTGTTTTATTATAAAACCTTATTAGGAGACCCTAATGAGAGGTTACTGTAAACAAAAGCTACACTCTCTCCTTTTGGTACTATACTTTCCAATGAGTGCTCTCTAAAAGCTAATGTCTAATCGGTTGGCGATTGAGGCATGGTCAAAGGCAGGTTGAGTTGAGGTATGTGCTTTTGCCTACGATGATCATTTTATCTTAGGAGAGATGTATTTGTATCCGTATATGCCTAATAGTTGAGCACTGCTTTTCTAAGAAAAGTCTGTGATGATGACTCTATTAAATAAGATTTTTACTCATTTTGTTTTGTTTGCTTGGTCGTGTACACTATTTGCGTATGGCTTTTAGTTTCTTTCAACAAAATATATATTGTGTATGTGTGTGTGAGCAAGCAAGTTGGTTTCGGTGCATATCGAGGTAAGTTGAAGTCCGGCCATTGTTAGGCACTAATATAAATCCTTATTTGTGGCCTCGCGAGTTTACTAAAGTCGCATCTTACCAAAAACTATTGAACTATATCGACCAAATAAAGAACTTTTACAATACGTTTATGTTGAAATTTTATGTATTTTAATTATAACTCGGGTTAGATCAGGGTACAGTAGAGAATTTCAGTAACTACTTTTGACCCATCTAGCTCCACAAAGTAGTTGGGGTGTGACCCAGATATGTAGAAAGTTAGCGGAACGATCCATTCCATTGTCACCTGAAGGGTTTGGTATGAGTTGGAATTGGATTACACCAAATTAAAGCCGATCCATCGACACCCGATGATGAGATTTTCGTACAAATTTGGTATTTTAAACAGCAGCTGCTTGGCTGGGGGAGGTGTAGCCTCCGGGAAACGGAACAAGTGCGAAGTGTTCAGCTGCTATAAGTAGGAACGGCGTTTCCTCCGTCTTGATGTTGTCGAATGACCCAGACGGATGGATCGAACGGCCAGGACTAGCCCAGAGATGGAGACGACGGGAACTCGGAACCCTCGACGTAGCGATCGGGTTAGTTTCTAAAGTCCGACGGGAGATTCTACTTGAAAGTCAAGATTGGAGATGCGACGGTTTAGGAGTTCGGGATACGTTTTCTTATTCCCGGATTTAAGCTTGACACTGTTAACTTATAGAATTCGGGGATTTCCGATGCTTTCTCTGGATGTTATGATAGAATTTTAATCGTACGATGCTCTTTGGATTGCATAGTTGAACATTTGAATTACATGTGATTATAATAATCTCAGCTGTATTCTGTTGAGGACATGTAAGATGAGATGCTCTTGAAGTTTAGATTGAAGGCTAGAAACTGTTTCAACGTGTGTTTGGTTTCTCTATGAGCAAAAATGAGCCCCTTACCCAAACCTTGCTACCGGGCTTCTTTTTGCATCTTCTTGTTAATTTTTCCGTTTTACTGAGCTAAAATTTTGTTGCTCATCTTTTACATAAACGTTTAAAGTCAGAAACGTTCTCGTATAACATTTTCTCAAAGTAATGCTACATAAGAATGTTTGGAGGACCGGACGCAGTTCAAAGGAAGCTATGGTCAAAGATCATAGGCTCATCCATTGTACTAATGCAGTGGACGCATCTAATTCCAGATAATGTGAATATGGTTATACATAAGTTGGATTGTATCTCGTTAATGTTTTGCGTTAATCTGATAAACTTAGTAAGTTGTGAAATAGTTCTTGACTTCTTTCAGTTTACTTCAGAGACATTTCTGTCTTTCAAGGATTTATCTCTGTACCCAAATACATAGGTTAGGGAAGCATGACACTGGATTATCTGTTGTATGCTATTAAGCATCAGTACTGTTAAAAGCACGTTGATTATCGCCTATTTGTTGCTATACAGTTCGTCATGATATATAAGCGCACTATAGGTTAGTGCTATGAAACGGGTGCGTCGAATACACTGTGTAGCGTAAGGTACATAGCTAGCACATGCTACCCTCCTATTTCTTGTTCTTTATTTTTCTTTTCTTTCTTGTTCTTCTTCTTTATTGCTTATTTACATGTAATGAAAGCTCTCATTTTTTTTACTGTTTATTATTTACTTAAGATAATATATGTAAATAAATACCGTGATACTTGGGTTTGTTAAAAATAGTTAAAAATGAAATTTTAAAGATTTAAAAAGTCAAGTATTATGTTCAATAACAAATTTGAAGTTGTATGAGTCATTATTGGCTCACATGTCTACAAAACTTCTTTGATTTATTTTTTATAATCATAATATAACCTTTTAATGATTCATTATCCACACACACATGCACAGATGCACACACACACACACACACACACACACACACACACACACACACACACACATATATATATATATATATATATATACCAATTGTACCCATATGGTTACAGCACAGGTGAATACGGTGCATGTTGTCGACCTTGATTCCACAATTCAAATAATAAAAGAAAAATCTTTCTTCTCCTTTTCTTTCTTGAACCGTTAAATCTACAAATTGTTTCTTTTGGTGCTTTGGGATAAAGTGACAGCTTTGAAAAGCAAAAAGGAAAGTATGGACTATTCTGGGAACTCGGGGAATTGATTCTCTAACAAAATATTCCATGAGACAATTTACATATAAAATAGTAACAGAAAAAGTACCTGGTGGAGAGTTTTGGAGCTTATGAACCTTGCAGAAGCTTGAATTAGCCTCAGCGAGCTAGCGTAGTTGGACATTGAATCGTTCAAGAAATGCTTCTTAAGGAGGGTATGGAGCATGGATAACCAAATTCACCAAGTAATTCACCTGGGATATTTTCCCATTTATTAAACCACTGCCCATCCCCTTTGATGCTCTTTATATCTTTTCCACCATGGTTGTCAATCCTCTTGGATGAAAATGGCTCACTAGGTGCCTCTTCATCTTATTTAGAAGCGCAATTGAATCAAATTTAATTGCAATAAAATATTTTTGCATTCAATCACTTAACCCAAGTGATGAGAGAGAGAGAGACCCTATCTCACACCTGTACCACTATAATGCTTATATGTATGTATGTATGTCTACCATCCCATACTCTTCTTGTACCAGGACCAGGACCTGCATGCATTTCTATGTTCATGCAATGCTTGTGTGCTAGCAGGTGTGTGTAGGTGGTTGCACATATCCACATGCAAGCATGTTTCTGCATGTACGTGTCTGATTAAATAACTGTTTCTTTGGCTTTTTCCAAGTTAAAAGTGAAATATTGTGCATATATATGATTGAAGGCTGTGGTATTTGATTTTTGAATAACTGTAATCTTTTGTTTTCGTCAAGTTAAATATGAAATATTGTCTCTGCAGGTCTCATGGGTTAATCATTGTCGAAGCACCCTCCTTCTGGCATATCAAAGTCTTGGTGTTGTTTATGGAGACTTGAGCACATCCCCACTGTTTGTCTATAAGAGTACATTTGTGGGAAACTGCATCGTAATCAAAGTGAAGAGGCAGTCTTGGGTGTATTGTCTTTGATATTTTGGACAATTACCTTAATCCCGTTACTAAAATATGTTTTCATTCTGCTCAGTGCAGATGATAATGGTGAAGGTAAGGACCAAGAAAGATGGTGCACGGTGTCTGTGTTTATAGGTTGCCTTATTTTACTGGTTGAATTTTATCCTTTTGTCTGTTCAGGCGGGACATTTGCACTTTATTCACTTCTTTGTCAGCATGCAAGGGTAGGTCTACTTCCCAATCAGCAAGCTGCTGATGATGAACTGTCGACCTATAAGTATGGTTCGAGCAATGACATAAGGATGTCTTCACTGAAAAGATTTCTTGAGAAGCACTCAAGGCTGCGAACAGCCTTGCTTCTTGTGGTGCTATTTGGTGCATGCATGGTCATAGGTGATGGTGTCCTTACGCCTGCAATATCAGGTAATTAACTTGTTTCTTCTCATTTGTATTTAATTCTTGTTAACATCACTGAAATCATTGAACCTGCCTTTTTTTATTAGAGCACTAAAGCTGTCTAGTGCATTTTAATTACTCTATCTGTAGATCAGTTGTTCTGCATTGTTCTATGATGATCTTTTGTGGCTTTTGCAGTTTTGTCTTCTATGTCAGGTTTGCAAGTTCGTGCGAAGACTTTGCAAGATAGTAAGTAGCATCTTGAATGGCTCTTGTTTCACTTGCAATGCATGTTTAGTTGCACGCTGTGTATTCTTTCTTCTTGTTTCTGATTGCTGGAGGTTGATGGTTTGCTTTTCTAATTGATCCAGGAGAGGTAGTGATCCTTGCATGTGTTGTCTTGGTTGGACTCTTCGCCCTGCAGCATTATGGCACACAAAAGGTGGCATTCTTGTTTGCACCCGTTGTAATTCTATGGTTGCTATCTATAGGAGCTATTGGTATGTACAACATTTTTGTCTGGAACCCAAATGTATACCGTGCCCTCTCACCATATTATATCTACAAGTTTTTCAAGATAACGGGAAAAGATGGTTGGATTTCACTTGGAGGGATTCTTCTTTGCATCACTGGTACTTTCTCTGGAGTATAGATGTTGCATGAAATCTTTATTTGACTTGGTTGTGATTTCTGCCCCACAAATGAGACCTGGAAAATATCTCTTGTTTGAAATTTCTCCTGTATGGTGTTGCATGGTGTAAATGTATGAAGATTTTTTGTAATATTTCATGGCTGTTTTCATCCCTTGCAGGTACAGAAGCGATGTTTGCAGATCTTGGTCACTTCACTGCAACATCAATAAGGGTATTTGTCATGAAGTATTATATTCTTTTATTATGTATATATAATTTAGATTGGCATGCTTAAGTTAAACTTTTTGATAAAGCAGGTTGCATTTATTGGAATCATATATCCGTGTTTAGTACTGCAATATATGGGCCAGGCTGCCTTCTTGACCAAGAACTTGGCTGATATACCAACTAGTTTCTACAACTTTATCCCCAGTAACGTTCTGTTCTTTCAATAGGGTTAAGTCTTTTGTTATCTCCTTTGTCTTTTATTACCTGATCCTGTTTTTCAGAGCCCGTCTTCTGGCCCGTCTTTGTGATCGCCACACTTGCTGCTATTGTTGCTAGCCAGGCAGTTATATCTGCTACTTTCTCAATTATTAAGCAGTGCCATGCCCTTGGTTGCTTCCCGAGAGTGAAGGTTGTTCACACCTCAAGATGGATATATGGACAAATTTATATTCCTGAAATAAATTGGATTCTTATGGTCCTCTGTGTAGCTGTTACCGTTGGTTTCCGGGATACCATCTTGATTGGGAATGCTTATGGTAAAAGGAGAATCATTGAGGTTTCGGTGATGAGTACATATGTATATACATATTGTGTGTGGGTGTGTCTGTATACAGACAAACACATCCATGATTAGCTCTAAATGATCATTTTGTGTGCAGGAATTGCTTTTATGTGTGTGATCTTTGTTGCAACATGGCTCATGGCTCTCGTGATCATTTTCGTATGGCAGAAAAACGTTTTCATGGCCTTGGGGTTTCTTCTCTTCTTTGGATCAATTGAGGGTGTCTATTTGTCGGCATCAGTCATGAAAGTGCTCCAAGGAGGTTGGGTGCCTATAGCGCTATCAGGTGTTTTCATGCTTGTCATGTATATTTGGCACTACGGCACGAGAAAGAAGTATCTATTTGATCTGCAGAACAAAGTCTCCATGAAATGGATACTCAGTCTGGGGCCAAGTCTTGGAATTGCCCGTGTACCTGGAATTGGCCTCATATACTCTGAGTTAGTTACCGGTGTCCCAGCCATATTTTCACATTTCGTTACTAACCTTCCTGCATTCCATAACGTTTTGGTGTTTATCTGCATAAAATCTGTTCCTGTACCACATGTTGCCGACAATGAGACGTACCTAATAGGCCGAATTGGTCCAAAAGAGTATCGTTTGTACAGATGCATTGTCAGGTACGGATACAAGGATGTTCAGAAGGACAATGACGACTTCGAGGATAAGCTTATCGTCATCATTGCAGAGTTCATTCACATGGAAGCAGATGATTCTCAATCACGCAGTTGCGAGAGTTCTTTGGATGGGAGGATGGCTGTGATAGGATCTCAAGTGCAATCCAGTTTGAGCCTGGTGCCGTATGAGCAGGACGAGGAGGCATTGCAGAGCACCACAAGAAGCAGCAATTCAGCAACATTGTGGAGCTTGCAGGAATCACTGCATTCAATCCGGAGGAGTGTTCGATTCCAATTGCCTGAGGCTGAGCACATGAACTCATCTGTGAGGGAAGAACTGATGGATCTGATTGAGGCAAAATATTCAGGGGCTGCATACATAATGGGACACTCTTACGTCAAGGCCAGGAGAGGATCTTCATTCTTAAAAAGAATAGCAATCGACATTGGCTACTCGTTCCTTCGTAAGAATTGTAGAGGGCCTGCTGTGGCACTCAACATACCTCACATCAGCCTTATTGAGGTGGGTATGATTTATTATGTGTAACTGTACATACGGGTAATTCTAACCTTTTTCACTGGGTTTTCAGATGGATCCTTTATCTGTTCCAATCCTAAGAAGAAATGTATTTCAGGATGTACGTATAAGTCGATAATTTATTCGATCTTCCTGGCCAGCTTATTTCACGTTTATTTTATGCATGTCAATCTGGAAATTCCGGGCACTCTTTGGAGAAATGCCCATCCTTAGTTATGCAAATTCTGCACCCTTAGAGGATTATTAAGCTAACATCTGTGAAGAACAGTTTGATAGCATCTTTTATTGCTTTCGTTAATAAAAAATGAGGAAATGAATAAAGATGCGGTGTGTGTATTGTCAAATATGAAGCAGAACGTCAATGACGGGAACAATTAGAGACCTTCCCAAAAGAAAGGTGGATTATAGGACAGCAAAACAAAGGCATGGATCTTCTGTGCAAATAAACTTAGGAAATGATATTAGGATGTTGATTGCAGTGAAATTGTGGTTATAAAACACCTTTGTGAAAGACTTGGAAGAAAACGTATATGTTAGAATGCCAAAACTTATATTTTTAGTTTTTCACGTTTTTGGAGATGAAAGTTTGATCGACTTCTTCCATCATTGAAAGAAGTCAATCAATCAGGATCGTTGCAGGTCAAGCATGGGCTTCGTCTTTCCAAATCGATGCCTCAAAACACTTGCGAGGGGGGAAACTGTATAATCAAGATTACGTATGCTTCAATAATGTAAAACTATTCCCGTCAAAGCATTAGAAACTTTGGAATTGGGATGATATCCAGTGCATTCATATTGGAAAAATCACATTCCCTAAGATGCGATAAAGTTTTACATTAGCTGTTAGCTACCTAACGCAACCATCGTCTTTTACTAGCCTTGGGACCGTCAATGTAAGGGTGAACCATTACATTGTTAAAGTTGTTTATGTTGTTAGTGTGACTCGTATATTTCAGTTCAACCCAGGACTTGAACACTAGGCAACAGTGGAAGTCATGCTCAAGTACTTGAGAAAGATTATGGATTTGGTGAAACTAGATGGCTTTACAAATTCTGGGTTGTAATCAAATCTAGATGATAGAAAACTTATTTCAGGTTTTGCATTTGAATGTGATGGAGCAGTAATCACTTGGAAGAGTTCCAAGCAAATCAGCCGCAGTCGATTCCACTAGAATATGTTGTTGCACTGGATGTAACAATAGAAGCAATTATGATTAAGATGTTTGATCTCTGTACTTGGAGTGATTCCATCCATGAAATATTTTGTATTTCTATTATGATAATAATCTGGCTATAGCATCAGCCAAGGAACCAAAGTCTCATGAAACCAGAAAACCATTGAAAGTTTATATCTCATTATTTGTGATATAGTTAAACAAAAAGATGTCACCGTGTACATAGCATCAACGGATAATGTTACTAATCTTTTTATAAAGCTTATGAGTCAAAAACAATAGAATATCCATCTTGAGAAGAAGTGTATAATGTATTATATTATGCATACATGATACATATATTACATTAAAAAAGATATAGCTACATTATAAAGTTCTTATTTATTTATGTATATAATATACTACATCACAAATTGGATGTACACTATGTAGTAGACTAGTAGTAATGTAACTATATAAGTATGTAAATATACGTAATGTAATGATGTGACTACATAAGTATATAGTATATTACATATGTAATGTATTATATAGTACAACTAGTCTACTACATTATATAGTGTACATAGCATAATAGCGTATTATATATAAGTATATAGTATACAATAATTTGCTATGTATACTATAAATACTATATACTTACATATAATACACTATGTATATTATATACTTACATATAATACACTATATAAGTAATATATACCATATAATACAGTAATATACTATGTACACTATATATGATACATGTAATGTATTACATAGTATAACTAGTCTACTACATAGTGTACATAACATAATAATGTATTATATGTAAGTATATAATATATTATACATAATATATCATATTATAAATTGTATGTACACTATGTAGTAGACTAGTAGTAATGTAACTATATAAGTATAACAAGAACAACAACTATGCCTTTTCCCATAGTAGATGTGGTCGGCTACATGAATTCTTTGTTTCCATAGAGCCCTATCATAATTTGTAGAATCCATGGTAGATAAGTCTCACAAAGTTTTACATTGGTTATCGAAAGCCTAACGCAACCCTCTTCCTTTATCCGAGCTTGGGAGCAGTTACGCAAAGGTGATCCCTTACATAGGTGGAGTAAATGTAACTATATAAGTATATAGTAAAATATATACATAATGTAATATTTTTTAAGGTTTCGAATCCAGTTTCATAGCAATTTTGAATCCGGATCCGGTTTAGTTATATAACTATTAAACAATTTAAACTATATATAAGAGTCTAAGACTATAAGTTATGTATGTTATATAACTTATAAGTATTACATTCATTAATTATTTATGTATACATAATATATTACATTACAAATTGTATGTACAATATGTAGTAAACTAGTAGTAATGTAACTATATAAGTATATAATAATATAATAATGTAACTATGTAAGTATATAATATATTATATATAAGATATATGTAATGTATTATATAGTATAACTAGTATACTACATAGTGTACAAAATTACATAGTGTACATAGTATAATAATGTATTATATATAAGTATATAGTACATAGTGATATATGTATAGTAATATATAATACATATAGTACATATTATACATACAGGCTATATACTTACATAGGTACATTATTACATTACATATATATATATATATATAAATATATATATATATATTACAATATAATTATATAGTTACATTACTACTAGTCTACTACATAGTGTACATACAATTTATAATATAGTATACTATATACTTATATATAATACATTATTATGCTATGTACACTATGTAATAGACTAGTTATACTATATAATACATTATATATAGTATACATAGTATATTATTGTATTATATGTTGTATATATATTACTTATATAGTGTATTATATATAAGTATAAAGTATACATAGCATATTACTATTGTATACTATATATTTACATATAATATATTATTATGTTATGTATACTATATAGTGTAGTATACTATATAATAGACTAGTTATACTATATAATACATTACATATATCATATATATAATATGTTATATACTTACATAATTATATTATTATATTACGTATATATTACTATATACTTATATAGTTACATTACTACTAGTCTACTACATAGTGAACATACAATTTGTAATATAATATATATACATAAATTAATTAATGAATATAATACTTATAAGTTATAAGTTATCTATAAGAATTTATATAATGTAGCTATATCCTTTTTAATGTAATATATGTATCATATGTATAATATAATATACTATACACTAATACTTATAGTTATAAACTTATATAGTCTTAGACTCTTATATATTGTTCAAATTGTTTAATAGCTATAAAATTGAACCAAATCCAGATTTGAAACTGCCACCAAACCAGATTCGAAACAATAAAAAAACTGGTTTTGGATCCGGATCCAAGACCACTCCAAAATTGTCATAAAATTGTAACCAAAACCATCAAACTTGAAACAGGAACCGTTGGACAATTTGGTTATAGTTTCTAGTTTCAAGTAACCCATAATCGGACATGACTACCAATGAATGCACCCCTTTTGAAAAGGAAATGAGGAACAATAGTGGAAGTGAAAGAACCGAGCTCAAAAAAGAAATGAAAGAAAGCTAGAATCCATCCATGGTCGGGCGATGGTGTATCTGAAAAGTAGCTCATTTATTATTGACTGAATTGGTTGTAATTATAATTCAATGAAACAAATCATGCCAATCCTACAAAGCAGGAGAAGCTTGTCCAATATGCTGGACTTCTAGATATGCTATTGATCGATAACATGGTGGACACTATGGGAAATAGCTTCTTTGACCAAGAGGGGCTACCAATATTCATCTCACTCAATTTTGAAAGCCATTCATCTTGAGAACTAGTGGAGTCTAGGGTACTTACTCTTGAACTTAATGTTAATTAATGATGGTTGAGCTTAATTAAGTCCATGTGATATTAATTATATTTGGTTAATATTAAGTATTCCTAAATGCTTATAAAAGTTTAAAAGTATAAAGTCACATGTGAGTGAGGAATTTATCCATGTGAATATCAGTGGGCATTCTTTAGTACTATATTGATAGTTGGAAGAATCTCAAATATCTTTTTATATATATGGTAGCTCATAAACCTTAGTTAAAAGAACTTGAGAAAGACATAAATGGTAATACATGTGCATTGGGTTCGAGAATTGTTTTTGATATTATTTTTAAATAAAAGTTTTAATCAAACGGTCAAAGGAGTCTCTTCATGAAAATACAGGAAACAGTTACCCAAAGAAGTGCATCTCTTGGAGAGGATATGAGGTCTGTGGCTTTATTATAAAACCTAATTAGGGCTCTTTAATCAACAGTTAACGAAAATCTCTTTGCTCTCTCAGTTCCACACTTCTATGTTTGTTCTTCTCTCTCTAACCAACTAGGTGGTTAAGGAGTGGTCCAATGTAGCTTGAGTATGTGCTCTTGCCTATGTGATCATTCTATCTTGGGAGAAAGGTGTTGATACCCGTACGTATTGGATAGTAAGACATTGATTTCTTTAAGGCAAGTTTGTGAGGACAACTCGATCAAATAAGCACATTACTTATTTTTGTTTTGCTTTACTTGGTATTTGCACTATTTGCTATGGATTTTTCTAGATCTATGGTTTTGATTGATATCACCATGTTACTATTTGTTGCATATTATATACTTTTTCATGTAATCCTATGATTTCTACCAACATTTTTAGAGAAATCAATTGTAGTTAACATGTCTTCATCAAATTTTCTTCGACGTAAGGTTGGCATGACATTAATGCTAGAAATGTTTGTCAATCCACTTTAAACGTTGACAACAACATATAAAAATATGGTTAACCATATTAGGGTTTCATTTATTTGTTGAGTCAAATTGTTCCCAACCTAATATTTCTAACCCCAAAAAGTAGGATAAAATCGTTGAGTGTAAGGAGAAGGATATCATATGTTGTTATTGTACTGCCAGCATGAATGATTTCACATCCTTAACACCCGTGTCATCAGTAGAAGGTTGAACCAACCTGCTATCAACCTCAAACAATTTAAGAGCTAATAAAGCAATACGTCAAGATTAGCAAGTTGATACCTTCGTTAGTGTTTTTTTTTTTTAAAGAGACTGACTTTAATGAGCACATACAAAGAATTGCAAAAAATTATTGTTCCCAACCATTATTCACAAAGAACTTTTCAGTTATACTTGTCAAAGATGGATGCACATGTAGGTAAGCACTTTGAACTTCAAAGAAAATAGAGCTTCCTTTTCCCTAAATGTAGTCATGCCAAGTCATAATAGATGTTACCTCTTGATACTTGTAGTATTTGACGTGGAAATTGCAGAAGTAGAATCCTGGGCTTCAATATCTGTAGAAAGGTAAAAATGTTAGTTTTCCTTGAAATAATATATCAGAGAGTAAAGAGATTTGTCTTATAGAAATAACATTAGGAAGAAAGAGAAACCTCCTGACCTTTAGATTCCTCGGGTGCTAGCAAGGAAATGCCAACAAAAACTGACATGATTCCTAGTAGAAACATCGATATCCTTAGTGAATCAAATACCTATAGAAAAATAATGTAGTTCAAAGTCGAAAAAACAACAAATGGAGGTAAAATCATGATTGAATAGCACGTGACTATGTTATACATGATATTCTTGGAAATATATAAAGCTGGTGAAAATATCGAAAAGGTCCAGGCAGTCTAAAACATGAGTATTATAATTATCGCATCATACAGTGATAACCCTTCATTTAAACTAGCCATCTGCAAAGGTTCAGGAAGAACACATCTTGACAATGTAAACCTTTATAGAATGCTCATCATCTAGAAAAAGTATTATAGTAGGTTTTATATAAATGCTTTACCCAGAAATCTGTTGTACTAAGAAATAGTAACAACATCGAGTAGGTACACCAATTGTGCAATTGATAACGGCTACCAATGGTCAATCTCAATGGGATGGGCCAGAGGGGGAAGGAGCGATAATGAACCTTAAAAATGACAACAACTAATTTTATAGAACTTATATAAAGAACAGTTAGAATAATTCCATTATCATGTTGTCTCAAACACACTTATAGTAATTTTGCAAATAACAATGAGCATGAACCAATATCTTTTGAAACAATAGCATAGGACAAAGGCAACAATAAATGCCAATATGTGCTAAGATCGAAATCAAAAATTGGAAGGAGAAGTTCTCCTCTACTACACTTATCCAACACAGTAGAGCAATACAAATTATATGAATTGTAAAGCTCTAAATTGTACCATAGACAACTTAAATATGATTACCTGCACAAAGGAAATTGTGTATCACTTTTATGTATACTGAGCTACTCGAACAATCATCGTTAAGACCACGAGATACAAAAGGAATACGATGTTACTGTACTTATCCACTAATTGTTCAGGGGTTGTAAACTACAATAATGAAAAAAAATTAGCTAATCTGTTTTATTTGCTACTTTTTTAACCTTTATTTTGTTAACAAGTGTATCAAATCCTTGGATATTGGATCCATTCATAGTTTTTTGGATAAGTTATTAAGTGTGTCTAAGGGTAGATTAGCTTTTAAGTTATAAATATAATATAAGTATCAACTTAAGTTCAGGGTTAAAAAAAGAAGAGAGTGGTGTAGCAACCAGGAAGGCCACAAGAAAAAACCGACTCTTGTCCTCTTGGTTTAGAGGTGTTCTCCAACCAAAATTTTGTACACTATAAATTGTTTATTAATAAATTTTTCAATGTGGTATCAGATCTTTAGGGCATAAAGAACAATGGGTTTGGCAATAGCAAATCTCACATTTGGTAAAACATCAAAGTGTTGGTGCACAACAGATTATGAAAAACAATTGCATCGTATGACAATTGGCGAAAGATGACAAGGAAGATGTCATAAAACAAGTTAGCTTTATCCTATTGGTGGCGGTATATGTACTATGGATGTGCAGCCAAATAGAGAGAGTAATCGATCTCCCATTACATAATTTTTTTGTTGTGTAGAAATTTTTACAATGAATTACTCAATCTGGTTGTGTCGACATTTAGGGATTTATAATCAAAAGGAGGAGCATGACAAATAATTAAATCCATTGGAGTCTCATTACCACTTTAAGATGTTTAGCCAAGAGAGAAAATCAATATATTTCAAATCACAAATATTCAATTAGATGGAAGGTATTTTCTCGAATGGGCTTACTTCAATTGAGTTAGTCATCATTGCCAGAAGGAGATGGACTTATATGACAGGACAACAACCCCATCCGAAAGAGCTTGATCCTAACTATCCAAAATGGAGAAAGGAAGATGCATTGGTATCTTCATGGTTGTTGCAATCTATGACCTCATCAATCAAGAGAACCTTCATGTATCTTGATTCAACCTGTGAAATCTTGAGAGGTGTGTTTGAGGCTTATTATCCGTAGAAAAACATTATAGAAGAATATGAAATCCTAGAAAAAACCAAAAAATATAGACAAGGCACCAAAACTATTAATGAATATTATACAGATATTTATGGCCTTTGGGATGAGTTACAATTCTATGCAACTATCAAATGCTCAGCCTGTTCGAAAGAAATAAATGAAGAGTCTGAAAAAAGGAAGGTGTTTGATTTACTATGGAGAGTTAATCCCAAGTTTAAAGTTATGAAAGTCAATATTCTGGGAAGAGAAGAACTACCTTTTGTTGGAATAGTGTATTCTCTTCTTCTTAGAGAAGAAGATAGGAGGAGACCAGAAAAGGAGAACAACCTCGTTACAACATTTTCGTGAGAAAAAATGAGTTTTAGTATTCTCGTGGGAGAGGAAGACATAATGCTAGAGGTAGAGGTCATGAATGACCCACTTCTAAAGAAAAGGAAAAGCTAAAATGTACATGTTGTGACAAATATTAACACACTAAGGATCAATGCTGAGACTTAATTGGCAAACCTGATTTCATGAAGAATAGAGGAAACTATGCTCATGTATCATAAAATTCTATCAATGAATTAATGAAGCATATAAAAGGCTTAGAATCAAGATTCAGTGACCAAGCTTGAACATCCATATGCTACAATGGCACAAAATTCTTACTTTGCGAATGGTAAATCTTCTTTATCTTCTAGATCTCAAATATGAGTAATAGACTATGAGATAACTGATCATATGATAGAATACAAAACGTACTTCAAAAAGTATAGATTTCTTCATAACAAGGAGCCCATTAAATTGGTAGATGGATCTCAGACTTGTATGAATGGAAAGGGAAGTGTGCAAACTCAATTTACCAATTTACCTTCTATATTTCATGTCCTAAGTTTTTTTGTAAATTTGTTATATGTTAGTTCTTTAATAAAAACTCTTAATTGGTCAATCACCTTCTCTCCTTCTAAATGTGTTTCCAAGATCTAAAGACAGGAAAGGTCTTTGGTCATTGTAGCTTGAGAAGGGGGCTATATATACTAGATGACTACTCGACTAGTGATTGTTCTAGTAGAACTTTAGCTATGACTACAAGTAGAGCAGAGATCATGTTATAGCATGAGCGCTTCGGACATTTACCTGTGTCTAAATTTAGCCGTGTAATTCCTAGTGTTCTTCTTGAGTCAAATAATGCATCCTTCAAATGTGATGTCACTCAAAAGGCAAAGCATCAAAGAGTTTCTTATCCTAGTAGGGAGTCTAGAAAGTCACAGTCTTTTGAATTGATTCATTCTAATATTTGGGGTCCTAGTCGAGTAGATTCTTTTAGTGGTCAAAAGTACTTTGTTTCCTTCATAGATGATTGTATGACTTTTAATAGTATATTTAATGAAATCCAAGGTTGAAGTTTCAGTTATTTTCCAATTGCCCATAAGTTTATCCTAACCCAATTTAATTCTTTTGTAAAAAAAAAATCATCATTCTTACAATGGGAAGAGTACTTTGCTGACCAATTATAGGACTATCTCTACACACATGACATTATTCATCAAACTACTTGTCCAAATACTCCTCAACAAAATAGAGTAGCTGAAAGAAAAAATAAACATATTCTAAAAGTAGCGCACACACTTTTTATTTTGTGTAATGCGCCTAAATTTTATTGGGGTGAAGTTGTCTTAACCTTAGTTAATTTAATCAATAGAATGCCAAGTTACTTATGGGACAAAATTATTCCATATTATTTATTATATTTTTGGTTATATTTGTTATGCCCATACCCACCAACCTGTCAGGGATAAACTTGACCCTAGGACTATCAAGTATATATTCCTTGGATACTCAAATTGACAAAAGGGATACAAACGCTATGATCTAATTCACTGAAAAACTTATGTTTCTCTAAATGTCACCTTCTTTGAATCTACTCCCTATTATTCCTCCAATGGGGAGCTTGTAAATCCTGTGAATAAACCTATGAATGTTCTTCCAATAAGTTATGGAGTAATAGAATCATACGAGAAAGAGGAGATTTAAACTGCTCCAAAAGAGACCAAGGTATACAAGACAATGCAACAATGCCTCAAAATCAAATTGAAGTGACCAATTCCAAAGATCTCCCTTCGAATTCAGATCCTCAACTTCCCATAGAGTGAGATTGTAAGTTACCTATTGCCCTTCAAAAAGGTAAAAAAATATGTGCTCTCTATCCTATCTCTCAGTATGTTTCTTATGGATGCACATATCGAAGTTATCAAAATTTTGTTTTGAATATTAAGTTACATCTCGTGCCTAAAAATATTGAGGAAGCCAGCAAAAACCCTTAGTTAGGGAGGCTATGCAAGTTGAATTAGATGCTCAAATTAAGAACAACACTTGAATTATTGTTGACTTACCTCAAGTAAGAAAACCAATGGGTTGCAAGTGGGTTTATACAGTCAAGAATAAAGCTGATGAAAATCTTGAAAGATATAAAGCAAGACTTGTTAATAAGGGCTACAATCAATCCTATGGTATTGATTATAACAAAGCATTTGCTCCTATGGCAAAGTTCACTTCTATCAGGGTTATTTTGAGTCTTGCAGCTCACAAGGGTTGGCACCTATAGCAATTGAATGTAAAAAAGTTTTTTTGCAGGATATTCGCAATGAAGATTTTTATATGGAATTACCCCAAGAATTGATACCAAAGAGTAGAAGGGGATGATATGTAAATTAAATAAGTTTATTTATGGTCTCAAACAATCACCTAGAACTTGGTTTGAAAAATTCAGTAAAAGCATGAGCATTTTGGGATACCATAGAAGTGTAAGTGATCATACCTTACTTGTTAAGAAGGAAAATAAAATAGTTATTCTCATAGTCTACGTAGATGATATAATTATCACAGTGGATGATCTTTAAGAAATCAAAAGACTCAAGCACCAACTTCATCAGTTGTTTGATTTAAAGGACTTTGAAAAATTACACTATTTCTTGGGAATTGAAGTTTTATACTATAGTATAGGAGTATTTCTAACCAAAGAAAGTACACATTGGATTTATTGAAAGATACAAACATAACAGATTGCAAGAAGAGTGATACTCCTATAAAAAAAAACCAGAAACTACATCTTGATAATGACACAAAGTATAGAGTTGTGAGCAAGTATCAAAGATTGGTTAGGAAGCTGATTTACCTAACTATTACTCATCCAAACATTACTTATTCAATTGGTATGTTAGTTAATTCATATATGCTCCTACAAAAACACATATGGATGTGGTTTATCGAATCTTGTGATATTAAAAGCTACTCCTGAGGTTGATCTTCTTTACTCTAATTTTGGAAATCTTAATATTGAAGTATATTAAGATGCAGACGGGGTTGGATCTATTGATGACAGAAAATCTACTACTAGATATATTACATTACATGGGGGCAATATAGTCTCATGAAAGAGTAAAAACAATTTGTTGTTGCCCGATCTAGTGTTGAAGGTAAGCATAGAGCAATTGCTCAAGTGATGTATGAAGAGTTGTGGTTAATATTTCTTGTACGTGAGTTGGGAGTGGAGGTGCTATATACTATCTCTTATATTGTGATAGCAGTACAACTATACAAATTATATCAAATCATGTGTATCATGATAGGACTAAACATATTGAGATTGACTGTCATTTCATAAGAAAAAAAGTAGTAAGTCAAGAGTTTAAGTTAGTGTATATTAAGTCTAGTGACTAAAGGGCATATTTTCTTACTAAAGAAATCAATAGAAGGAGCCTCGTGATGACACTGAGAAAGTTGGGTACCATGAACATCTTTCATTCAACTTGAGAGAGAGCATTAAGAAGTGTATTGGGTCCTTGGATATTAGATCCATTCATAGTTTTCTAGTCCAATTATTAAGTATGTCTAAATAAGAGTAGATTAGTCTTTTAAGTTATAACGATAATATAAGTATCAACTTAAGGTTTGGGTTAGAAAAAGATTCGAGTGGAGCAATAGTCAAGAAGGTGCCAGGAAAAAGCTAGTTCTTGTCCTCTTGGTTGAGAGGTGTTCTTCAACCAAAATTGTGTCCACTATAAATTGTTCATCAATAAATTTTTCAACATATTCAAGTTTTATGTGCTTTTTCAAATTTGATGTGTATTTTCACTATTTTCTTTTGATATATATGGGACATGGCTGCTGACACTTCTTTCATTGGCATGTTTTCTCACCCACCATAACCAAATAGGAAAGATTAAATGTGCAAGCTCGAGAATGCATGCAGTACTTCAAAATGAACAAACTGTTGATGGCTTTCAACACTAAGGGAAAATAATTATGGGGTCATTGGTGGTTTCCAAAAGCAACAAGAAACAGATGCCCCAGAACTATAAAAACAGTGCCCATGGATAAAAAAACTCCACTCACGTAAGGGATCACCCTTGCATGGCCGGTCTCAAGCCCAGATAAAGGAGGAGGGTTGTGTTAGGCTTCTGATAACCAGCGTAAAGCTTTGTCGGACTTATCTACTATGGATTCTACAAATTATGATAGGGCTCTATGAAAACAAAGAATCTATGTAGCCAACCTCATCTAGTATGGGAAAAGGCTTAGTTGTTTTATAAAAACAGTGGCCACTACTACCCTGCAGAGAACACACTATGAAAAATCCCATTAGCCACTGGATAATTTAGCATTCATCAAGGGAACCATGAAAAATGGCAGAAGGCAACGTACTTGCCAGTAACCGTTTTCTTAAGACAAAATAAGCAAATGCAATGTTAGAGACAAACTAAATCTATCCAAGAGCTGCAAGAAGTGACTTCAACATAAGAAAAACAAAATAGCATGAAATTTCCAGGTTACACAGGGAAAAATTAGTACAAATAATTAGGTATTCATTAGGCGCCCATAACCAGTGCATTATCATGGAACAACCAAAGTAACCTTTGAAAAGGTGAGCAGTAAGCTGAGAAGTGGCATTTAAGCCAATACAATCACGAAAGAACCTGAGTTCTCCCAAGAAAACTTATTTATTCAATAGATGAAAACTCAATAAATAGATAGAGCTTAAAATGGTAAAGCAAACAGTTAATAACCCGTGCTGCATGTGCAAATGAGATAAAGTTTAGACAGTTGACCAGTGCAAATATCAGCAAACCTGCAAATAATAAGCCTTTAGTAGTCATTCCAAAATCAAATTGTTTCACGTACCCAACTGCCATCAAACCCCTTTGAGAAGCCCGATGCCTGGCATTGGCACTTGGGGCAGACATTCTAACCTTGGAACTTTATGCTGTTTTATTCCAAGCCTAGTAATGTGGTTTTTCTGAGTTATAATTAAATAAGTAAAGGAAAATCTCACCATGAAGTTGAAAGATGCTTGGCAGTAAACTTTTATTTTGTATCAACATTGTTTGGTTTGTGTAATGAATTGGTTCATAAACTGGTAGAGGAAGAGTGTTCGTTTTTGGTATTCTCATTAATGTAATTTGCTTATTTTTCAAGTTTTATGTAATGAATGATCCAGTTTGCTTTGGTAAATGATTCAGAGAGAGAGAGAAATGCAGTCGTGGTGAAAATAACGAGGGATTAGAAATGAACATACGATGAAATACAGGAAAGGCATGGCAACAAAATATTTCATCAAAGATAGCGAGGGAAATTTGAGGGATCATAGAGAGGGAACAACGACAGACTTGCAACTGATTTGGGAGGAAACGGAGATTGAAATTTCTATAGCAAAATAGCATCAACAGACCAATCCCTTGCTATTTTTTCGCCTATCTGTTGCAAGCAAGTTAAAGCAAGGGATTGGCCATGGAAATTCCCGTTGATAATGTCAGGATCTGTTGTAATGATATACACATTGATAATGCAAATAATATATATATATATATATATATATAAAGTGGGATCAAACCGGGCTTAGTATGCAGGGCCTGGCAAACTTGGGTTATGTCTGGGTCAAGTCATTTGAAGCATGACTCAGGTAGACTAGGATAAAGGCTAGGCTGCATGAATCAAAGGTGAGTCAAGATGAAGGGTTCGACCAGGCCCAATGTGAGCTAGACTTGGGCTCAAGAGCTAGGCTTGACCATGCGAATCAGTATAGACCACTGAACTGTACGATTCATTAAGTTGAGGTCATCAAACTAGGCTCTAAATGGGATTCTGCTGAGACTCATGGATTTTGTATCCAAATGTGCAAGGGATGTTCGGCTCAGAGATGCTACTAAGAGACTTGAACAGCTACTAGAGCGCTTGGACGGCTCCTTCTAGGGGCCATGAACATCCAAATTTTTCTTAGAAAAAATCTGTGTTTAACTTAGAAAACTGGTTTTAAATGTCCCCTTTTAAAGCACATGAGATGGTATTTTGAATCTTAAACTTTCGCAAGGTGGGTTCGTGCAACAGTCCGTGTCAGGGCAGCTTCTGGGAGTATTACCTTCAGTTTTGGGCCTCTATATCATCTTGGGTAAAATCATAGATCCATATCCATACCCATTTATGAAAGATATAAGATGGATATTGACGGGAGAGTTTCAGATCCATTTTACAAGCAATCATGTATATATTCATTAAGATACTTCATTTAGGAGAGAATTCAACTTGATCCAAAGAGGAGAACTTACATCATGACGACGCTCATACTGTGGGCACCAATGAGAGCCATCCAAGACTTCTAGCAGATATCAAGGTCCCTAATCTAGCCTACTGGTGCACATTTTGAAATTTGATTCATGAGCCTTAACGGAGTCACATTTAGAGCACAACTTAATGAGCCTACTCAACCAACCTCATGTTAACCAAGTCCTACCATACTGAGCCTGAGTTGAGCCAATTTTATACTTTATATATATGTATAATATCTATATTATGGATATTTTTATGAGTCTATATATGCATGTATGTATGTATGCATGTATGTATGTGTGTACATAAGTATCTGTATTACCACCTGTCCCAGTACTTCAATATTTGTTCTAACTAGGTTCTAGCTAATCCAAAGAGCCTTGACGTCCTTACCTTACCCTGCTTTCCATATTTATTATATATGTTCCTTGTTTATCTTTGTACTTATGTATACAGAGTATATGAATATCTAAAGCTATGTTTGGTCATGAAAGCCTCAGGTTTTCAGATGAAGTCTACGTATATTTGGTCGACCTTCTCCTAGTCCTAGCCCAATTAGTATCAAACTGCATTTTACTTATAAATATAAATTTATACTTATAAAGCTGCATTTTACACTTAAATGAATATACACGACTTATGTATATAAATATGCAAGTTTACAGGGGGCATACTACGTCACCTTCACCAAGTTCTGAATCACTTGTATATCTTAAAGGTACACTTGCACCCACTAAAACCTAGTTTTCCGCTCTTGAAAATCAAATGCACATATATATATATATATATATAATATGAAAATTTTCTGGGCTCACTCACCTAGCCGGCTCCCACCTGTCTTGTTCAGTTTCATCCTAGACCTGATGCAATTAATCCATATTTGCCTCAACCTAATTCAAACCCCAGCCTAGTAATTATATATATATATATATATATATATATATATATATATATATATATATATTTATTGTATATACAACATTTTATGTATACATATGTATACAAGGTTTTATACATAAAAGTAAATAAGATTAGCCATGACACAATTTGAGGGGATCCAAAACTCGTGCCAATGGCTAACTTGACTTGGATTCACCGTTGATCCTGGATCAAACTATATGCACCACTTGAAAAGGGATGGTTATTACGAAGTTGAAGACCAAATAGGCTCAAGCTGGCTTCGTGTGGGATAATCAAAGGCTCTTCTACCTCATTTTGAAGGCTGTCGACATCAAATGGACCGAATCAAGCTGTAACCTTCATGACATTAATTTCATCAAATGGACCGAATCCGTTAACTATGCATTTTATTCACATAAAGAGTTATTATTCCCTACTTATTACATCGTTCCCTCTTATAGACTCGTCAGATCCATGGTAACCGAGTAATCAGCAACCTGGTCCTTTCTGGCTTATCCAACTTAAACGAGGCAAATCCCATCAGAAGACATTCACCCGACCTTGTGGACCTCACTTGACAGAACCTTATCTTCTAAAACTTGGTTCCTTTAACTATGTCATGGATCGACAGCCGATGAGTTTGACAACTACATGGAAGCATTGCGTTGCCTTCTCAATCCGTGATTACATTGTCCTATTGAGCATCCAGCTCGTTTTCCTCTCTATTGCACGTGCAGTTGCAATGGATCGACAGCCGATGAGTTTGACAACTACACGGAAGCATTGCGTTGCCTGCTCAATCCGTGATGACATTGTCCTATTGAGCATCCAGCTCATTTTCCTCTCTATTGCACGTGCAGTTGCAATCTTCAGCTTCTCTACAACAAAGAGGAAGAATCACTCACAACATGTGCAAACCAACCAGGTCTCACCCTCATGACTTCTTTGTCAAACTCATGGTCGACGTGAATATATAGAACTCTCAAACACAAATTATGGTAGATTGTTCCCTACAATAGGAAGGAACATCTTTATATACTAAGAGCCTAATGCATAAAGACCTAATCACATCGACACGGCACTAATGAATAAGACTATCTCATATAACACTCCAAATGAGACACTATGACACAATGATACTAATGTGGATCCTAATACCATATGCATCCAAACTTAAACCTACTACATATCAAATGACCAAAATGGACTCTAAATCAAGTATGATGCCTCCATTCCTCATCCTTCATACCATGCAGTTGACGTCTTGTGATAATTCTCACCCATTGAGGTTTGACTCATCTACGAGATTGCACGATATCGTCCATACGCTCTATGATCAAGATCTCCAACTCAACCCATGTGATCTCCTATTATAATGAGCTTTCTCCAAAATGACACACATGTCTTGCTTTGGATTGTTTGTCACTGTCTCGACTCTTTGAGTATACTATGGTAGAATCATTGTTATTCCCTCAAGGCTAAATCAAGAGAGATTATAGGTTGCTATCTCTTCAATTGCACTCTCATACTACATGATGTATCAACCACACTCGCGGGTGTCACTAGCTCCTCAACGATGGTTGCTCCTATACGGTCATAAATATGTGTCTTCTCTCACCCGACTACCACCATGACAAGGTAGTCCTTTGTCCCTCCCATACTGTCGTCTACCACTTTGAAGCTCTTCTTTGTCTCTTGATAGCCTTATCCGAATAGAAACCATCCACAAAGGTCCGGTGTCAGCATCACACATGCCTACCTTAAGACGTCACACTTGAAATAGCTATTCTGGGTATCCTACGAGTATAGCTACAACATGATGATGCACACTCCTAGAGTCCTTGAATAAATAACATACATGATATAATATGTCGAGCCGCTACGCAATAGCGCAGATTATATGCTCACTAATATGCACCTCGATGTCCACTAGTCTTGAACACGACATCTCCATTCACATTACATTTAATATATGAAAAGTTGTAGCTTTCACATTCTCCTCTTGAATACTCTGTCTTGTTTGGTCCTCAACGGAAATGACGTTCAACTTTTTGCACTTTATACGTTCTCTTATGAAGTGGGGCTTGCTATAATATAGCAACCAATTCTTGGGCCCTTGCATGCACTTGATTTGCCCTATCAATCATAAGAGTCTCTAGTTATGGTGTCAGAGTTGAATGTTGTCATGCTCCTCTATCTGGTGGGTTAGGTTGGTTATTACATTAGCTGCCAACCCACCATCGAACGAAGTGTGGCCCTCAACTCTCTACTTACCTCCCATCATACCCAGGCTCTCAATGAATACAATAGTTAGATACACGTTCCACAATTGATATCGGTGAATCTCTACCTGTGCCTAATGCTATAAAATATGGGCAAGCTCGAATAGTTTATCCCCCTCTGCCATTTTACGCACATTAAGGAAAATAGTGTTAACTTGCTTACATACTCCTCACATCGCTCATGTGTCTCAACTTGAATAGGTTCTGGCAGGCCAGCTTGTACAGGTTGGCAGGAACTATTAACCAAACTCCCCTCTCAAGTTTGGCCAAGAAGTGATCAATATCTCCCATATTCATTTGTAACTCGCTCCTTCATGTGCCATTACAACTTTGTATCTCCATCAAGGTAGAGAAATGCGGTGACTATCTTGTTTGCCCCTAGGGATCTTGGCAGTCTCAAAATATTTCTCTAGGTCTTAAATAAATTTCTCTAAAACTTTGTTATCCTGAATTCCATAAGATCTCCTTGGTTGGGGGACTCAACGTCGAGTAGGCCTGTCAAATGGTAACTGATAGAGCCTCTAGCATCTCCATACTCAAGGGGACTATAAGTTAGACGAAAGCAACATTGTTGCCACTCTATAGACTGACCTAGTCAGCCTCCAACTTTGCAATGCTTGATGGAATGGATATAACTGAGCTAAACGCCCTGGTTACTTGAAGTAGTCCCTAGGGAACCCATATCGGGCTACATGCGACCTATCTTGCTGCGAGTATGGGCCATACGGAAAAGAGAAAGCATCTCATAGGTCTAGGATAGATCGTCGACAAGGCAGCATGTGCATGTGGTTGCAAACAACCTTTCTGATGTGGCCAAAGGCTAGAAAATCTAATCAATTGTTGGAAAAACCTATTGCCTCAAAATCAGACCACTCATAATACTCGTGACCTTCAATTCGAAGTGCCAACATTCCTCTTCCTATTGCTGATCATCACTTACACTCAACAATGACATCTCTGGTCAAGAACCCCATGAGTGAATCAATTCGATCATCGATCACCCCAATCTTCACAACAACCACCAGGCGGATCGTTCTCCGGCTATCAGTGCAACAACCTAGAAACAATGATGATTCTTTGTCGAAGTACACAAACCACAAACATCTGAGCCTTGGCCTTGATCCAAAAATCGGAGAGAAGTCACCTACAATCATCAGGCCACCAAGCAACCTAGAACAGCTACCAGTCAGTTGTTGCATTAAAAATTTAATCAAAGATACCAACCTTTTCCCAATGACCATCTACAACTTTAAACACTAGTTGATCCATGGCTGAACAAGCATGATCAAGCCGAAAACTAGTCCTGCTTTGCTAGTCCAACTATGCTTGCACACTAGCATGACAAGTCTTCCTCGGTAATTATAGACTAGAAAGGGAGGAAAATCCGGCTATCAACCCCTTTCTTTCTCAGTAGAAGGTGCTCCTCAATAGCAACAGTCAACAAGGAACATCACGTAACCATATGGTGTGTTCCAAGATATTTCAATCACTAAAATGCGATGGCAGGACGATGAATGAAACACCCCTTTTTGTCTTCGGGAGCAATACCGAATGACAATGGTTTCGCGGCCAGGAAGACTCTAGATTGATCATTACAAAACGTGTTGGAATTCTCATAAGAAATCAGAATTTTTTCTTGCTTTGGCATTGTCCCAATCAATCTCCCACATGCGAAGGTCGAACCACCAACGAAGTTGCATGCTGTCATGCTCAAACAGTTGTTGATCGGCCTTGCTCCGATGCTCCTCACAACCACCGACGGATTATCTACTATAGGTCTGATGACTGTTTTTTTCACATATGCTTCTAATGACCAAAATGTGATCAAGCAAATGAGAAATGTCATATATTGAGTGCACATGCAACTGTTATCTTCAGCTTCTCTGCAATGAATGGAAAGAATCACGCACTTACACATGCATGAACCAGCTAGGTCCTCACCTCTCACGATTGTTTTTCTTCTTCCTCAAACTCACACCTAACACAAATATGTAGAACTCTAAAAGATATATTTTAGTAGCTTGTTCTCTATAAATAGGAAATAACGCCCTTATATACTAGGAGCCCAATGCATAAAGACCTAAGCACATCGGCAAAACAATCATGAATGAAGACACCAGCACATGGCACTCCAAATGAGAATGAAAAAATGACACCAATGTGGATCCTAATACCATCTCGATTCAAACTCAAACCCAATACATATCAAATGACCCAAATGGATTCTAAGTGGATCCAAGATATGATCCAACTGAATTAAATCTAAACCAAGTATGACACCTCCATGCTTAATCCTTCATGCCATAATGATATCTCAAGAAAGTTGGTAAAAGGCAACGAGAAAGCCAACTGGGCTAGGTGACTTTTGGGACTACACACTGAAGAAAGCTTTCTTCACGTGCTGAACAGATACCTCAGGTTGAGGTTGTTGGATGGGGCAGTAGTTGGTAGGAAGATTGCGTGTCTCCATATGTGTTGACCACCTTCATCTTGATAGAGCAATTTGAAGTAATCTATCAAAACATATTTTACTTGCTTGAGATCATCAACCCACTGACTATCGTCAGACCAAATCATACGAATACTGTCTTTACATCGATGATGTATGACACAAAGATCATAATACACGATACTCTTATTGCCATCTTTCATCCAAGTAGCTCTAGATTTTTGAAAACCAAATTCCACCTCTTTACGAGTTTGATCCAGTTCATTTTGAAGAGATGTTTTTAGGTTGACAAGTTCAGGTCCCTCTCTATTGCTACTTGAATTCCTTTAAGTCGAGCAAGAAACGATCCTTTTTCGTTTTTGACATGTCTGGAAGTATGAAATATTCTAGTGCTGGAAGAAGTCTCACATTGAAGATGGGTTTCATGGACACTCTTGGTTATGGTCACAATTGTGTTGGATGACATCACTGTAGGTAGGATGCAACATCTATGCATAATCAAATCTGAAAGGGCCTTCTACCTTTGTATATCCTTAAACCATCCAAACATATGCTTATGGGTGATGATCTGAGTATCTTACTCGAGCAAGAGTAAGAACAACTGCCTCTGGGGAGGAAGTACATCAAAAAGCACCCGTTAAAGCTTGATCCAGTCTCTCGTAAATCCAATAACAACTAGGAAATTGTTGTCCATGCCAAGTAAATTTCGGTCCAAAATAACCAAGATATGAAAAATAACACTATTGAATATGATAAATGAAAAGATTCATTCTTTGACTATTAAAAGGTCCTCCTCCCTTTTTATCTTGTGGTATGCAAATGTCATTAAAATCTCCCACAATTAACCATGGGTGGTCGATAGTTTGGGAGATGGTCAATAAATCATCCCAAAGATCCTCTTGTGGACTTGTATAGATCGGAGAGAAAATGAGACTCAGTTTGGCCCCTGTTGAATCTAAATTAAGAGAGTGTTTCTTTTTCAATCAAAGTGACATTAAATTATCTGACTTCAAAGCTACTATAATACCAACCGAAAACCCACTTCCTTCAACAAGTTCTATTTTATCAAAGTCTAGTCGAATCATAGGATTCAATAACTTCTTTGGGTTAGTTCACAACTCCATCAATACTAGCATTGAGGCAATCTTTCCAATCATAAGTTTTTGACTATACCAGAAGAAAGTTGGGTTTCTTGCCCCATGATAGTTCTAAAAAATAACAGTTCTCCTACGATTCATTTAGATGAATGAGAACTAGAGTCGATATATAACTTCACTAAGCCATAAGGCAAGCAAAATTCAAGCATTGGGCATTTTTGATATTAGGAGTAGAAACTCCTTGTATCTACAATGGTAACTCCATTAGTACTAGAGTGGGTGATAAGTTCATCAGGTGGTTGGTTCTGCCCTCTTTGAGAATGAGGAAGGTGTGACAACATCATGCCATCATGAGATACATCCAAGTTGTTAATAATGAAAGTTTATACGGATACCGGGCATACCACATACTTTTTAGTGGAGTCATGTAGAGACGTTTCTAACAGCTGATCATCATGCATGAGAAGATTGTGAACCTAATTAGCTTTGGATACTATTCATGTTGGCACCTGACATGCACCAATTTGGAGAGTTAGATTTACTACCAATCAAGCAATTAAATTAGGCATTATGATAGACACTATCTTTCGCCATCCTGATCTAGTGTCCTTTCAGATACCCAAGATTATATATTGGCTTTGGAACCACTTTGGTTATTTTCTATCATCGGGAAGAGTTGGTAGGATCACTTATTGTTAAGAATCCTCGAGAATTTGAACTGTTGCATTCGATCTACAGTTGTAGGTCCTTTCATCATCATAAGTTGCAATGAGATTTGAACCAAGACCAAAGGGAAAATGAAGCATTGTGACTCAACTGGGTACCGATCTCTCTCGGACAATCGCACCTTCACCACTGGCCATTGGCTTTCAGTGCCTTTGGTTCCTCTGAAGCATCATCCATTGGCAAACAGCCCCATCCATTGGCAAACTCTAATTGTGCATTCTCTTGTTGAGCACTATAGTCTTTCATACTATGTTCAAGATGACAACAACAGTATCATAGAAGATGCAAATTTATCATACTCAACCATAAACTCACGATCCTCCATCATTAAACAAGGTAAGATGGGCTTAGTTAGATATATCTCCGTGTACAACCTCTCAATCCTCGCCCTCAATAGTGGAGAAGTCAAAAGGTCAACTTTGATGGTCTGAACAACTCTTCTTCCAAAACATGCTCCTTCTGTAACATCTACCACGTAACCTTTTACATTTTTCGGCACCAACTTATGGTATCTACAACACCAATCTTTGTTACTTCATAATTTCAATGGTCATCTTTGTGTATCAGTATGTATCCCAACAAAAATGCCTTGTACAATGTGGTTTCAACACTAAACTTGTTGTGGTAGGGAACCCACTCTTCTTCCAAAACATGCTTCTTCTGTAACATCTACCACGTAACCCTCTACATTTTTCGGCACCAACTTATGGTATCTAGAAAGTCTGATCAACACCAATCTTTGTTACTTCATAATTTCTTTGTTGGGATGTTGGAATCATAGAGTATTCTAGAGGGATGTTCGGTAGACATATCCAAGCAAGCACAAGATCGATAGTAGCTGTAGTCAGATTAAAGTTGGGGCCCAACCATGAATAGTAAGGTAATGGTCAAAAATAAGCCACGGACCACTCAAGTGCAAACTTATAATCCTCTAAAGCGGAGAGTTTAACCATAAAATATCATATATGGTTTTTTGAGGCACCAAATGCTCCATGTTGTACCATACTTGCGAAAGAGGTGTAATTGGTGGTATTCCGTTGTCTTTGGGCGTGGAAAACTAACCATTGATGACCAATGGTTGAGCATCTGGATGCCACCAAATCAGATGGTGTTGAATTTTGTCATATGTCCTAGGGACTATGATTCTAGCAACTCGAGCATGATTTCGAACACCCTTAGGGTGTGATTCGGTGACTCCTTAATGCTTAGGCTTGAGTTAACCGGATATCTATTGATGATAAAGAGAAATCTTACGAAAAAGGTTAGTAAATTGCAATCCTCAAATGACTTCAGTGGATTTCTTGATGGTTGAGAGGTTCATCGATGACCTGCTTGGTGTGGTTTGAGAGAGATGACTATGAAGATCAAAGGACTTATACTCCAAAGGCTGATTCTGAATTTTGGTTGTAGGCGATGAAAGAAATTTGGCTAGGGTTTTGAAACCTTTAGCTACAATTAAATGATAATATGACAATTTTCAGGCACACACTCAAGTTCCAAGTAGTTTGATAGTAAGAAGTCCACCCAAATAACGGGTTACGTATTTAAGAAGAGAATTTTGGAAGATGATGTAGAAAGTGGAAGGAGAAGTGAAAGATTAAGCCAACCTGGAGCTTAAGTGATGCAACCAAGAGAAGAAGACATGAAGGACTTGTTGAAGCTTTTGAAAAAACAACTCTTGTCTATAAGCTTTATCTATGGAAATAAGATAATAGCTAAAATCTTAATATGCTAAAAGACCATATTATCCTTCTACTGAAGAGCAGGCTTACCAAAGAATAGTGCAGGGGTTTATCACAAAAAAAGAAAAATTGGTTGTTGGTAGGAAAACACATATTTCTAAAGGTTTGAGAGAAAGCACTCATATCCTTTAGAAATGTGGGTTTAACTCAATAACTTTGCTAGACATTGATCGGTTTGGGTTGGGTCTAGATGACCTTTGGCAGGTCATCTAATACTTGAATGTCAAAGCACTCACATCCTTTAGAAATGACCATTTCAAGCTTTTGACGTTAGGGCTTAAGAGCAAGTTATGCATGATCAGCTTGGACCATATTATCCTTTAACTGAAGGGAGGCTTACCAAGGAACAATGTTGGGACTTGGTAGGAACATCCATATTTCTAAAGGATGTGAGTGCTTTGACATTCAAGCATTAGATGACCTGCCAAAGGTCATCTAGACCCAACCCAATCGATGTCTAGCAAAGTTATTGAGTTAATTTGTGGCTGAATGAAGGACTACATGTCACAACACAAGCCAAGGAATTGCCTAAGTTGGAGCTAAAACGTAGGACACAAACCCGAACTGGCTTTGAAAAGCATGTCCATTAGGTGAAGCTATAGGCCCGTAGGGTGTGGCCAAGGTAGCCATGAACTATTTAGGGTTTGCTGAAGTTATTTTATATTATATGTTTTATTTAATTAAGTATGACAATTATCTTAATCATTCCAAGTTAAAACAAATCATAGAAAGATTGAAATGCCCATGACCTATAAAGGTGATGTACCTACATAAATTTCAGTTTTTCATTTGCTTTTAATAATTTTCTTCTTGAATTTCCTTCCTCTTCCTCTTTTCTTTCAAATTCATTCTCTTTAGTTCTTCAATTCAAAATCAAAAGTACATCAATTCAAGGCTATTTCAGTAAATAAAAGAATCCATCTTTAAAGAGTTCTGGAACTGCTTCCCACAACCAAAAGATATTCTAATCATTTTAATCAGGTTGCACGTTCAGTGAGAATCAAAATGAAATTGCTTCATCATTTCAAATGGAGTTGAGCTAAAATTGTCCAGTCTGTTCAGTTTGGTTCCCTTTTATCAAAATTCAGTTTTCTTTTTGTACGTTCCAAGGGCGGAAAATATCATTTAGTATTAGAGTAACTTTGATCAGATTCATGTATGAAAAAGTCTGACAATTATGCTGGGATCACAAACAAGTTCTCACTGCAAAGAGTACCATCTCCAGTAGTGATTTGGAAGACAGTTTTGCTCATTTCTTGACTCCCAATTTGTAGACATGTTGGAGAAGATGAAGCAGTTTCTCACGGGTCAATCAGCAACTCCACATCTAGTCAAATAGCCAGCCAGTTAGTCTCCCCACCAATCATTAAACTATAGTTGGAGAAAAATTAGATTTGTAACAGATATAACCCTGATCTCAAAAGGTTGTTTGGAGAGTGTTGTTCTTGAAAATGTTAAGAAGGTCTCTCTTGTCTTCCAGATCAGTTCTACTGTTCAACGGTGATCAAAGTAGTTGGCTGCCACCACATCCACCACATAGTTAAGCTGCCAGCTGCCCATTGCATCAATGGATAAATTCATGTGATAATTCTTATGTTTCTTTTCTAGATAAGAATTTTACTTAAACATGTGAAAATCAGTGGAAATTTATGGAAGATACAAAAAAGTTAGTAATCCATTATTTGGTAATCAAGTCTTATTTATTTATATTGGTCATTGATGAGTTAATAAAACATATTCAAGATGAAATACCTTGGTGTATGCTATTTGCAGATGATATTGTGTTAGTGGATGACTCTCATAAGCATTATTGAGAGGAATTTAGAGAAGGGTAGGACGTGGCATGAGAAGCTGGATGAAGCCTTATGGGCTTATAGGACTTCCATCCGAACTCCCACAAATGTCACGCCATTTGAATTGGTCTATGGCACAAATGTCATTCTCTCCATTCATACCAAAATTCATTCATTTCATACATCCATTGCACTCGACCTTCTCCTAGAGACGCTTCAGCATGCTAGGATGGCCGAACTTAGCTTACTAGATGAGCGAAGGCTCCTTGCCATAGATCATGCACATGCATACCGGCAAAGGGTAGCCCGACACTATGAGAAGCATATGAGACCTCGCTACTTCAAAGTGGGAGACCTTGTGCTCAAAATCATCCAATATCGTGGCCCACATCCACTTGGAAAGTGGCGGCCCAAGTGGGATGGCCCTTTTGTTGTGCGGAAATTGGAACTATAGAGAAAAACATTAGAAAGTAAATGCTTTCGACTTAGTAGAACAAAGACAAAAATATATGGAATGTAAGCTTGATCATTTGGGTACTTCAAAAGATATAGAAATCAAGATTGGCATGCATTGCATTCCTCACAAGGAAAGTTTTAAATACCTAAGGTCAATTTTTTAAAGTGATGAAAAAATTGATAGAGATGTTATGCATAGAACTAACACCGGTTGCTTAAAATAGAGAGGTGCATCAGGTGTGCTATATAATAAGAAGATACTATTAAATTTAAAAGGTAAATATTATAGAGCAACAATTAGACCTGCTATGTTTTATGGTTATGAGTGTTGGCAGTTAATCATTAACATGTACAAAACATGTCCATAGTAGAAATGAAAATATTGAGATGGATAAGTGGTCACACAAGGAAAGACCGTACACATAATGAGGTTATTAGAAACCAATTGGGAGTAGCACCAATAGAGGATAAAATGAGAAAAAATTATTTAAGATGGTTTGGATATGTAGAAAAACGATGAAAGGACGCTCCAATAAGAAGATATGAAAATTAAATTGTGAAAATGTTAAAAGAGGAAGAGGATGACCACAAAAGTGTTGGAAAGAAACTATAAAGAATGATCTAGTTTATATTGAGTTAATTGCTACTAGGGCATATGATAGGATTCTATGAAAATAAAGAATCCTTGTAGTTGGCCTCATCTAGTATGAGAAAAGGCTTAGTTATTGTTGTTGCAAGACTTATTCAAATTGGAGTTTTCTATGATGAGTTATATCCCAAAAGTTGAGACCTCATTAAAGAGCCTAAAAGCCAAGTTGATCATATTGTTGATAAAATTCAGCTAATGAATAAAAATTTGTCTAAAATCTAGGAAGATGCCAAAATTCTAATATTTTGTTGAAAGGGCCACCCGCATGGTTTACATCTAGGGTAAAGCCCAAAAGTTAGAGTCCTCTTTTGACAAGGGAAAAATCATTTAATTTCCAATGTATTTGAATTCCAATAGAATTTATAAAAGCTTCATTGTCCAACTTGTACAAGATCTCCCACCCGTGTGAAAGTAGAAGAGTTTAAGAATTTTATTGAAGAAAGTACATTAAATCTTGAGACAGTAAGAATTGAGATAAAAAATTTTGGAGTTTGGATTTAGGAAAAAGAAATCAGGCATTCTAAAGAAGTCATATACTTTCTGAAGAAAAAGCAAAGAAAAAAAGGTTACATGGAAAAAATCTTATCTCTTAATTCTTGATAAATTTTTGGTTAAAATTTCACGAGTTATCTTCAAAAAAATTTACTCTAGAAGATTATTGTAAAAAAATATTTGGTGTTAAGACATGTGAGGTTTATCATGACTTATCATTGGTATGATTAGTTTCACATAGTGTCATATCATATCATGTATCATTTTGGTCCACAATACATCGTATCTCATCGTATCATTTTTAATACTAAAAAATTGAAAAAAATAAAATAAAATTAGAAAAATAAAAAAACTCACGACAATTCTAAACAATTCATATAATTTATAAGTTGAGTAAATATTCATCAATCACCATTCAATTTTCAATGTATAAAGCATTTAAGCAAGCAGTATATCCTTAGAAAAATTAACAATTAATAAATCTAAAGATTGTGACTTTAGACTCTGTAGCCAAATGGATGTCAACATTATATGTGTTTGTACTTATCTTACCTTCACCTTTTTGTTATAGATATACCTTTTTGATAGTCTGCTAGAGTGCTACTTAGAATATCTCAAGATTGTAGTTTCATATTTCTCAAATTCTAGATGGCGGGAGAGGGATCTTTATATGATTAGGTCTTGGATGAAAGAGAAAAAAGTGAAAATGAAATAAGATTGGTGAAGAAGGGAAGCAAATGTTATTTTGAAGTATCTACTTATTTGATAAATGGCCCATGCCCTTGCTGAAGTTCAGCCTTGGGAGTTTGAAATGAATTTTATATGCCTTTCATTAACTTCAAAATAGCATGGAATTGACAATGTTGTCTCTTTGTTTTAATAACATAATACATGCATGACAAGTGACAACATATTATGATATGCTATAAAATAGGACCATTGTTTAACAAAGGCATGTTCATAGCTATATCAAGGGAACATAATAGCATTGTGTTGAGAAACTGGGTATTTGCAATAGGAACAACTGCAAATTTTCACAGTAAGGAGAATTCTTAGAAAGTATTCATTTCTTCATGTTTTGTTACAACACTATTTTGAGGTCACCTTTTAGGACATATTTTCAATTTTATTTCTTTATTTCAAAATCTAGATACCTTCTAAAAGTGGATATCTATATTTTCTTAGAAGCGATTTTACATTTTTTACTAAAGCATAGGCTTAGGGCATGATGCAAATCAAACAATTTTTAGGCATTCTGGTTGCAACGGTTTCTAGCCTTCTAGAAAATTTTCACCATAGTCGGGACTCATAAGGACAATGAACCTCGTAATCACCACTAAACCCAAGCTAGTCGAGTTTAGATGAGATAAGGGAAGAGAGATATGTCTAAACACTAAAATGCCTCCGCCAAAAAACTTTGCTATCCATTTCATTCCAACGACTTAAATAGAGATTAAAGAGTAGTAATAATAGACATTAAAACAAGTTAAAAATAGCACCTAGGAACTAACACTACATACTTTTCCTGCAAACTAAGAGAAATGAGCCTAATTTAATAGTCAATTGGCTCATTAATGAGCATAGAAATCAGTTGGTACTGGTTTGGAAGACCATTTATAAAATCTTTCTGGGTTGGATCTACTACTGCTTGACTTGCCTTTGACATGGATCATGTTACTAGTCTTGGGGTTCCACTTGGATGGTTAATATTCTGGGCAATGTCGTTGTATTGTATAATATCCTCAACATTACAATAATTCCTAGATATGTATATATACATATCTTGTTCTTAAAATATAAGCTGGGTCAAGCTTGATGAAGGATCATGTTTTTTAGTTTTCTGCTTTTGAGTTTTAATATCTACATCATAACCTCCAAGTGGAAGAAAAGATTTGTCCTTGAATCTAATGGTCTTCAGTAGTTGCATAAAAAGGTTGCAACATTTAAGTAGTTGGTGATAGTGATGGGAGCTAGTTTTTAAACTAGTCCAAACAACACTTAAATATTTTGCTTCAACCTCCTGTATTCCATAGTTTCCTATTGTTGCAAGTTTTAAACAATTTTCAATAGTTGTGATTGATGGTGAACTCAGTTGCGCTAGATGCAAGAAGACTTGCTTCTTGATCATTATTTTTCTATGGTAGAGATATGTTGTATGATATCAGGGTACTGACTCCACACAAACTTTTCTTCAATACAAATGATGGCGGCCAGAATTCGAGATTATGAAAGAAAGATTTTGCCTGATAGAATTTATTTGTCTTGAGATTGCTCTATTGATCATCAACTTGATGTTCCTTGTTTATTTTTCAAAGAGGTAAAAGGATAAGTGAAGGTTGTAACTGTTCTTCAGACATCCTTATTACCATAGTAAGTTTGTTAAACCGAGGACCAACTATGGTGCAATTCTAGGTAGCTGAAATGAACTTGGTGTGTGTGAGTCCTCTTCGTTGGAAACATATTATGTTGTTTCCATGGTCGGCTTGATGTTCACCACTGTAGAATCTTTGGTAACCGGTTTGGTTACCTGATTAACATCAGCCTCAATAGTAAGTGTATCTAAAACTTGTTCTGCGTTTGCATCAAGGTTTTCAACAAAGCTTTAAACCTTTCTAGATTCATCAGAGTGCTCAATGATATCCTTGAGCATGTTTATAAGTTCTTTAGTACTTTCTTTGCAGACACATTGACAATCGATGAGTTAGTATCCATATCCAAAACAAATATAATATTTGATAGATTGACTGCAGGTGTACATCTGTATGAATTCTTCAACATGCTTTCTTTCATTGGAATGATGACTAGCTATTACACAATGCTTGTATTGTTGTCTTCTAAAGATCTTGTCAAGAATTTGAGATATCTCTTGTATTTGCTTCTTTATCTGTTCTTGTCATTGGTTAATTCTATTCAAGATGGTGTCTTCAAAGAACAACCCATCACCTTCCAATGGATTAAGAATAGTCAGAAGTTGATGAAAACCCAATGCATTAGAGGTAGATATGATTGTAAGACTAGGATTGGTAGGATACCACATGTTTAGGCTGTGATGATAGGTAGCAATAGTAAGGCAAGAGATTTGAGTAGAGTAACATGATAAGAATAAATGGGGAAGGGGTTGATGAAAGTAATGACACATAACAGTTTGACTGTTTGGGAAAGAAACTAGGTTTTAAGGGGAGGATGAGAATAACATGACAGAATGAAAAGTATCGAACTGACCTCATGAATGATGTGAACCAAATGATTGTTAAGGATTTTGATTGCAATGGTTTCTAGTCTCTCAAGAATTTTCTGCCACAAACGGAACTGATAAGCACAATGAACCTGGTAATCACTACTAAACCCAAGCTAGCCGAGTTTAGATGAGATAAGGGGAAGAGAGATACTTCCAAACAACAAAAATGCCTCTGCCAAAAAACTCTCCAATTTGTTTCATTCCAATGGCTTAAATAGAGATTACAGAATAATAATTACTATCATTAAAATAGTTGGAAATAGCACCTAGGAACTAATACTATATAGTTATCCTTCAAACTAAGGGAAATGAGCCTAATTCAATGGTCAATTGGCTCATTAATGAGCATAGTAATGTCGCGTATTTTGAGCAATGTCATTGTATTCTATAATATATACATATCTTGTTCTTGAGATATGAGCTGGTTCAAACTTTATGTAGGGGCATTTTTTTCTAGTTTTTTGTTTTGATGTTTGCATCAGTGCGTATTGCATTAGGGCATATCACCCATATCATATGATACAAGCGATATGCCTTGTATCATGCGATATATGATGTATCACACAATATAGAATGATAAATTTGGCAATGCAGTACACTATCATGAAGTCTCACGATGTGATACAGATAACAATGGTTTCATATAGATCTATAATTGTGACTACTTCAAGCCTTTATTCATGTTGATTGTAAAAAATATTTTGGTGTTAAGATGTTTGAGGTTTATCATGACTTATCATTATCTTGGTATGAACAACCTATGATAGAGAAAACAAAACTGAACAAAGAGAAAAATTTTGTTGCTTAAATATTTTGTCTCATAGTAGAATTTACTTGTGTGGAAGAAATTTTATCAGATATCTCGCGTTTGTTGTAAATTTATAAAAAACTTTACCCTAGAAGTTCTTTGTATCATCTTCCTATAGCAAGAAGAATTAGGTCAATCCAAGCTTCGAGCAAGGAGATATGGTCAAATTACTCTAAAGGGGTCGATCAATATTCCAACTCAAATCCCGACAATAAGATCCAATTTAAAAGGTCTCACCCTTCTGAATTAAAGGGTAACCTACATCCAATAACTTATGTAGTGTTCGCATCTCTTAAAATTTATGAACCAAGTTGCTAGTATGATGAAATAAATGGAGGAAGGAATTATTCAGCTAACCTTTAGTTCTTTCTCTTCACTTAGTAAAGAAAATGGATGATTCATGGAGATTTTGTATTGATTATAAAACACTTAATGATGTCACAGTGAATGATAAATTCCTTGTACCTATCATTGAAGAGTTACCTTATGAGTTAAGAAGAGCATTTTATGCTTTTAAGTTACATGTTAGTTATCATCAAATTTGTGTAGCTCTAGAAGATGTCTACAAGATTGTAATTCTCACACATGGCCATTACAAGTTCTTAGTTATGCCTTTCTGACTCACTAATGCTTCAACCATTTTCTAAGGATGCATGAATGAGACATTCAAATCTCCTTAGTTGATACATCTTGGTTTTCTTTAATGACATTCATAGTCTACTTGAAATCTATGAATGATAATCTTACTCACAATTTCATGCATTATTTGAGACATTGTCTCGAAAGAAGGAATCAAGGATAACCCAAGGTTGATGACATGCTTTCTTCACCCACACCCAAGACCCTAAAGCCTTGCAAGGTTCTCTTGGACTTATAGGACATTATAGGTGCTTCATCCAAGGTTATGAGTTTTTTGCAAAGTTGTGGACGGATCTATTGAAGAAAGACTCCTTCTCATAATCTTTTAAAGCTTAAGAAGCCTTCGAGAAGTTGAAGTTGGTGATATCGACTGCACTTGTTCTTGCTGGATTTCGTTAAAGAGCTTGTGGCAAAGACTGATGCATGCCATATTTGAGTAAAAGTTGTTCTTATGCAAGAGGAACATCCAATAGTATACATGGAAAGCCCTTACCACCTTGCAAGAGGAGTTACACAACCTATAATAAGAAACTATTTACCATTATCATAACTCTTGACAAGTGGGGATTGTGCCTACTTGGGAGGAGATTCACCTTACAAACTTACCACAATAATTTGAAGTTTATTTTAGAGCAAAGAATCACCACCTAATAATAATAAAAGTGGATCTCAACTTCTCACTATGATTCCAAGAATGACTATAAAAGAGGCGACACACACTTTCACACCAAAGGAGGACCAGCTCATGGTGTTTTACACCATCAACCCAAGAATTGGTGGATCTCATGCCCTTTCAAATTATATTGAACTAAACTTCTAGACCAAAAAACAAGGAAGACCCCAACCATGATGATTTTTATTTTGTTCACAAATGTGTTTATGGAAAATTTCATAAAAGTAACATGCAAATTCTTAAGTTTTATGCTTTGAGACTTCAAATTCTCAATATTTTAAGAGGGCATGAGGTTTTCATCATTAATTGAACAAGAATAAGAGATTTCTATTATTAATCAAATAGTGACCTGAAGTTCTATGACACGTATATGGAAAATAATGTTTCACCTATGAGGTACATGTTTGATTAAAGATTAAAACCTTAGGTCCATAATCGATTAATGAGAAAAACCTTGTCTCTCATAAAATCCTAAGAAAATGAGGCCCCAAAGTGTAAAATTTGAAAACCATAAGATAGTGATTTGACCAGTTTTGTTGATTCCATCTCATGATCTAAACTTTTGTACACTAAAGTTATCACTGATAGAATTAGCTCCTATAAAAGGTACCATCGGGCCTAGAGTGCATTTTAAACAAACACACATGATACTTGCATGAAGTTAAAATTCATCTTCTCTTTCTTCTTATCATAACTAACTAGGAGAATTGGTTCACTTCGTATCAAAAACATAACAAACAAAATATCATAGGAACCCTTAAGGCACAATAAGTTATCATTAACTTTTAAGCTTATTCATCACCTCAATATAAAATGATTGAGTGTAAAGGCCATCAATGAATCCTTTTGGGATGTAATGAAGAACCTTTGGTTCACCTTACACTAGTATAATCAAGTCTAAGACAAAACCAACAAACTAATGATAAACTTACATACATCAGTTTTGCTCACGAAGGATTGTAGGAAAGGTTTTCTCAACTAGTGAGAGAAGGAAGATAATATCTCATACCTTAACTAAGCATACTACCTCCCTATATGTAGAGGTTTTCATTGTTTTTAGTTATTTAACATGATGACCTTTGGCGTATGAGAGAGTGATCATACACAACCCTTTAGCATGTCCAAAAGTCACCATATATGGCTCTTTATAGGCCACTAATATAACTTAGATAGCTATTATCTAAAGAAATTATATATACCTTTTATTTTGAAAATCCCTCTTATAATCGCTCACCGTTTTCAAAATATAAAAATTTCATTATATGAGATCTTAGGCTTTCAATAAAGGTGTTTTGGAGGCTTGAATCTTTATGTAGCAAGATATGAGTTACATTCATCTTATTAAATTTTTAAGTATTTGTAATCACACTAATAATATACTTTGGCTTGAAGAATGCAAGACTTGAAAGTTATTCAAGTGAGAGTTAAGTTTCCACCATTGGTGATTTCATTAATAGGTTTAAACCATCTTAAATCTCTTGTCAAACTTTTTATCAAAGTCAACATTACTTCAATATACATCAAATATTCTACACCAATATGTGTATTCCCTCATAGTGCTCATCATATTGGTACCCTTATCATATTTCAAGAAGCAATTTTACGTCATATTACTTTAAATATGTAGTTAAAGCTACAATGATGGTGGGTTCCACAATTCTCACTAGTTTTTTTGATTTCTATGAATATATACATCCACCATAAGTCAAGACTCAACCAATCTTACAAGCATGATCTTCTTCATACCTTACTCAATGTGCACATTCATATTATTCTAAGATAGGAGGATTACCACTATGGTTCAAACTATAGTTAATTGTTCATCTTGACCATTTACACTCTTACAATATTATGCCCCTCATCATTACTTGGATTTCTTGAATATATTGACTTTGTCTACTAGCACTATATGTAATGACTAGTCATAAAGATATTATAGAATACATCAAACATCAAATATTTAAGCATAATAAAATTGGTAAAGTAAGCACACATTTATTTAACATTACTAAAAAACAAGGAGAACTAATATGATAACATCCAAAATATGTTGCGAATCCTTGCAGATGATGAGCTATGTGATCTATATATGGAGACCATTCACATTCATTGCCATTAAGATGTGATATCATCAACTTCTTTGATGATTGTTGAGAGAGTATACACAATGATGATTGACTATATGTTGCTTCTTTCTTTATATGTAAACATATTTGTAACTAAGTGACTAATTAAATTTGCTTTTTAATATAACTAATCTCCTTTTGTTTCTCTATTGTATGACGCTAAAGCACAACAAGTGCAATAGGCAACAAAAGAACAATGAACCTCTCATATAAGAAGTCATGCTCAATGAGCACAATTTTATAATCACCCTGACTTGTCCCACATGGTGGTTCCCATTATACTCATTTAAGGTGCACATGTTGTATTATACGTTATGAAAGTTCAACTTTAGTCATCGATATGGGGATAACAAATAACAAAGTGACACCCTTTGTAGGGAGGTGCAATGGTTCACTGCACACCCTAATAAGATAGCATTCAAGTAGACTCACATGTGAAACAAAAGAAGCAATAAATACATATCCCAATTGGAATAAGGTACTCCTAAATCATTAATTATAACTGAAACAATAAATAATTTTATAACTAATACAAATAAACAAAATAATTTTACAATTGAAACAAAAGAAGCATTTGCAACTTAATTCACAAGTCATTTCACATTATACAACTAGCTAATTGTCATTGACATTATAGACATTAACATCGCCTGGTCTTCTTAATCCTAATTATGCAACAATATAAGTATGGAACTATAAATCTCCGTTGGCAACACCTATGTCTATGTCATTGTCGAGATAGAAAGATAGGCGGCATTAGGGATCCATTCACCATATGTATCTATCGAAAAATACAACACAAGATAAGTCATGCCAATTTCAATATACAATTTAATAGGTAAGAAGTAAACTAACAATGTTCTTACTGCAAAAAAAAGTCATGTAGAATCATCATAGAGTATCTACCAAACATCCCACATAGGTGCTTGGCTATCGTTTGACACTAATAAAGGGTATATTATGACCCAATCTTAGAGAGTTATACTAATGCAATATTTCATGTAGTAGCTATGACCCAACTCATGTCTGACATTGGCATACAATACTTAAAGGAATAATGACCATCCTCCTAATATGCAATATGATAGAGAATAATGACATCACAACCCTCCTCTATAAAAACAATGGAGTATAGATGTCGATGACATGCGACCTCTCTAAAACACACTCTATGAGACTTAGGCCATCATGTTTCCCCATCTCTCAAAATATTTTTTATGATTGAGTACCTATAGTTTTCATTTCTAAGAACATTTACCAATGTATCAATATATAAGAACATAAACTTTGCATTATATTCATCTACCCCAAATCTTTATATTACAAGGAGACAAAATATGAGGAGCAATAGAGTCTTGGACAACATGAGGTAGAGGGTTAAAACTACCTTATGCCGAAAGACCCATCTTAGAGACACTTTGCATCCTTAGCAATGCACATAGATGTGACATACTACAATGCCCTTCCTAGCCTTCCTTGAGTAGTATATCTCTCCTTATTCTCTCATAAGGACACCTCTTTCTTAGTAAATATGTTTGATGACTTCTCCCTTTTCAATGACAAAGATGTGGCTCTTCCAACATAATCCATTGAAGATTCAAATGTTTATACAACTCAACCAAATGACTCTATTTTTCTTGATTAGGATGAGTCAATAACTATTAGATAACTTCATGCATCTTAGCTACATCTCTTATTTTCTTACCATCATAGTCGAATATGTAGAGCCATTCCACCTCCATGTCAAATTTCTTACAAAATGTATCAATTGTTGACAGTTGTATTGGATCACCATTTCTAATAAGAATACTAATCTTGTAAGCACATGGCAACTCATGCTATTGCTTCAGCATACAACATATATTATTGGATCAATACCTATTGTCTCGACATAATTCACCTTTTCATAATAATATTAAGTGTGTTGTGACACTCTTCTCTCTAGAACTTTTATTATCTTTTATATACAATTAAGATAATGCATGCTGATAGTTTGGTATTTCTCAAATGACTCCTACAACCAGATTAATTTGAACTATATCATATTGAACCACCTTGTAGAACTATTAAGGGACCCTTTCAACCTTGTAAGTATACTCTTAATCTTATCAAACAACACACCATAACCATTAAAAGATCTAAAATAAATTAATGATACACATGCACTAACAAGCAACTTTACGTACTTGTTAGTCATATCGGTGTTGTAATGCATCATCATATTCGTCTAAGCATAAATTATTCTCTCTTTGTATGGGCCCAATTGTTGTTCCTTAATATAACAAAGCACATCGGATAATTTTTCCATTTTGCCTCCATTATAGCTAATGCTTTTGTATATATACTCTCATCTATTGACTCTAGACAATTCTTTATTCCTTGTCAATTGAATAATAAATCTTTCTCATAATATGACCTCTTCGAAAGAAATGTGTCGCCTCTGATAATACAATTTCAATTGCATTCATTAGTGCGAGATCATGATCAATCCAAATTACAACAAGAAATATTTGAGATATACAACTTTCTAATATGCTTCAATACCCACACATAATTATCTACTTTCTCTATACTTATAAAAGAAAACACTAAAGAAGTTTTTTTGTTAGTTGGAACTGCTAACATGGCACATGATAGGGCTCTGTGGAAACAAAGAATCCATGTAGCTGACCCTGTGTAGTATGGGAAAAGGCTTAGTTATTATTGTTGTTGTTGGCATATATGCCATAACAAGGAATCTTATCCTTGCAAAAAATGTCATAGTGAAATTATTATTAATTAATATAAAACTTAAAATCTATAACAAGAGGTAACTTCTACTTGTTTGTCTCATATGTACAATTAAATTGTAACACCTTTGAAATGCCCATAAAAATTAAATTGGTTGAGGATGCATAAACATAATGTAGCTAATAACATTTATATATGGTATCCTCCAATGCCAAGTACGGTATTCATGACTATCTAATTCATATAACAATTGCTGCAGAACAATTTGACTACTCATTTCCACATTCATAATTTTTTATTTTTGTTTTAAAATATGTTTTGTTTTGTTAACATTGAAGTCATCTAGACACTTCAATTACGAGAAAATATGTTTGGGCTTACAATGGTTGTTTGCTCAATTCTTTTGTCATATTGTACTCTATCAATTTAATCTATTAGCAAATGCATGTTTTTTTACATACAAATTATGAATGTCATTAACCACATTGGCTTTATCTACTTGTATAAGTAAAAATGAGCATTTAAGCTTTTTTGTATCGATCTATTGCTTTCTTTCGACATCAATTTTTTATTGCTTTTATATTCACCATTTTTTTACACCCAAGCCATACCTTGTTTCTTATATCATTTCTTTTTGGACAAAAAAATAATGATGCTTCCTCCCACCATCTCTTACCTAATAAATCATATCATCCTGACTATAAAATATTTCATCTACCATTAACACAAGTAAATAATTAAGTCCATCTACCTCGCGATCAACAAATATATTATCACATATATCATTAATTAACCATCCAACAAATGGATCATTTGATCTACTATAATCAATCTTAATGTCATCATTTGTCGTTGATCTAGAATGTACATAATAATGCATACTTTCTTCATCCATCATATATCCATAATAATGCATACTATAATGAATGTGCGGGAGTGTGGGGGAAGAGAGAAAGTGTACCAGGAGTAGTTTGAGCATTTAAAAAATTAATAAAAGAAATATCAACAGCAATTATGTTTTCATCTCAATTCACCCGTTCTATATTGTTTTAATTTATTGGTTGCTCAAAGTTAGTTATTCTCTAAAAGAAAATGTAAATCTAGAGAGTTTTAACAAGATTTGGACATAATGAAGATCTGGTCACACTCGTGCCATGCAATAACGAAATCTTTTCTTTTTTACAAGAGAGGGGGGAGCCTAACGCACACCCATGCCCTTCCCGGGATCGAACTCACCACCAGCGATGGGGAGTCGGAGCGCCCTGCCTCTGCGTGCAGGGGAATTAACAGGATTAATGAAAGGGAAAGCACCAGTTCTCATCACGACAATAGAGCGTAACTATCTTGTCCTTCACCAGCCAGCTAATTGATCTGATGAACGGTAACGGGGTAGGGGTAGTTCAATCATTTACTGCTCCCTTTTCTGTGCCCATCTTTACGGCTGCAGCCAAATTTGCCCGCTCTCTCTCTCCCTCCCTATCATGGTCGTCCTCCGCACCTCAGATGATGCGTTGAGGCGGGGTCAGCGGAGCATTACCCGGAGCTCCCGCGTAAGCCGAAGCCGTTCGTCTGCCTCCAAGAAGAGAAACGGAATCCCACGTCCGTCCCTCCGCCGGAAGATCTCCATCTGCCGATCCACCGGGATTCCTCCTCCTCTCTCTCTCTCTTGGTTTCTTCCTTGGTCTCGGCTGAGCGTTTCATTTTGAAAGCTTATGAGGAGATCTTCGTGAGTTTCGGTCTGGGTGAATCGGGGGAGTCTCCCATTCTTGACGGCCGATATGTACACAAAACCGTCGGGCCCGCTGCCCGACTCGAACCTCTGTGTTATGGATCTCAACGGCGCCTCGAAGCGTGTCTACCAAGTCTGGAAAGGAAGCAATGTAGTTTCTCTCTCTCTTACACACGCACACAGAGCCAATCCACTCCGAGTTTTCGTTCATCTGTCCCGCTTAGAAGTTTTTGCTTTCTTTTCATTCACTCTTTATGATATGGACAAAGCGCGTAATGCTTATGATATTTGACGCATCCTCTCGTAGAATGTTACAAAAGAGGTTTTTTTCCGATGGTGATCTCATATGTTGATGCCGTAATTCTAAATATAACTGTCATTTCTCTGTTTACGAGGATGCACCTTATGGGAAAAGAATTACGGTGGTTTCATGAAGCACCACTTCCTCATCTTCTATCGTTACAATTAACAAACGATAAGTTTTAGGGTTTCGGTGCTTCTTGCTATGCGAATTGCTGAAATCGAGCAATTTCAATATTGGTTCGGTCCTATGGGTTCTGCTATTCCATTGCCCTTTTACATATAGACCATGGTGATTATATTGCTAGTTGTAGCTTCAGAAAATTCGTTCTCTAATTTGGTTGAATCAGTAGGCAGAATGTATGTGGTAACAGTTGACAACCATGGAATCTTGGAAGGTGGAATTTGCAAAGGGGACTCGTTTAAGTGGGTTGTGCCAAATGGAGAAATCAAGGACATTATCGAATTATCCGGCATTCATGGTATGCTGTGGGGAAGAAGCATTGGGACGTCATAGCCTTGTCAGATATAAACTATAGAGCTGAAAGTTTGGGAATTGCTCCTTTAGGTACTTCATTCTTGTTTTTCCAACCACTATTGCAGAACGACAGGCCACAAACTTCTGGAAGTGACATTCTTTATTTCCAGTGGTGAATATTTTGCAGGGATTTGCTCATTACGCTTGGGCCCCTGGATCAATAGAAAATAAAGGGTCTTTGGCAGGCTCTATTTTTGCTCATATCTAACTGGAATGGCTCATCAGGATTGCTTAAGTTTTGATTTTATATATTGGTGTGAACAGTCTGGATATCCGAAGCTTGACAACTAAGCCTTTTCCCATACTAGAAGGGGTTGCCTACACGGATTCTTTGTTTCCATAGGGCCCTATCATGTGCTAGCAGTTAACTCAATATAAACTAGATCATTCTTTATTGTTTCTTTCTAATACTTTTGTGGTCGTCCTCTTCTTCTTTTAATATTTTCATAATTTAGTTTTTCATATCTTCTTATGGGAGAGTCCTTGGGTCGTCTTTCTATGTATCCAAACCATCTTAAATGATTTTTTTCATTTTATCCTCTATTGGTGCTACTCCTAATTTGTTTCTAATAACCTGATGATGTATACAGCCTTTTCTTATGTGACCGCTCATCCATCTCAACATCTTCATTTCTGCTACAAACATCTTTTGCACATGTTGATTGCACATGTTGTTGATTATCTGCCAACACTCAGAACCATAAAACATAGCATGTCTAATTGGTGCTCTATAATATTTACCTTTGAACTATAATAGTGTCTTCTTATTACATAGAATACATGATGCCACTTTCCATTTTAACCAACCAGTATTAATTCTATGTGTAACATCTCCATCAATTTTTTCATCACTCTGAAAAATTGATCCTAGAGGGATGCAATATGTGTCAATATTAATTTATTTGTCTTCTGAAGTACCCAAATAATCAAACTTACATTCAATATATTCTGTCTTTGTTCTACTAAGTCGGAAGCCTTTACTTTCTAACATTTCTCTCCATAGTTCCAATTTCTTATTAACTTTTTCCTTAGACTCATCCACTAACACAATGTCATCTACAAATAACATACATCAAGGTACTTCATCTTTAACATGTTCAATATAAATAAATATGAACTTAAAGTTAACCCATGATGTAACCCAATATTAACTTCAAAGGAGTATGTCGTTCCTTCATGAGTCCTCACACGTGTTTTTGTGCCATTGTACATGTTTCTTATAAGATTTATGTATGTCAATGGGATACCTCTCTTTTTAAGGTTCTTCAAAGAATATCTATTGACACCCTATTGTAAGCTTTTCTAGATCAATAAATACCATGGAAAGGTTTTTCTTTTTTGCTCTAAACCAGGCATGAATCCGAATCGGTTCTCTATTGTACTCGATACTTTTCTTAACCTACGTTCGATAATTCTTTCCCATAATTTCATAGTATGACTTATTAACTTGAAATTCCGACAATTCTGAATCTTATATATGGGTATAAGTGTACTCACTCTCTATTCTTCGAGCATCTTTTGAGTTATTCATATTTTTTTAAATAGTCTTATGAGTCAAGTAAGCCCCATCTCTCCTAGGATTTTCCATACTTCTACACGAATATTGTTTGGTTAGATGCCAAATTTAATGTAATATAATCTTTTGTCTATTCCTTTAGTTGAGGGAGTAAATCAAATTGATACAGATGCATATACAAAACTTTTTGGTTCCTAAGCAGTTGACAAAATTTCATGGAGTATTTTTTTTATCAAGCACTTCATTACTGTATGCAAATGAGGAAGTGTCTTTTATAGTCAGGAATATGAGATGCTTCAGATGCTATGCTACATATGTCATGTATTGTTCTCTGTCAATGGTTTCAGTTGGACTAACAGAATGCCCAGGTCCTTTGTGCGAAACTGGAAAGATGCGTTCATTTTGACATTGTCATGCATAAACAGTTAATCCAAACTCGTGAAAATTTAATTTAATAGCATTTGGAGTTTCAGATATTGCAAGAGAACTTCAGCCTTCATGGAAGGTTGCATGTTCTTCATTGTATTTCCTCTATGTGGTTCTTTGAGATAAGGTATCCCTTTGTAGCAGCTTTTTCCAAGTATGTGACATTATGTTGCTCAAGGCATCCTTTTCCTCTTTGCAGTTAGTAATTGTCTTGTTATTCTCTTTCCTATCCAATTTTTTCAGCAAGAAGGTATCTGCTTTTCTCATAAAAGTCATTTGCAATTCTGCAGAGGTTCTTCCTTGGTGGCAGGTTGATATTTGGTCCAGATGCGAGGTCCTTGGTTCTAACAATTTGCCTTATTGTTGTTCCGGTCATCCTATTTGGTTCGTTTGTCTGTAAAAATCTAATCTTCGAGTTTCACAATCATTTTGGGGAGATAATACTATTCATTGCTTCTATTTATACAGTATATGTAAGTTGTTTTACTTTCTCTGATGATTGGCATGTTAAGTATATCGATTACTATTTTAGTGGCCAGCCTGTTCAAGTCTTCAACTTTTTAGTAATTTTGGTTCTGTCTCTGCAGGCATGCTCTTCTCTCTCTTTCATACACACACATGCACACACTATCCCTCTGTTTCTCTGTCTCCATCTCTCTCTCTCTCTCAACATAGGCTCACACACACATGTAAGTGGCCCCACACATCTGTCAATAAGTGCATTTGCATGTAGGTCAGAGTATGCAAGCTTACTGCAACTAAAAGGTTTAGTAAGTTTTCCTGTGAAAGTATTTGGATAAATGACATGGATATTGTGTTCCAAGGAGGGTTAGCCTAATTGAAGTGGCTTTAGCTGCTAGACAAGGATTCAGGGTTCAATTTTTATGGGTGCTACCCTCTTGTACAAGCTGATGCATGGCATGAGACGTGAAAATATCTTAGCTTTAGACTTTCGTTCTTGGTTCTTCCAATCCTGTCAAAGATGGTTTCTTCGAATTATCAGTAAAAGTGGCGGCAGAAGATAACCTTATATCATTTAATATTCATTCTACTTCTTTAACTTGGAGTTCTTGTTGATTTGCTCTGTCTTGTGATTCTCTTCCGTTCATTTTTCAAAAGCTTAGACTCATTTGTCTGTCTTGGTTAGATAGATAGTGTGGATTTATCTGAATATTTAACCTGACAGTACAAAGGATAATTCTTGCATATCTTGAATGATCTAGGTAGAAGTTTGCCAAATATAGAAGAATCCTGCTAAGATAATTACCATGATTCACATCTTTGAAGAGGAACTGCAAGTAATTGTTGTCTTTTCTATACTGCTCATCCTTTCCATAAGAAGCTACAAATTGAAGATTGTTTACCAAAAGGCATTTAGAACTAGAGGGTCTTCAACTGTGTATTAACCCATACATGAACGTAGAAAGATGTATGCAAATTCTACTCCATATGTGTAGCGTGGTGATAGAATTTTTCAATTCTACTGCAGAGTTCAAACATTTTAGTTAGGACTATCGTGCTGTGACGGCTTCCCTAAGAGAGCATAATGCAGCTTCGAATTTTCATAAATATATTGCTGATAGAAAAATATAAATATCTGTGCATGGAAATCATGAAAAGTACAAGTCCATTAGCAGCTTTGGCTCTAGTTCTTACGTAGATTTGCATATGGAGATTAGAGATAACACATTTATATGGAAGAAAGTTTGATGTGTGCACAGTCTTGTTCGATGCGTATTGTATCGTATATCATTTTGGTCCACAATACATATCGCTCGTATCGTACTTTAATATTAAAAAATAAAAAAAACAGAAAAAATTATGATAATTGCAAAGAACTCATATAATTTAGACCATGCTTGATTCATGTTAAATCTATTTTATATTCATGTGGTTGATGTGTTATCTATTGAGCTTAGGTTTTAGGTTTGTCATTTTTTTTGATCTCATCATTTTCATGATCTTAATTTAGAATTTCATCGTTGAATAGCATTCTGATTTAACTCTAACATGTGATTGTTACAAAGAATACTTGGTTCAAGTTTTAGATGGATTAGTTGAGCCTCAAAGTTCCTTATGATGACCTTTGTGCATGATGATTTACATTGAGTTGTCAGTTAGTGAGCCTACTCTTTTCTTTTTTACAGCAGCTGATGTGCAAGGTAGTCTAAATTATATGCCATTACTTAATATCAAAATTATAAATTAGGTTGAATATGTTACATAAAAGCTCTGTTTTGTTAGGAGACCACATTTAAGTAGCTCTGTTGTATGTTTGAACTGAGAGAGATATTTTAAATTGGCACTATTTTAGAAAATATTATATGATGATAACCTTGATATGTTTATTTTTTCTACTTTAGAATGGGCATATCGCCTATATTGTACGATACAGGCTGTCGTGCGATACAGGTTGTATCACACGATACAATCCGATAAGTTACGTGTCACGATGCACTGCCCTGATACGTATCATGGAGCCCCACGATACAGATAACACTGTGTGCAACTGTGGTCTAAGAAGCTTATTAACCCTATATCATTCGGGGTTCCTATGCACATATATCGCACTATAGTGTGTGATACATTTTTTTTCATCATTTAAATAACTTAGAAAAGTAAATATCCAAACAGTTATAAAAAGTTCAGAAAAAATAGAAAATATCAAATATGTTTTGCAAACCAAGGAACAAGATCTAGGAATCAGCTATAACATAATTGTTAGACAAAAATCATATAAACTCTACACTAACTAATGAAGTGTTATAAGTAGTACTTAAGTGTATCATGATTTAAAGGTTATCGCACCGTATCATGCGATACGAGCGATATGCCCAGGGACCCTTAGTCCCTGGCCGAACCGAAACCTGCATTTTTGTGGGTTTTCTCTCTCTTTTCAGACCTCCTCAAGCTCCCTAAGAACCGTTCTTCGCCTCCTTGGTGTTCAAGGCTCCAAAAACGTGATCTACGGTGTTCGTGCAAGCCTCCTAAGTCCTATATCAAATTTAGGTATATTTTTAGTGTTTTTCTTCATTTTTTCATTTTTATTTGTTGTTTTCTTTGTTTATTTGTATTTTTCTTTTTTTGAATGATAAAATATGAAATTATTAAGTGTATGGATATGATAAGTTTTTTATTGAATTAAAGTACTCAATTGAGATGGCTAGAAGGGGTGTTAGAGAGTCCCATTCTCGTTTTGATGATCTGGCATGGTAGTGGGGTACACGAGGGTTTTAGATTAAAGATCATATGTTTATTTTGTGAGAGGGTGGTTAGTGGTGAAATTTCAAGGTTGAAACACCACCTCGCAGGGACTAGAAAAGAAGTTGCTCCATGCATAGGTAGAGTTAGAAGTTTGCCAGAAGGTATTAAATGGCAATGTCTGCAGATGATTCAGAGTATACAGGAAAGGAGACAATAAAAGGATGATTTGGAGATGTTTTGAAGATGATAATGATTCAAAATATGTAAATTTGGATGCAATTGTTCAATGTTGAATGCTCAATGAGTACTAAACTTTGCATTATATGAATTTAAAGCAATTACCAGATTTTTCTTGATTTTTTTCAGATTTTTACTAATTTTTCTTGATTTTTAATTAATTTTTACATTAATTTAATATTAAAGTATGATACGGGCGATACGCGATACGATACGCATCAGACAACACTGACTCTAACCACAATACTTATTTGAGTGTATAGCTATTGTATATTTTGTGAACAAAATCATCCCAAAAACACCCAATTTACCAAAAGTAAAAAACATAGAAAGGTTATCTGAAATAGGAATGCAAATTATCTAATGATTAATGATAAAAGTATACATAACATGGTAAGTGGATACCAATTATCTACTGATTTTTCTTGATTTTAAAAATACTTTAAATTTTTTTATGATACATTACGATATGATAAGGCATCGCATCATGGCAAAAGATGATACATGTTATGATACACTACACACAACACCGAGTGGATAACTTAGTTGATAACAAATCACAGTATATAGATAATTATATATAATTTATAAACTTACAAGTACAAACTTAGAAGTTAGAAATTACACGAAGTAATCATCAATAATCACGATAATCTTTTTCATTCACCATCACACTCTGAAACCAATGTTGTGGAAAATGTATAGTATCATACAATATGATTTTATTTTATATCAAGTACTTGCCTTGTCATTCAATAATTCCCATCAAGTAGTTAGTACAGTATGATCCTATATGGAAACAATAAAGAATGATCTAGCTTATTGTGAGTTAACTGCTAGCATGGCACACGATAGGGATATGTGGAAACAAAGAATCCATGTAGCCGACCCCATCTAGTATGGGAAAAGGCTTAGTTGTTGTTGTTGTTGTTGACTTGCCTTGTAGTTAGTGATTTATCGATCCATTTTTCTATTGTAAGATGTGCAACATAGCATATGATTCAACTCATTTGCTTTCCATATAGGAAAGAGAGTAAGGGTATTTAAACACCCCAAAACACATCAGAAGGCTAATTTTTTTAGTCCTTTCTCACCCAAATCCTTTTGTGTTTTTTGTGATGAAATCACCCTAGGGGATTTTAGTAAATGTTGCCTCTTTTTCAAGTTGAAGCTATCCAATGGCCTCTTGTAACTATTTGATGGGAATTATTGAATGACAATCTGTTAAGGGAATAACATGATTACTGCAAATCTTGTTATGGTGCCTCACATGGAGGAATTTGAAGTATAAAGAATCATCTTATACGGAAAAAAGAACATGTACAAACTGTCTCTATTGGTTTCAGAAGGATGTGTTAAAAAATTATTCCAGTTTTAGCAACCATGAGAGAAACAAGAATTCAAATAGCTAGAGGGTATGTTGTTGATGGAGAGGCAAAATTGATTATGAAGAAATGAAGAAGAATGATGATGAACCAAAGATGACACTTGTTTTTGTTAAATTGTGTGTTAACATTGATAGACTTTTTGATACAACACATGAAAGTATGATAAGACACCCGATTATCATATTATATCCTACAATACAGAGGTGTATCAATATGTGTTATGTGCATAATACACCCTTGACCCATTATACATAACTTATACGTATTTTCTTAATTTATCATGGATCTTATTGTGGTTGTCTTTTTATGACTAATGCATTAATTTTTTGTTTTCATATTTTTCAGTGTTTATTACGAGTTTTGGTTTACTTTTAAAAGAGTCCGATATGGTTTTTAAAGATTGATACTTATCGGCCATATTATATAATTGGATTGAACAATAAAACCCCATAATGAATACTTAGAACCACTGTTATGCATATCGCCCTGTATCGAAATCATGAAACGATACAAGCGATATGCTCCTGGCTTATAAAAATGTCCAAGTTTGTAATGTGATTTTTTTGTACTTTTTGCTTGAGTGTTGCGTTTGGGAAAGGATTAATCTTATCTCGTCCCCCGTAGCAAGAGAAACTCTTTGCCTTTAAGGGCGATCTCCTAAGAACAACAAAAAAACTCATGAAAATAAAAAGTTTTCAAAATTTAATTAACTTAATCAACTTACCAAATATGATCACGTCCAGTTTTGGTAGGTTACCCAAAAAATAAGCAATTTCTAAAGTTTTCAAGAATGAAACAGGTAATTTCGTTCAATAACTTACCAATTATGACCACATCAAGCATTAGTATCACGAATTAAGAAACTAGTCTAACTTATAATAGTTTTTTATTTTTACTGGTTTTAATTTTTTTTAAATAATTTTAAACTTTTAAATATTTGCGATACGATACGGTATGATATGATACACTCATTTCATAGAGAAAAATGATACACGATACGATACGGTACAAACAACATTGCTTAGAACACTCTTATTGAATGTTCTATAATTAAGTTTTTGGAACTATGATATTATCATGACCGTGTTATGCTTTTTGTTATGCATATATCTTCTCATTCTATTCAACACAATATTTTTTATTAGTTTTGATTTTTTTAACATTTTTGGGTTTCTATTGTTTTACTTTCCATGATACCAGTTTTACTATCTTATTGATACTAGTCTGATATGGGGTCCCGTTTTCTTATATTGTTTTGAGACTTCAATTATATTATATTATTTTGAAACCTTCACTAATGACACAATCACCTTTAAAGACATGCAGTCATCTTTCAGAAAAGTCACTATTCAATCTTGTATCAACTAGTTTATTCTCAATCCACTATTTTGACCGTCTTAGCAAGCTCCACTCTTCAGGGGTAAACATTTGTTCCACCGCATTTTTATTTGTGACAAGGCTTTTGGTAATAAGATTGTAGAAAATTGAATCAGTTCTCTTTCACTAGTCTCTCGTGCTCAGGTTCAAGATAAACTATAACCTTGTTGATATTCTTATATGTCTAAATGGTCTCCCATAATATCATCCATTTTGCTCTGTTCTCTGGATAAAGTCTAAACAATCTGCAACATAGGCATTGCACACCAAAGATGGGTAATTACTTTTAAGGATCAAAATATCTGCTTACAGTTTACAACACTATCAATAACAGACTAGATTATATTAATGGCCCAACATCTGTCACTATTATCTTAAAATGTACTGCTATTTTTGTAGTTCTACAACTTTTTATGTAGTTCTATATTTGCCTATTCTTTTTTTTTCATCTATCCATCCACTGATAGTAGTTGAACACCTTGATTTCATTGCAACATTGCTTGATTTGTTCAACATAAACTTTTAGTGGTTTACCCCTCCCCTCAAGTATAGTAAGTGGGCACCTTATAGCCTGACATTATACTTGTGATGACATGATTTTCAAACAGCACGTTTTGTGTGCAGCATATAGTAGGGCAAATTGCTTTGAGTATGTGTCTAATTCTTTCTATCAACGAAATATGTCCTCATTTTAATTTACCTCATTTCATTTTATTTTATTTTTCAAGGAAGTACGCTCTCAGTTCTAAATTTACTTGTTTTTGTTCTTCATTTACTCATGTTTAAATATATTACATGTATATAAAAGAAAGTAGAAAGAAAAATCCTAAAATTTAAAAGTCACTTTTTATGTTTAAATAAGAAATGAAACTGTGTGAGCCACCATGTCTGTAAATGTGCGCATTTACTTGACTTTATTTTCTAAAATTGTTATAAGACATGGCTTTTCTTTATGTTAAAAGTTTGGGAATGAAATTCATAAATTGCAAAAAGTAATTTTCTTTCGTGAACATCCTTTGCCATACTTTCAGAAATAGGATACTTGTTTCCAGATTATACTGGAACTGTAATTGGAGCATGTATCTACACATAAAATAAAGAACAATGATATTTCCAATGAACTTGATTTTTCTTGTATCTTGTAGATATTTTGGATTTTTTCTAATTTAGAAGTACATGATAGTTGCAAGAAGTCACACTACATCTTTTAAGTCAACAATGTACACTAGAAGCTAGTCAAACTACTTAGAAAATTGTTTCTTCTCCTTTCTCCTTTGTATTTTCGTTCTTCACATTTTTCCTTCATGTTTTCCTCTTCTTTACTTTTCTCCTTGATCATCATCATCATCTTCTTCTTCTTCATTTTTAACCATGGAAATATGATACTCTAGTACTTCCTATTTTGTTCTTTTATTTTTTATTTTATTTTTAATTAATTTTTCATACTTATTTCTTGTTTATGTATTACTACGATCTCAGTTTCTTGATTTGACTTTTTCGATCCGAGAAATTGAAGAAAACTGACTCAACAGCAAAAGTTGTTAAGGCTCTTTTATGTGCAAATATGATAGAAGATATATAAGCAGGGATGGTAGAGGCAACCGGTTGTTGAGGCCAACCGTAGAAGAAAGAGCTATCTTCGGCAGTAGGCGAACCATGCTTCGAGTACTCTATGCCCTTGCGCCGAAGGGTATGGAAGGAGTATTATAAAGACCAAGCGTAGTGCATGGATAACTTCTGAGATCAAGGCAAGCATTGATCTCCATGATCTCGGGACCCGCCTACGGTTGGTGGATTGTCTCTTGGATGATCCAAATCAACATTTAGCTGGAGTTCTTGCAGTTGGTGGTGATACTATCAAGTACAATGGAGTGATAAATGATGCAATCTGATTATTTACTCTTTCCTTTCTCTCTTGGGGACGAGCAAGCCGATGGTTAACATCATTACCGAGTGGGTTAAATCCATTTCACAATTCGGGATCAATTAATCTGACGAGTTTTTGGCTAAGTATTTTTCCTCCTTCTAAATTTGCTAAGTTAAGGGACATGACATATCTTCTTTTGTGCAGTTTGAAATGGACAACTCTTTATGATGCTTAGAGTGCTTTCTCAAGAAGTTAGTTTGAGAAGATATCCACATCATGGATTTCCGTATGGCAACGGGTTCGAGACTTTTTATAATGGTTTTGTCGCTGCATAAACCCTTCCTCTAATGAATGTCATAAGTTGCGAGAAGTACACTATGCGAGGAAAACACCTACCTGAGAGTCAAGCATTAATTGAAGAAATGGAGTCGAGCAGCTATCAAATGGCAAAACGAAAGGGTCGGGCTCCTAAGAAGCAATAGGGTGTACGTGTTGTTGATTCTTCTACAATAATTTTGAGTCAATTGGAAGCTTTGACAAAGAAGCGTGGAGACTTTGATGGTGACAAAATACAGTGTAGTCCCACCTATCATTTGTGAGGTATGTAGGGAGGGGGGGGATAAAGGGTCATGCAAGTTTAAACTATCAAGTTGGTAGTCCACCGTGCCCCAGAGGCTTCCAAGTAGTTAAATTTTGTTAGTAATTTTAAGACAATAATACAATCCTTATACTAATACGTACAATAACTGGTTAGAGGGACCACCTTGATTTCAAATAGGGAAATCAATGTAGAGCTATCAGCGCCGAGAATTAGCAAACATTTCCACCACCACCTATCTGATTTCCAATGACTCCGCGAGAAGCCAAGCATTATCAAGATATGGTAATACATACGTATATACGGGGGGTCGATGCAGTAATCTAAGAACATGGAGACTCGGATTATGCCCAGTTGACTATCTTGCTTAGCAATACCGAGACTAATCCAAAGGAACAAGTCCTTACAATTATCCTGAGAAGTGGTAAGGTACTTGGGTAAGCCCGTAAGAAAAGAATTATCAGAGCCTAGTAGATACTCGTTCAAATAGCTGTACGAAGTGCAGGCGAAGATGAGGAAGATGTGAAACACCTCAGCATCATCAAGAATTGGGAGGCCAAGAAAAGCCAAGATGTCCTTACTAAAGACATATCTCAATTCAAGATGTCAATAAAGGAGAATAGAGAAGAAGAACCTAAATGGCGGGGAGAGCTAAGAAGGATCGTGAGCGAGCCTGCACGGTTATGAACCATCAGGATCGTGGAGCGTAGCACGCGCCATAACCATCATCATACGCCAGGATCCCATTCCCTCGTAGGCTCAAAGAACAATCGACCAGTTAACTTATTTGCCAAATTCTTGGAGATATTCAAGAAATTACAAATTAACATTCTGTTTGTTAAAGTCATCTCTCAAACGCCCAAGTACGCGAAGTTTGTGAAAGAAATACTTATAAAAGCAAACGCAGGCTTAAGGAGTTTGAGATGGTATGTCTTAATGAGGAGTGTTACGCCATTCTTTTGAAGAAGTTACCCCACAAGTAGGCTAAAGATCCGGGAGTTTATCTCTTCCTTGTACTGTGGTAACTCTTTATTTTGATAAGGTATTATGTGATTTGGGTCCTAGTATTAGTTTAATGCCTATTCTGCTTTGTACTAAGAAATTGAGAATGCGAGGCAAAGTCTCACCAATATTTCACCTAAGGTGATTGGTAGTAGATCCATCCTTACCCATGCGGTGTGGTGGAGGATGTAATTGGTGAAGGTGGACAAATTCATATTCCCGAGTTGATTTTGTGAGAATGCTTGATATGGAAGAGAGGATGCCAATATTTCACTACGCATTCTTAGAAGACCGTTCGGACAGGTCCATCACTTAGGCACGCGATTGATGTACCTCGAAATTTGTTTTCATCTTGAGAGTGGATGGAGATCAATGTCATCATTCCCGCTGATCTTTAGTGGAGGCTTGATATCTTCTCCAATGAGGACGATCTCCATTGCTCTATCGATTTTAGTTTCGAAGACTAAGAGTTTTTGGTCAACAGAAACAGTGATCGTCATGTACCTCTAGGTGCGCTCATCATCTGATGAGCTTGATGTTGATCTTTTGGATCAGTCAAATGCCTCTTGTGAGGCTAGATCTTCTCCAGGTCATCCTAAGATCTCCATGCTCCTTCCACGAGATTGGTCCTTCATCGCTACAGAAACCTTCGTTATTAAAGACCACCATGGCCATCAGTGGAGTTAAGGTGCGATTAGGACGGAGTCCGGCTCTTTATGGAAAGTCGGAGTGCTAATGGAAATAGACTCCAAATTCATGGATGAAGGAAAGAATTGCATGCTTCTTCAGAAGAAGGTGGTCCTTCTATTTCTCTTGGACTCGAGTACGAGCCACCATTGATTTATGCGAAAAAGGTTAACGTCGCAGCTAGGGACGTTAAACGACCTGCTTATCAAAGTCGTAGCTGACTTGTGTTCTTCTTCCTTTATTTTATTTTAATGGATTGAAGGATTATTTTTGTTTTTCGTTTGAAGATTCTACTAAGTTAATGTGTTTGAGATTTTATTTTTCAGATTCTTTTGCTTTCTTGCCACTCTTGTGATTTCTCCGAAAAGGCAACGTCAGCTAATAACGTTAAACAAGTCGCTACTTATTTATCGGCAACTTGTCTTTGTTCTTTTCTTTACCCTTTTATTTTAATTATTTTCTATTAGCATTGAGGAATGATGTTTAGATCTTACTCATGTAGTTACGAGATTTTACATTTTCGCAAAAATTCTTTGTCAAAAATGTGTTTCTCCTTCAGCTCGAGTATTGTTGTCACTATTTAAGCGTGTCATTGTGTGTTCTAATTTCTTGATTACCCCTTAAGGATTGAGATATGTTTTACATTGAGGAATTCAATTGATCATGAGCTGATAAGTGCGTGGGAAACAAGTACTTTACATTTAATGTCAAAAGAAAAGTAAAAAATTGGCTTAGCACTCGAGTATTGTTACTATTTAAGCCGGGATTTAGTCATGTCTAATTTCTTTGATTTGTTCAACCGATTGAGATATGTTTTAAAAGAGACTTAGCCATTGACTGCTTAGTCCGATAATTTGAGCTGAAATGATCTGGATTTTTTCATGAAGAAAATGCAAAATCTTAGCATTTTATCTTAGGATTTAGTCATGTCTCCATTGCTTTCGATTGATGTGCGCTATCAACTTGCTTTGATAGTTGGTTGTCTAAGAGCTTTAATGATTCGATATACAAATTTGATACACGATTAAGGCAATTGAAACTAATTCTTCTCGTTGAGTTTTCAGTATCATGTGCGCTTAAACTTAGCCCACTTTGTTATCTTGTTTGAGCACGAAATTAATGATTCTTTGAATACCCGATTTGAATAATCGATGAAGGCAATTAGGCTTAATTCCGGTCTGATGTGTTGATTGAGGCCGCAGTCTTGACAATGTTACTTTTCTGCCCCATTCAAGCCTTGAAAAAAAGAAGCCGGTCTTTGATTAAACCGGCAATTGCAACGGGCAGTCGTGCGATGCATGATGGGCAGCGCTGACGGTGCTGATTCCAAAAGTCTTGAAATGTTACTTTTCTCTAAAGCACGGGAAAGAAAAGAAAGGTGCGCATCACTGCCCAATAATTGAAACCGTCATAACAAAGAAAAAGTGTCGAAAACATCGCAGACGGGCCGCAATCATCGGATATCATTTCCATTTTTTCTTTCAAATCAACAACGGCCAAAGCACCTTAAAGGTGTTACAAGATCAAGATCGTACCTCAATAATTGCAATCTCAAGAAAAGGAGAAAACATTCAGCAAAATCATCGTATATCATTCACGCGACCAATTCTCAGAAGTTGAAAATCATCTCGCAATCTCCATCTCTATCTCTATCTTCCATCTTGCTTTGAAAATCATCTCCTTCTCCACCTGGGCCTCCATCTTGCAGACCAGATCATGGACTCGAACCATCTTGCTCCGGCACTTCGCGGGTGAGCTCATCTCTCCCGCGGACTCCGGGTCTCTTTATATTTACTTTCTTTGTGTGCACGCATCTCTTGGGGTTGGGATTGGCTAGTTGGGGTTAGATTTGTGTGAGATTTGGGAGGCGACAGGGGTGGTGGGTGAGGAGTGAGACCCGGTGAAAGGCCTACAAAGACCGAGAGTTTGAGGAGTTGGGGCTGATGAAGAGAGGGAGGCAAAGGGGGCCGCGGGAGGTGGGACGAGCATGGGCGACATTAGGCTAGCAGGGAGATGGTTGCCAGGAGGTGGGCGGGCGTGGAGGCAAGTGGTCTAGTGAATCGAGAGGACCAGGGAAGCACGTAGAGAAAGGGGAAGAGAGGGTCGGTGGGTAAATCGAGACGGGAAGCGAAAGGAAGAAAAAAGGTCAGCGGGTAACCGTAGAATTAGCGTAGAAGGAAGAAAGAAGTAAAGGAATTGAGTTATAAAAGAAGAAGGCTGTATTTTGAGAGAGGCAAGCAGAGATAGACCGAGATAGAAAGGATTGGGGGATTTGGGGAAAGTTGAAATGAGAAGGTGGGGAAGCTAGGGGCACAGTAGCCATAGAAGGGGGGAGAAAGAATATAGGGTGGGCGAGAAGAGTCAAGTTAGGTTTGGGAGGGATTTGGGGCGATGAGGAAGGGGAAATTGGAAAAATCTTAGGGAAAGTTTTTTTCGAGGAAAGAGAGTGAAAAAAATTGGGAAGTTAAAGGAAAATTGGAAAAAATGGTGAGAATATTGAAAGAAATTTTGATAATAGTGTGTTAAAATTAAGTTAAGAATAATTATAATTAATTAATTAGCTTATATTAAGGGTTTAAAAATTAAAGTTAATTATTGACGAAGTATTAGGAACAAGTGATGAATTAATTTGTTACTTAACATTTGTTTAAAAGAAAATAATTAAATAGTCTATATTAAGAGTTTTAACTTTGAAGTGAATTAGTAGTCTATATTAAGAGTTTTAACTTTGAAGTGAAAGTTAATTATTGACAGTTAATCGGGCTATTAGTAATAGTGATAATTAAGTTAATTATTGATAATTGTTATAATTTATTTTTGTAAGCAGGTATTATAAAATTTAAACAATGCCCCCAAGAAAGAATTTCCCTACTGAGGAAAGATTGGAGGATACTCCAAGTGATGATATCGAATGACATTTCGAACAGCTTGTACCTAGAAATCGAAATAACATCATATGCAAACTTTCATGGAAAAGTAATAAAGGGTGATATTACAAGATTGAAGCAACCACATAGCATATCAGTGTTTGGATATATACCTTTGAAGACTTGTTTTGATGATAACAAGCGTGAAGAATAAACGAAGATGATAAATGGAGCCAAGTCTAAGTTTTTATATGATTAACATTAGGACTTAGGATGCGACGTAATTTTAACTCACTTTGATATCTCTTTGTTTTTGACGAGAAAAAGATAAAAACTGTTTTGAAACAGCCTAGGTGTCTTTGAACTCTGCTTTGAACAAACTCGTTGTCTTTGAAATACCTTTTTTGGAAAATAGTTTTTGCTTTCGATGATTCTAATGTAGAGCATAGTCTATTCGAATAAACACCTATGCAGATGGTCTACCGTTTTTATAAAGTTACTATTCGAATAACTATCACAGTTTATTCGAATAAATGAGCTTTCCCGTAACTATGTTTTTAAGTAAGTTATTCGAATAACTCCAAATGCTATTCGAGATAACCTATTCGTTTTAGAACTCGGGTTTTAATGTAGGCTATCTCGAATAACCCACTCATCGAGATGGCACTTTTAAGTTGGTTTCGTGAACAATGTTATTCGAATAACCTGTTATTATTCGAATAAACACGTTTGAACACGAAGTCTGATATGGAAACTTTTCAAACGTTTTAATTCGATTAAATTGATTTCCAAATGCTCTTAAATATACCCAAACGACTATCTCCGTTCTTTTCCCTATAAATAGGGAACCTCATGGGTCACGAAGCTTTTTGCCCAAGACATTCTCGAACTATTTACTACGGTTGCTCTAATACGTGAAAATTGTTTTCTACTGGCTCTTTTTGATTAAAAACTTTGAGATATTTACGTGCAGAGCTCCGTTAGCACTTCAATTTGTATTATCTACCTTGTTGTGAGGTTTCTTTCTCATCTATTTTCTTCGATATTACGTCAGATCGAGGGTGAGGCATCCCTCAAGGTTTGTATAAAGTGGTGAGAGTATCCTCGTTGCAGGCTGAGGCTTTAGCACAAGTGGTATAGTTTCTCCGTGTGTGAAAAGTGCTTTCTTTTTGTGGTAATCGGTAGCAAGGCACCTATTGAAGGGTTGTATACTTAGTGAAAAATCTCGGCTTTCGGGAGGCGAACGTAGATCGCATCACTTGATGGGTTAATAGGTCGAACTGGGATAAATGCGTGTAATGCCTTCTCTCTTTCTTAATCTCTTTATTTTTGTCACGAACATCTTTTGTACGTGTTGATGATTTACTATCCAAAACTTAAAACTATAAAATATGGCAGGTCTAATTGCTACTCTATAATATTTACCTTTCAACTTTATGGTATCTTTTTGTCACATAAAATACGTGATGCCCCTCTTGATTTTAACCAACCTACATTAATTCTATGCATAACATTTTTATCAATTTTTTTATAACTCTGAAAAACTGGCCCTAAGTATTGAAAACTTTCATTGTGAGATATGCAATGTTTACCAATCTTAATTTATATATCCTTTTAAGTAACCAAATGATCAAACCTACATTCTATATATTTTGTCTTTGTTCTACTTAGTCGGAAGCTTTTACTTCTAATGCTTCTCTCTATAGTTTCAATTTCCTATTAACTTTTTCATTAAACTCATTCACTAACACAATGTTATCTGTAAATAACATACACTAGGGTACTTCATCTTGAATATGGATTGTTTACTCATCAAGGACCAATATAAATAAATATGGACTTAGAGATGATCCTTGATGTAACCTAATATTAACTTCAAAGAAGTTTGTCATATATATATATATATATATATATATATATATATATTCTATTAGTTTTGTTTTACTTATTTTGTTAGGGTATCCTTTAACGTGTATTGCTATTGCAATATATCAAAGAAATCAAGTGAAGGTGTTCATTATGTTGTAGTAGATTCTGGATATACAATGAAGGATGAAAGTGTACATTGTAGTGTACATTCTTGATTAGCCGGAAATAACAATACTACAATTGATAATAGTGAGAGGATAAAAATCAAGAAAGAGGAAATGGATAGTCGAACTATTCTACACCAGCAGTTGTATGAATTAGATAGTTATTAGTACCACACTTGTCATCAAAAGTTATTAGATAGGATATTGTTAGTGACATTATGGTTGTACATCCTCAGTCAATTTGATTGTTACGTGCATTCCAAAAGGTGATGGAATTTGATTGGATGTATATAACAAATAGGTATAAAGTACTTTTTTGTTATAGATTTTCATATTTATATTAACTAATAAGAATTTTTGTCAACCAAATTTTCTATCAACCACTAGATTACAAATAAAATGCATTTTCTTGAGGCTATACGATTTGTGTCAACCAATAAGAATATTTTTGTGCCTGCTCACTTGGGTACATAAAAAAAAGGATAATTATGACACTTATGAATATAATCGAGATTTAAGTCAACCAATTTATAATAATCATGATTTGACACTATGAATGGAAGCGGGATCATATTCTTAGAGGCAACACATTTCTGATATGAACATCATATTGCCAAGAACATTGAGAGATGCATTGTTTGGTTGACAAGGAATAAAGAAATAACTACTTCATTTGTTGGAAGTTGGAGGAAGTTCGTTGTATCAGTAGATAAGAGTATATATATAAAGACATTACTTATGATAGAGGTAATGGGAAAAAAACTTTCTGACTTGCTTTTTTATGTTAAGGAACAATTGTTGGGGCCATATAAAAAGATGATAGTCTCAATAATGATGGACAAGGCGATGTATCATGACACTCATACAACTAACATGTATGTGAGGAATTACAAATTGTCACCATCCATTACCTTGATTTTTTATAAGATAGGATAAAAAAATATGGATAGAAGAGTCTTACGGCATATGCTTGATTTAATTGTCAAAGAGATGAACTATATAGAAACAAAAGATATTATATGAGCATACACTGCTGCATTCACATGGGTTGTTTATGCTCATGATATCAATTGATGTCTTTTGAGAAAAAGCTTGTCATAGATATAGAAAGGCCCTACATATCTAACTATAAAGATGAGGACCATAGAGAAGTAGCTAATATATATGAGGCTGTCCAATAATTATTGACTTAACCTAATCGAGAAAAATAAAGCAAATTGGTTGACTTGTTGCATGAGCATTCGACCTTTGAGGTGCCACCCCTTCGCCATCCTAAAGACAAGTCATTTAACATATCTAGTAAGAGAAAGTTGTTTTTATGAGAATATGTAGTGAGGATTGCTACCCGAGAAAAGCCATTGCAGGTCCAAGGACATGGGCATGGCTAAGGACATAGGCGTGGCCAAGGATAAAGAGTATCTCCAAGATGAGGCTTTCCTATTCTAGTAGTTTTGACCCTCTATCCTGTATTGCCCAATAGTTGATATCAACATATATAAGGCAGGCTAACAAGACACAAATATCCTACTTATGATACCGTATATTAATAAATGGGTGAATGCTTTTGAAGATGGTAAATACAGCTAGCACATCACCAATAACTTTTATAAGAGGGCAAGATACGGTAGCCTAAGCCTCGTTGATTGTGTTTTAGAGAAGTCACATGCTAACAACATATATACTATATAGTTTTTATAGAGGAAGGAGGTGTTGACACTATTATCTATCACATTATATATTGGGAGAATTATTAGTGTCCTGCTAAACATTAGATGTCAATGTAAAACATGAGTTGGGTCATACTTATCATATGGAATGTTGCACTAGTACAACTCTCCATGATTGGCTTGATAACATATCTTCCAATAGTAGGAGAAAATGATCAACTATCAATACAAGATGTGTCGTACATGTGTTATGATGATTCTACACAATATTTTTTGCGGTAAGAATATGTTTGTTAAGTTATTATATATTAAAATGTTGTATTCAATTTTATGTCTTCTCCTGTGTTGCATTTTCTATAAATACATATGCGGATGGATCCCTGATGTCAACAGCGTTACATAAATGAAAGCATTGTTCTCTATAATTTACCATTTGTATTATAGCCTACCTTGAACTGAGAGGATTGGGTGATGATAATATATATAATATTGATGATGGTTAGCCATTTGTAAATTAAGTTGCAACTTTTTTTATTTTAGTTATAAAATTACTTTATTTATTTGCCTCAATTTCTTTCAATTGGTGTCAATAAGGTGGTACTCACATTGAAAATAAAGAGTTTTGGCATGGCTGCATATGTCTAATGAGGTATTGCGGCCATGCTATGTTTCTTCTAAAAGCAACTTCACAACCACTCTGTGTCTCTTTTCCAATGTTGTACATTAATCTTGTATAAACAACTATAGGTGAAATTTGATGACATATAACATGGTATCCATGCCCTCAATTACTGTAATGGCAAGCATTCATCCATGATAAGTGTTGTTGAGTGTAACTTCGCTCTCATCGAGAATGACTTCTCGGGTAAGAGGTTCAACATTCTTTTTGTTATTTGAAACCATGATTTATTTTGTTATTCACAAAATTTGTGATTTCATTTTACAATATATATACAGCGAGAGAGAAGGAGAGATAAAGAGTTAAAAGGTGAATTAAATTAGTCACTTAGTTATAACTAGATGTTCATTAATTTAATTATAAATACATGTGCAATCACATATAATGAAAAAGGCCTTAAACAAGCACATCTAATCTTCATCATTGTCGAGTGTTTAGTCAATCATCAATTTGTATACTCTTGCAACAATTGTGAACAAGGTCCATCACATCATGTCTTAATAGTAACAAGAGTATTGTCTTAGTATCTAGATCACTTATCTCATCATCCACATGGCATCTGCAATGCACTACAACAACAAACATGATATAAAAGTTTAAAATTTTATAACCTATAAACTATAACATGAAAGAAAAATTAAATAAGACTACTTTACCTAATCTATGATCCTTGACACTGAAGGGTAATTTTTTGACATAGAATGGAGATGCCCGTACCAACACATAAAAGCTCAAAAAAGAATTGTTGTGTCTGATTAATGTATTATGAATGATCACACTCGTGCAGGTATAATGCCTGAACAACAAGGAGTTGTAGTTGAAAACAATATGAGCTATATGACTATTGATGTGTATCATGTAAATGTTACTTCACCTTATAGGAATGTGGCTTCAATGGGCCTTAGTAGATCAATCAAGATATGTTGATGATGACCAAATTAATGAGTAACTCAGTCTGCAGATACAACTCCACTATGTCCAAAAAAACAAATATATCTATGGAACTGGGACAAGTGATAGGTATCATTCCTATATCTTTTTTAATAATAAATTTATCACTTGATTTGTGAAAAAAGAAAGAAAAAATGATATTGATATCATTATAGTAATATTCATTGTCTATGATAAAGAACAACCATCCTTTATTATGAAAGTAACAAATATGCAACCAAATACACATCAACAACCACATACTTGATGAGCCTCTATCAAGCCTAACTGCCCACATATGGTTGGTCCAACGTCTAAAAAAACAAACCTCCTTGCTCAAATAAATCAGACCGCTGCACAATATCTTGCCAACTAGCCATCATCGGTACATCTCTTTATGGAAATGTCCACTCAACCATAAGATTGTATTGTGTGTGGCATTTCAACGGTTTGAATAATCTCTACATATTTACACACAATGTTTGTTAGTTATATTCATATTTAAGATTCTTTTACTTATGATGGACAAAATGTTATATCCCAAAATGGTTTAGAATTATCTACTCCTATCAAACCATATATGTAATATGATTTGCAAGACTCAAGAGTAACTACAGGTTAGGAAAAGCGATGACATTGTCACCACTAGTTCATCTTGAGGAGGCTATGAAAGAAGGTTCATCACAAAACTCTAAAGAAGCTCCCACATAATTCATCTCAAAGTGCAGCTAGATCCTAGGGCAATCTCCTTGTGATGAGTCCACATGCCATTGGTGTCACGGCCATTGTCTATTGTATGCTAACCCAACAACATTCCATCATCTTGATGATATCGTAACAATAAAACTTTCTACTATGTCACCTCTATATGATACATTCTCACCTCTCCGAGCAATTTCTATTTCAAAATTCAAAACAAATATTTTATTTAAATATGTAAATATGCAATAAAGTGTGCAATATAAGCAAATATTATAACTGATAGTATCATATGTATAACATTTGTACCATTATGTATATAAATATAACATATGTACATACTATTATATTATATTATCAATCTCTCTCTCTATATATATATATAATGGAGGAAACTCTATGCGGTATGTTAAATTTGAAATAAGAGATGCAACATGGGTGCATCATATAAGGTAGAAGGACATGTCATGCATCATGCAGAGAAAAGAGACATGACCAAAGCACATCGGCTAGGGAAACGGACCACATCTTTGGTGTGCCATTGAAAAAAAGAAGCACATTGTAGTCATGTCTCCCATAATAAGCAACCACAACAACAACTCGCCTCCTTGTCGACACCTCCAGGCCGAGGTTAGGTAACAAACAAATATGATTGATGGGGACAAAGGGGTCTACATATGAATGTTGCATACCCAGACTCGACCCACAACATACACAAATAAGTTTTGTTGTTTGGTTGGCTAGTAGTGGTGTTTGACAAAGTCATGGTGGTAATAGATTCTATATTCTTATTGGATAAGCTATGCACCCATGTCTTAATAGCCACCGGCCACCATTTGCATCACAGATAATTCATATGACCATTTCATCACAACCAATTCATATGATGGGCTATAAATGACTGCTAGTAGTAGAATTGATTTGGCCATTTCAAGCCCACTAGTAGACATGGCTTGTTCGGAACTGACCTGTAAACCGAAACCACAGTTCAGAAACCATAATCACAATCGAGGACGTCCTGATTCACTTACGGTTTGTTGCTTTTGAAAATTGGCCTAAAACCAAAACCATTGGGAAAACTGGTGGTAGAAAATATTAAAAAAAGTGGGCACCATATGGTGCCTACTTATTGGATGAAGGTCAATCAAACATCATGTCTAATGATCCATTGTTAGCCTAATAGTCAAATCGTTATTAGGCTGACAGCCAGAACGAGCGGGCACCACACATTTATTTGTTGGCGGTCAATCATGCTAATCACCTCATTGACCATTTGATAGGTCTTTTAAATAAAATTTTTAATTTTTTTAAAACCCACTATTCATGAATAGTGTTTTCCTTCTATAAATAGTAGTTTCTACAAACCAAAAACCACACAACTCATAAGCTCTTTCTCTTACTCTTCCTCTCGCTCTCAGCTTGTCTGTGTTTCATTTTCAGTTGTTAGGCTCTTATTTCGACATCAAATACAGAAGCACATTTGAGTGTTTCTTTATTTTTATCTCTAATTGCTCTATTTTCATATTATCATATTTGTAATTGATTACATTTTTAATTAATTTGTTTATTTTACTAGTGAATGGCTTGCTGTGGTGATATCCTTCTAGCTCCAAAAACAAAGGAAAAATCATTCTTAATAGAAGTCATAGTTCTCATATTCTTCAAAGACCTACGTCAATACCCTTGAGTCAAGAAAGCATGACAAAAATAGGTAGCTATACTAACATATCATTTGTGTAGGAAACTATTTCACCACCAAAGTTTAATAAATACAACCTACACATGGAGGACTCTATCCAAAAGCTAAGTCATATGCATATGATTAATTTAAGATTCATTTTGTAAAATTATACGATGAACAAGGAATTGTGAACTAGGCAAAATGCAACTATTGTAACAAGTTATATAATTTTTAGCTCAGAGATAGTTATGACATACTAAGAAATCATGTTATCTAGCACTAATGAGTTTAGATATTCATCAAACTCAATTATCTATCTAAGAAAGTTTCTGTGCTAGTTGTCTGCTTCTATGGAGTTTTTTCACTATCACTCCACTTAAGATGAAGAGGAGTTTGCACATTTTGTTCGAGTATAACATCTTCCATTTAATTTTGGTTAAAAACTTGAATTTGTTGATTACGTAAAAGAATATAAGGCATTTAATTGAACCCATTTCTAAGCAATCAGTTAGTAGACACATCAAAAAATTATATAAAGTGAAAAAAAAGAGTTAGGTACATTTTTTAGTTCATTTGAGTTTAGTATCATTTTGTGCTGATATGTGGATTGACAATTGGTAGTTGCATGCATATATGGGTATTATTGTTCATTAGATAGATGTGAGTTGGTAAATTCAAAAACATCTTCTTACACTACTGTTTTCATAAGTCACACACTACACAAAATATTTGCTATATATTCAAATCTTTTTTTGAAGAATATCAATTATATTGTAAGATTTTTTCAATTTCAGTTGACAATGCTACTACAAATACATTTGTTATTTTTGAGTTACAAAAGATATGTCAGCTTATTTTAGGTGGTAAATGTTTTCATGTTCGTTGTACTTGCCATGTATTTAACTTGTGTGTAAAAGATAATTTGAAAAATATACAACCTGAAATATAGCCTATTAGAGATGCCTTGAATTTTCTTCGGAATCGTCGTAATGTTAGAAATGAATGAGTATATTTTTGTAAATGAAAAAGTATTAGACCAAAAAAATTTCTAAAAGATGTTAGACATTGTTGGATCTTGACCTATCAAATGTTGTCCATGACTATGGTCTATAGATATATTAAAAGAGATTATGTACCTTTATTTTCTATAATCGAATTTGTTTGAGTCTAATTGAGATATTTATATGCATCTTTTAGATCTTCTTTCTATTTTTAATAATGCTACAAGTGTCATTTATTTGTTTATCAAGGTTTAGAAGTAGTTTATACATTATCGCAATTTTGTGAAACTCTTTACTTAGCTCATAATATGTAGGAGATAACAAAAAAATGACTTAATTGTTATACTAATCCTCTAGCTATCCATTTAGTTGTTGCTGCATTAGATCCTATATTAAAATTAGAAAGCTTAGAATTATTTTTGAATGATTATTATAGTGTCCTTTCATTTGATGGGTTTAAGGATATCAATAGCATAATTAATGATATAAGATCAAGCATTAATCAATTACCTATTAATTATAGTTCTTCACATAGTCATCTTATTCTATAGGTAGAAGGAGTTGTACATCCTCCACTTTTGGTGGTAAGTTTTTTTTGTATATTTTGAAATAAAGATTTAGAAAGTATCCAAAATCTTTAGACTCAACCAAGTTTGAGGTATATAATACACTCTTTATAATATTCATGAATTTGAAGATGATGAGGGTAGAGAGAAATTAGATGCTTTAAAATGGTAGTGAGAGTATCAACTTACTTATTTTATTTTATCTTTAGTGGCTAAGGATGGGAGCAAATATTTAGTATAAGTAGTAATATATTAGACAAACACCACTCTAACTTGCAACCTAAGACCTTGAAACTTTAGGCTTACCAAGATGATTAGACAAGAGTAAGACGTCGAGCACAAGAGCATGAAAAAGTACCAATTGATATATACACTAAAGATTATACTACCGAAGAAGGAACTAGTATGGTACTATTCACATTTATGCAATGCAAGCATGAAGCAACAATGATGATTAAGTTTAGAGCATATCACTTTAGGTAAGGGGTTTCTGCCAAAAGATAGATAACTGATTCCTCTCCACTCAAGAGGATACGTAGGAGACATAATTGAAAGGTAAGTGAATTATGGTCAAACTCATTATTTCTTTTATTTTTTTACATATATTGTATCATACATGCTTGTAATTTGTAATGTTAAAACTTAAGTTTAATATATTATTATGTTATATATAATGTAATAATTACATTACAAATATATTACATATATAGTTACATTATTACATACATTTTATAATGTAGTATAACATATTATCATGTATGTATGTAATACTTATAAGTTATAAGAACTCACATAATGTAACTATGCCTTTTTTAATGTAATATACTTACATAGTTATACAACTTATACAATTATACTATTATACTAGATAGGTATACATGTATTAGAAAAGTGGCGAAAGATGTGTTAGGTGTACCGGCACAAAAAGAAGCTTGGTAGTGGAGTGAAGTAGTGCAAAATAAAATCAAGGCAAAGAGGGCATGTTACAAATTATATTATGCTAAGAAAACTAGTGAAACTTTAGATGCTTATAAAAAAACAAAAAAGGCAGCGAAAAGGGCTGTTAGTGAAACAAAAGTTAAAATTTGGAAGGATTTACATAAAAAACTTAACTCAAAAGAGGGTGAAAGAGATATTTTTAGGATAGCTAGGGCTAGAGATAAGAAAATTAAAGATTTTAATTATGTTAGATACATTAAAGACGAGGATGAAAAAATCCTAGTGGCAAATGATGATATACGAAATAGATGAAAAAACTATTTTATAAGCTTTTTAATGAAAATAAAGATGTTAGTATTAGCTTAGGAGAGTTAGCCAAATCAGAAAAGTATATAAACCACGATTTCTACCAACATATTCAAAAGAATGAAGTCAAAGAAGCCCTTAAACATATGAAGGACAATAAATCGGTAGAACCAGACAATATTCCTATAGAAGTTTGGAAAATATTAGGAGAAATAAGAATCACTTGACTCACAAGACTATTTAATGAAATATGGAGAAACCAAAAGATGCCCAAAGAATGGAGAGCGAGTACACTCATACCCATATATAAGAACAAGAGAGACATTTAGAATTGTGTGAATTATGGAGGTATCAAGTTAATGAACCATACTATGAAATTGTGGGAAAGAATTATCGAATGTAGGTTAAGACAAGTATCAAGTATAAGAAAGAACCAATTTGGATTCATGTCAAGCAGATCTACTGTTGTGCGATTCACCTTTTGATACTTCTTATGGAACATTTTAGAGCAAAAAAAAAAGACATTCACATGATATTTATTGATCTAGAAAAAACTTACAATAGGGTACCGAGAGAGGTTTTTTTGAGAACTTTGGAAAAAAGAGGTATCCCATTGACATACATTAACCTCATAAGAGACATATACAATGGTGCAAAAACATGTGTGAGAACTCATGAAGGAATGACAGACTTCTTTGAAGTTAATATCGGGTTACATCAAGTATCAACTTTAAGTCCATACTTATTTATAATAGTGATTGATGAGTTAACAAAACATATTCAAGATGAAGTACCTTGATGTGTGTTATTTGCAGATGACATTATGTTAGTAGAGGAGTCTAAGAAAAAAAGTTAATAGAAAATTGGAACTATGGAGAGAAACACTAGAAAGCAATGGCCTCCGACTTAGTAGAACAAAGACAGAATATATGGAATGTAAGTTTGATCATTTGGTTACTTCAGATGATATAGAAATTAAAATTGGCACACATTGCATCCCCGAAAAGGAAAGTTTTAAATACCTAGGTTCAATTTTTCAGAGTGATAGAAGAATTGATGGAGATGTTACGCATAGAATTAATGTTAGTTGGTTAAATGGAGAGGAGCATCAAGTATTCTTTGTAATAAGAAGATACCATTAAAGTTAAAAGGTAAATATTATACAATTAGACCTGTCATGTTTTATGGTTTTGAGTGTTAGGCAGTTAAGCATCAACATGTACAAATGATGTATGTGAAAGAAATAAAGATGTTGAGATAGATGAGTGGTCATAAAAGAAAAGGCCGTATAAAAAATGAGGTTATTAGAAACAAATTAGAAGTGGCACCAATAGAGGATAAAATGAGAGAATATCATTTAAGATGGTTTGGATATATAGAAAGAAGATCAAAAGAAGAACTTATAAGAAGGTATGAAAAATTAAATTTAGAAAGTATTAAAAGAGGTGGAGGATGACAACAAAAGTGTTGGAAAGAAACAATAAAGAATGATCTAGCTTATTGTGAGTTAACTGCTAACACGGCAGATGATAGGGCTATGTGGAAACAAAGAATTCATGTAGCCGATCCCCCGGATTAAGAACTGTCCCCTGAACGGTTTGGTTACTGTTTTTGGTAAACTAGAACTAGTGTTCGGTCCCTCTGGTTCTGGTTTACCTAGAACCGGACATATCTACCCACGAGGCATCAGCTGCAACATCATTTTCAAAAGTCTACTCCATCTGGTTGTCTAAATGGTCCTCAGGCACAACCAGCACCCGACTGGCCGAGGCCATCTATGTACCCACATCTTGATAGCCACCAGCCAGCATTAGCACCAGAACCGATTCATATGATGGGTGGCCACCTGGCATCGCCAGCATCTGAATTGATTAGGCCGTTTCAAGCCCACCTAGTACGAGGTGCAACATCATTTTCAATGTTTATTCCGTTTATAGCTCAACCACCAGAACCATATCCTCCCTATCCATTCCATGGAGCCCACTACACCATCAGCGCCTTCTCTGGACCATGAACTACCATCATCGTGGCTGGCGCCACCATAGTTGACGGTGCCTGTCTTGCACAGCTTCTACCAGCCTCTTATCTCGAAACTTATCAGCACTGGCACCATCACCACCATCAGTAGCACCACTATCACCACAGGGCTGCGTGATCAGACAATTCGCCTTCAAATACGAGGATGCTGGTCATCCTTGGCGCAGAGGCTTGGCAATAGGCGGTTCAAGACAGGAACTTCTTGTGAAATTATGGACGTTCTTTGTACTTTAATTGCTTAATTCATCCTTTGATGCTTCGCAACCATCATATCGTTGAAGCTTGTAAATCTTCTATTCCATCTGATGCTGAGTTTCACACAAAAGTTCCTCGTGTTTTTTCTTTTCTTTTAGCATTGTTACCATAAGGCTTACCTAACTTAATTGCCGACTTCTATTCTTGAAATTGGTTACCCTTTCTCCAAATTAGAAAGCTTTGTTTTATTTTCCTTGTGACAAAGATTGTACAAATGAGGTATGAAGAAGCTTTTGCACTGTGGCAGAGATTGTCGAATGTGGAGGATGACCTGGAGAACATTTAGCTGAAAAAAGCCTGCCTGTTAGTTGGGTATAGGAATGGATATATTGAACGGCCCGTGATCTGACCCGACCAGAACGAAGCAGGTAATACTCGACCAACAATCACCCACTGTGGTAACTGACCCATGCTTGAACTGATTTGACTGGCTACGGGTCCGGTTTGTGGTAACACGTACCTAAACCAATACCCAAGCCGTGTGTATAGATATATTAACTATAAATATACTAACGTATGAAAATTGAAAATTTTAACTACTTTACCTTAAAAAAATTTAAATGTTATATAGTTTAGGTTTCCAAATATTTTGGTTTTAATCTAAAATACTTGCAACTTTAAGAAACTACTATGAAGCAACGCATACCCCACCTGAAGGGTATGAGTATGGGCCCGGAGCACAATTTGGAGTTCGGGTACAGGTATCGACATAGGTGCAACCGTCCCCGACCTGACCAAACAGTGAGATGTTTTCAATGCAAGTTGGTTTAACCCCTGGAAAGGCTGACCGAACGACTGAATGGTCGTGACCATTCACAAAGACACACAGGCAGCATCTTGAATGGCTCAATAGTCTTCATCTTCACGAAGTTGAAAGAGCCCTTGATAGGCTCTTCATAGCCAAAGCTGAAAGACCTTATCAAAGAGACCACCAGCATGTGTTGGTCACATTCACCCCAGAGCCACTTGGGAATACCGTTTGATTGTACCTGTTCATGAAATATGAACTTCTGTTACACATTGTGATATGGCCTACATGAATGGCCATGATGTCAGCGACAATGTTCAAGATCGTTCACGACTTGCACAGAAAATACTGAGAAAAGGCCCAAGGTTGCAACTGTTAAATGAGAACCAACTAGCTATGCTTATAAATAACAAGTGTTGTTGTGATTGAGGTCAGAAAACAAATCGGTGTGATATTTTGTCATCTCCACCTGTGTTTGATGTTTTCACTGTCTTTTAAACCTCATACTACATCTTGAGGGCGCAAAAGAGTTGTCGTGTATTTACTTACCATTTTGATGTGTCAATATTGTTAAGGACATAACTTTTCTTGTGTAAGGAGAGTCAAATGCTCTTGATTGTATGAACCCGGGAGCGAAAAAAGGTATGCAGGCACTCACTCCTTGAAGAAAATCGCATAGTAACCCTTTCATTGCAAGCACATTTATTAAAGAGTTTATCCTATTAACTTGATGGTGTTTGGATGTTATCACAAGTACTAAAAAGCCGGCTTATTTAATTTTTATCAATGAGAGAAAATCTAGGAAGTATAATTGGCCAACGGGCTATACCACCAGCTAACTATTGAAGGGAGTCATGCTTTTGTTTTGGCAATCTGGAAACATGTTCTCGTGCTGGGGCTGCACCTTATTTATTGTGACTGTTGACTGGCGAGTTGGTTCATGTGGGAAACTTCATAGACATCTTGGTACTTTATTAGATGACCAAATAATTTGCCAACTTATTTTATTTGTGATCTTAAAGAAAACGGATATTTCCTCGAGGACAATCCAACTTGCGTGCCTTTTGTCTCAAAGTTCCTCAACGAACCACCAAATCTATATATATGGACATTGGTTTGCCCATAAGTGTAATAACCTTATGCTACTAATTTTTTTTTTTTTGGTTACAATGGGGAGGCCGAAGCCTATTAACACAACACATGCTGTGGATTGAACCTGCCACCTGCGAGAGTGCGCATCAGAGAGCCTTATTTGTGAGCTAAGGCTCTGGGTGCTTTCGCAACTCAAGTTACCGCTACATATATTACACTCGACATTTGGTACTAGCTGAATTTTCCTATGGATGGTAAAATTGATATCTGGAAATACCTTCTTACATTCTAAAGAGTTTTTTTTTTTATATACAAGATGGGATTAGGAAGTCTCCTACTTGTTACAAGAAACTAAGAAGAAGGGAGGTCCTTGACGGTTACTTCCAAGCCAAAAAATAACTATCTTTGAGAACTCCGTACATATTTCATTCTGAACTTATCAAATAGTCACGATCAACCGGATGGCGTTTTGCCATGTCTTGTGCATTACTATATGACCAAACATGACATACTACTTATATCATACAACTTCATAAGAATAATTGAAGTTTATTGAAAGCACTAAACAGGTGCATTTTACCAAGTTAAACGCCCAATTAGATATACTTGAAATGCTCGACAACGTTCACCACTAATATAATTATGAAGAAAAGAAGAAAAAATTCAACCATAACATAACGTTGAGAAATTATACAAGAGGATATCTAAATGCACTTGGCTACACACATTGTTTACAGAATGCCCACCTTTGTCTATATTCAGAACAATCAAATATGACATTCAACTATAACTTATAATCAGCAAAATGCTTATATTTGGATATATTACCATGGCATTTGACCATATCTTGTTTATTTTTATCTTGCTAATGTGGAGATATTTTCTAATAAACATTGAAATGCTTAAGAGAAAATATAATGAGCATGACTGTTCAGGTTTGAAGAAGACCCGTTGAGATGCCCAGTTGATGCTCCCAAGGAGGTGCTTAAGTTGGCAAAATAACGGTTGATAAAGAGCATTTAAGTTGATTTTAAATGAGTAGTCAAGAGCAACAAAAAGCCTAAAGGATAATGCTCTAACATGCTTTGAAGAGAGTTATGCACTAACCTATTTATTGTAGAAGTATTCAGTATTCTCGAGTGAATATTTTGGTTCGCAGTCATTCTGAAGCAAATGTCATTTCTCTATGTTCTGAAGCAAACTACGATTATTGTTTTCCTATATACAGAAGATGACGATTCTGTGCTCGATTCTAAAAACATCGCTTTCAAGCACCATATTTATATTTGCCGATACATTGCAGGAAAAGGCCGATATCATGGATGCTCCAAGTTGACAATACTTATTAAGCAGATTCACCAATCTCTCCATAAGAAAACGTATATCTAGTAAAACTTGATTTGCATCAAAGCCCCCAAACACCAACATTTCGTAGGCTTTCTCGAGCTTCTTTTGCTCTTTGGGAAGAATGGTATCTTTAAGAGATGATGTCCGGCTTCATCAACTTTCTAAGGTTTCAAAAGAACCATTTTCTCTTTACTATCTTAAAGGTCATCCTGTGTTGACCACACCAAGATAACACAACTTCCTTTTCCTATAATAAAGAAGTTCTAAAGTTTTGGATTTGATTCATTTCGATATTTGTGATTTTCATAAATGAAATATTTTTATTAACTTATGCTTTCTAAAGTTGAACGCTTTTAAATTCGAAGTAGAACTTAAACGAAACTTTGATGAAATGCTTAAGATCGAACAATGGAGGAGAATGATCCAAATAAATTTGTATATACTAAGATTATATACCAAACAACGATTCTTTATTCACCACAGCAGTAGAAATGGTAAATACAATATTATCTTATTGCTGAGTGAAGCTATTATAGCTGCCTACTATATTTTAAATAGAGCGCTTAATTTCAATTATTTAAAAGTTTGAGATTGTAGGACTATAGCAAAAGCTCCCGTCTTCTGAATTCCCGAGATGTAAACGTTTGAAGCTCACTGTGTGATGTTGGATCCATGGATTCTCGTTCTTCGTGGTGGCAGCTTAATATTGGACGTGTTACCATCAATTTAATAAAACTATTATTGTCTAAAGACTTTTACTAAAACATCAGAAAGTAACCAATAAAACCATACGGGCAGAACCTGGTGATCAACCTGGATCAGTTGCCGGCTTTACCACCCTGCAATCTGTTTAAAAACTACGATTGTGCTTGGATCGCTGCTGAATCGCCCAACTCAACTCAGTCATCTCTCACAGTCAAGCCATCTGTAGATTGCAGAGACTTGCAGTATAACCAACAACTTTTCGAACGTTTATTATGTTGTTCGATGATACTTGGAATATAGTTTTGCATAAAAGTAGCACCTAGAGCGGTACCCCACTCGCAGTTGGCCAGTTCGATTCGTGGAGGGTGCACCCATGTGTGCTTTCCTGTGTAACCAAGAAAATAATTGCATAAAGTAACCTATGTTAGTTTTTAACGTCCAGCCAGAGGCTAGACCACTGACGAATATCATTGATGTGGACAAAAGGGTCCGCATAAGAAGGTTGCAGACCCAGACTGGACCCAAAACGTACACAAATAAGTGCAGCTGGCTGGTAGTGGTGTTTATCGCAGTCATGGTGGTAATAGATTCGATATTCTTATTGGATCATTCTCTAAATGTCAAAACTGGTCTATAGCAAAACCGATCGCTGATAGTTGAGATTTTCTGCTCCACAGCCCTCTCAATTTCTCTCATCTCTGGAACAATGGAGACCGAGAAGCAGATCAAGGGCATAGAGGTTACTCTGGACTCTTAAAAGGATCTCAGGGGCTTCAATTTCCTCAAAAAGACAGTAGCCCATGCAGTGGTCTGGGTCGGAGACCGTAAGAAGAGCCAAAAGACCCCGCGTGACAGAGAGAACAACCGTAACCCTGAATGGAAGCATCGGATGTGGATAGACATGGACAGACAAGGCTGTGCTGTGCCCAGGCCAGGGGTGAACCTGGAGTTTGAGATCCATGTTGATGGCGTGCTGGGCGACAAGACAATTGGCAAGGTCCATATTCCGATTGCAGACCTGGTGGATGCTTACAGGGGCAGTGTTACGCCTGCCAGCTACCAGGTCAGAGGATCCAACGGCGAACAGACCGGGTTGCTGAATTTCTGTTATAGAATTGAATACCATGAGGTGGCCGGCAGATCACACTCCCAGAGTCCACATCGTAGCCAACCCGGTTGCCCATGTGGTCAAGAGGCACAACCATCACCCGATCGGCCGAGGCCATCGATATACCCACCTCTTGATAGCTACCAGCCACCATCAGCACCAGAACTGATTCATATGATGAGTGGCCACCAGGCACCGCTAGAAGCAGAATTGATTCGGTCGTTTCAAGCCCACCAGACACCAGCTGCAAGATCATTTTCCGTTTCAACTTCATTTGACGCTCAACCACCAGAACCATATCCTCCCTATCCATTCCATGGAACCCACTACCAGGCACCAGCTGCAACATCATTTCCCGTTTCTACTTCATTTGTCGCTCAACCACCAGAACCATATCCTCCCTATCCATTCCATGGAACCCACTACCAGGCACCAGCTGCAACATCATTTCCCGTTCCTACTTCATTTGTCGCTCAACCACCAGAACCATATCCTCCCTATTCATTCCATGGAACCCACTACCAGCACCGGCAGCACCTTCTCTGGACCATGAACTACCCCCATCACAGCTGGGGCCACCACAGTTGACCGTGCCTGTCCTTGCACAGCTTCTACCAGCCTCTTATCTCATGATTAGACAGTTGGCCTTTAGATACCACGATGTTGGTTAAAGGGCACTTGTGAAATTGTAGATGTCGTTTGTACTTTGCATTTTAATCTTAATTTGTCCTCTTATGTGTTTGGAGAATTTCTATAATAGCAGAAAATCTCAGACTTATTGAAGTGTTTTAACTCTTGATTATAGACATATGAATTTAGGTGCACATATTACAAGATGCATATATATATATATATATATATATATATATATGAAGAAAGTGGCTCACCTAAAATAGTGTGATGTGTGTTGAGAAAGGACTCTTCACCATTTATAAGTAGATGGAGTGCAAGCAACTTCATGAGTATTATAAATACCCATAATTTTTTCAAAAGATTTGATCTTTTAAAATTTTTGTCTTTTCTTTCAAAAATTGTAGTTCTTAGTATTTTAAGGTTTTCAAATAAAGATACCTTAAACTAACTCATTTCCTTGTCAAAATTTTGTAAGAGCATCAAAACAAGGGTACTTTACACCCCTCTCAAAAAATCCAGTTTTGATAAAAACCCAAAAAAATGATTGTTATATCAGAAGGCCAAATTGGCGAAAGTTTGTGGCTTCAAATGCTTGTCTGCAAAGAAATGATGGTTTTAAATAATTTTCTTCAAAGAAACAAATGAAAATGAAACATCGGGAACCAAACACACAAAATGTTTGCAAAATGATAATTTTACAAAATTACAAAACCTCTGAAATTCAAAAGCAAAATAAGTCCAAAACAAGACCTCAAAAACTCACCACATCAAAGATATTCCTACATTGGAACCCTATGCCCATCCAAGGGTTAAAGTGGTCTGACACCCTATACCAACGGATTAAAGTAGTTCGAGACCCTACACCCATCAAAGGTTAAAGCAGTCCAAACAATTAAAGACTAACTTACGAAGCAAAAGTAGGTGACCCATGCAAACAACACTGGGATGAGACTGAGTTATGCTCTAAAAAGAATATTTGAAGATTTCGCTAAAATTGAATATCCTATCACTTTTAGTTCATCTGCTTGAAAACATTGCTTCAAGTATTTTGTTCCTTTAAAATATCTTAGAATCCGTTTCACAATTATCCAATGCTACCAACAAGAATATCTACTCATAACACCAACAACAAAGTTGATATCAGGTCTTCTATAGAGCATCACATACATCAAGCTAACGACACCTTATGCACAAGGAACATTAGACTTCTTATCTCCCTCACATGTACAATGAGCCTTACTCAATTTGACCCTTTAGCGACGGTTGTAGTTATAGGCTTGCACTCACTCATTTTTGATATCTTAAGGATATAATTAATATATCTCTCTTAACTCAAACATAGAAGATTAAATTCTCTATCACAAGAAATTTTTATACCTAGAATATAGGATGCCTCTCCCATATACTTCATTTTGAACTTTGAGTTCAACCATACCTTGGCTTTGACAATCATTTCATTGTCATTTCCAATCAGCAATATGTCATCTACATATAGTGCTAAAATAACAAAGTGGCTCCCAGTGTTTCAAACAAATGCACAATGCTCAAGTTCATTAACCACAAATCCAAATTCAATAATGACATTTTAAAAAGTCAAATACTATTCACAAGGTGATTGTTAAGGCCATATAGAGTTTTTTCAATGTATATACTTTATCTTCCTAGCCTTTAACAACATACGTTTATGGTTGTTGTATATAAATGATTTCATCTAAAACTTTATTTAGAAAGGTAGTCTTTACATTTAACTGATATAAGTCTAAATCATAATATGTTAAAATAGCCAGAATAATTCTAATAAATACAAATTTCACAACTAAAGAATATGTCTCAACATAATCAATCTCCTTATTTTGCGAGCTCACCTTAAATTTGTCGATTGTTCCATCAAATATGTATTTCTTTTTTAGAACTCATTTACAACCTATGGCTTTCCTTTATTTTTGAAAAATCAGCGAGTTCCCAAACTTCGTTTTTCTCAATGAATTCAATATTTTCATCCATAGATTTTTCCAAGTATGTTGATTCAAATGAGTTGATAGCTTGATGATATATCATATTATCAATCAACTCATCTAAATTTGCCAAATTACACACTTTCCTTACAAGGTAAGTGTGATAATCCTTTAAGTAGAACGGTGTGCCCTAAGTCTTTTATGTCCACTTAAATTTTCAATACTCTGAAGAAGATCATTTGGATTGGGATTCATGCGTTCAAATTACAATGGATCTAGATCCACTAGATCATCAATGCATTCATCATATTTTCAAGAATATCATTCGTAGTTTCCTATAAACATTCAACATCCCTACTTTCTATTAAACCATAATCCTTATGATAATATTGACATCCCTTAAAACCTTTGGGATATGAAATAAAAATACATCTTAAGGGCCTATTATATAGCTTATCCCTATACTGATAAAGGATCTTCACATATGCGATAGATCCCCATCTACTGAGATAACCTAAGCCTGGTTTTCTACCAAACTACATCTCATATTGCATAGAGAATACAACTTTATAAGTACTCTATTTAATATATACGGTTGTAATTACTGCTTCTCCCCGAAATACTTTAGAAAGAGAAATATCAATTAACATGGACCTAGTCATATCCAATAAGGTCCTCTTATATCTCTCTGCTATACCATTTTGTTGAGGTGTTTTATAATCCCACTGGTATTTTGTTTTATAATCCCAAAGTTTTTATAGTATTCGAAAAATTTTGTAGTCATATTCACCACCTCGGTCTAACCTTAAGAATTTGATTGTATACCCTAATTGATTTTCAACTTCTTACTTATATTATTTGAATACCTTAAGTGTCTCAGATTTATATGCTAAGAGATATATATGTATATCTTGGATAATCATTGATAAAGGTTATAAAATATACTTTTCACGATGAAATCTCATCCAAAATGGTCCAAATAAATCGGTGTGAATAATTTCTAATAGGGTTGTTGCCCTAATTATTTTTTTATAAATTATTTTTTAGTCATTTTCTCTTGTATACAAGTCTCATACTTATTAAAAGTCTTTCATGAAAGCGAGACAATAAGTTAAAGTTGGTTCATTTTCTCAACTTGTTCAAAAGATGTCTGTGACAGAAATGAAGATGTTGAGATGGATGAGTGGTCATACAAGAAAAGACCGTATACATAATGAGGTTATTAGAAACAAATTAGGAGTGGCACCAATAGAGGATAAAATGAGAGAACATCGTTTAAGATGGTTTGGACATATAGAAAGAAGATCAAAAGAAGAACCTGTAAGAAGGTTAGAAAAACTAAATTTGAAAAGTATTAAAAGAGGTAGAGGACGACCACAAAAGTGTTGGAAAGAAACAATAAAGAATGATCTAGCTTTTTGGGAGATAACTGCTAACATGGCACACGATAGAGATCTGTGGAAACAAAGAATCCATGTAGCCGACCCCGTCTAGTATGGGAAAAGGCTTAGTTGTTGTTGTTGTTGTTGTTCAAACTTATATGCCCTAAGTGTTTAGTTCGTACATTCACATCAATTACACTCACACAATCAATATAAGCAGAACTTTTATTTTCATTTTCATTTACATTCAGTTTAAACAAACCATGCTCAGCATCAAATAAACTTAAAAAAACTATCCTACTATATTTTTCAACAATAACTTTGCTAGGGACAAACCTAACCTCAAACTCTTTCTTTACCAAGGCATGGACCGATACAAGATTGTGCCTAATAGAGGTTATATAAATCTTGAAAAAGCTACCCGACACAATTAATAGATCAATAAGTACTATTGTATGCCTTACACAAAAACCCTAAAAGACCCAACCCCAAGAACATCAGAAAAAGTATTATTTCCTATATAAACTTGATGCTCTCTAGGGTTGAATTCATTTAGATCCATTGCTCCCTCTTTCTGCTTTGAAATATGCTGGGTCGCTCTCGAGTTTTCTATATAAACTCGATGCTCTCTAGGGCAGTCCATGTAAAGCATTCAGAAATAACGCAGACTATTTCTTGCTTCTATGTTGAGTCACATCGTTGGGTATTTCCTACCCTTATTCTTTTTGTTACAGCAATCCTGTTTGTAGTGCCCTATTTTGTCACAGTTGAAGCACTTTATCGAAGAAGCAAATTCATGTAATTTCTTGAAAAATTAATAACCCTTCTTGTTATTATTCTTACCAAATCTTTTATTAGTTTTTTTCTTGATTTGGTTGTTTTTAGAGCTTAACCATAAATCATCTTGAGCAACTAATCATTTTTCTCTTTTATTCTTGTTCATATGTTCTTTTTCAATTGCTAATTTCAATAGATGTTAAGAAAGGGTAAAATGTGGTCAAAGCCTAAGGGTTATGGTTACTATGTTATAAGAAGGAGAAGATTGTTTAGTATTATTGATATCTGCATCAGTTCCGGAATGACTAACTTTGGTACAACTAAATTTCTAGTCATTAACAACATTTAGTTAACATATTCAACTACATTATCACCTTTATTTTATTTTATAAGAATTATATTTTTGAATGAGTATTTGGATATGTAACTTAGTTGTAGTATCATATTTAGTGGTCAAAGAGTCAAATAACTTTTTAGCGGTCTTAAATTCTTTGAAGACCTTAATCAAGTCATCTTTCATGTAAGTTAACATTATAGTCCTAGCTATAATATCATCCTTTATAAATGTCTTATATTTTTCTACCTCTTCATCTATTATAACTGGAGTAGGGGTAAAATTATTTTTCTAAGTACATAATCAACACTCTTTAAAGTTAGGGCCAACGGGATTCTTCTTTCCTACATTTGAAAATTTAAGTCGGTTGACTTTTTTGTCTTTTCAACTCAGAAACACAGATTTTAAATGTCATTTTAATAATTTGACAAAGACACCAAGTAAAGGGTCTGAATATTTTAAATGAGAAACACAAAATAAGTAACACATGATTAGTCATAAAACATTTTCTAAAAAATCAATAATTAAAAAATAGTTAGGCACTAAATTATAGTATCCACAATATTTAGGTACAAAACTATAAATATTTTTCGACACTAAACATCAATTTCATATAACAAATAGGTACCATATTGGAAATATCTAAAAATTAAGATAATTTATGTAATTTCAAAACAAGTCTATGGATAGATTAGTAAAATAGCACTTTAGACTTTTTGTAATTTCTTTGCAACTAGTGGGCATACTTGTAATTTTAACTTTCTAACCATTTTGGTAATTTAAACTAAAAATTAAGGACAAAATAGTAAAATTACAATTCTTAGTTATTTAGTAATTTGAATAAACAATGTAGGACAAAACAGTAAATCTTTCTCCTGGCATTATGCAAAAGGTATAATGGCAAAAAGGTACTTTTGTCAAGTAGTATAAAGGAGAATATGACAAACAGTTAGGGACATAACCAGAAAATCACAGAGAATATTGGGTTCCATAAATCAAAAAGTTAAATAAGGACAAAACCGTAAATCTACATTTTGGTATTTTGTAATTTTAACTAATTGCCTAAGGGTAGATCTATATTTTCAACATACAAGGATATTTAAGACATTTTACTTTAAAATGTCTAGATATTTTTGTAAATTATGCAATGGAAGATTGTAATATTCACAAGCAACAAGGTCATTTTGGGCAGTCTGACCATGACTGTGCTTCATCTCTCTCTTTTATGTCTCTGTCCCAAGCAATGGAAGGTTTGGGACTATGATTTCAATTGACCCCTTTTTAAACAATGAGATAATCAAGAGAGAATACGGAGTGGAACAATCAATTCCATTATAGATTGCTCAACTTCCAACCCTAGATATTTTTGCTTGATAGTTTCAATCCACCCTCAACAAGGGGATTTTCTGGCCATCCCACTACACAAAGGGAGATTTAACATTTTCCTTCACTATGTGCATAGAAGCCATTAACATGAAAGTTCCCTTTCTTATTTCTTTTCACTTTCCTTTAATTTTTTTGAAATGAATCTTTTTCGATAAGTTTTCCTTTTTGTGTAGGATTTACGTACCTTAGAGAGTCAAAAGAAGTAAATCGAGGCTCAGATACCACTATTGAAATCTACGTAGTCTCGACGCAAACCCGAGAAAAACGAACATCACAACAACTGAGTGAAAAGAACAAAGAAGGAGGAAGTAGGAGATTGGAAGACGGTTACCCGTAGAGGTTTATCACGGAAAGTTGTTTTGTTTCATTGTATTATTGTTCTTATATTTAGTTTTGTCCTTTATATTTATCTAGCTTTTTCTTCTTCTCGTGTTTTTCTCTCTAGGCTTTCCGTTAAAGTCGTTTCTCTTTTATCCGAGAGATTCATTTGCCCTTATAAAAGTAAAACTGATTTTTTATATGTAAATCTTTCTTTTGAAAAAGTGCACCTCATGAAATCCAAAAAGAGAGCCATACTTTTAGTATTTCATGGTTGATGTTATTGAGGCTAAAAGTCGTCACCAATAACTTACACTATAGGCATTACTAAAGTTGAGTTTAGCATGAGGCCAACACTTGAGGCTCAACTCAAATAGTGGACGACCATGAAACACCATAAACTCTTTAAGCATCGCCAATAACTTACACTATAGGCATTACTAAAGTTGAGTTTAGCATGAGGCCAACACTTGAGGCTCAACTCAAATAGTGGATGACCATGGAACACCATAAACTCTTTAAGCAGATCTTCTATTAATTTCTGGATCTAAATATGCGATTCAAACCTGGTACTGTTCATTCTAGATCCACATTAGGATCTTATTTGGAATCGACTGGCCTGACACGAAAGCAACACGAAACCGACCCGAACCATGACCTGTTATTTCATGTTGACGTCATCAATTACTGACAGCATCAGTGGCCTGAACACGACTCTAAAATGGTTTGACATGTACCCTAGACATGACATGAGACATCGTTAGGCCTGACTCAAAGGGCTGATCTGTCTCGAGTTGGTCTCGACAAATCGATCTGGTTGGTTTGCCGACGACCAACAGATAGGTATGATTTTGGATGCATTTTTCGAACGACTACGGCTCCGAAACTGGTCATATTATATATATCAAATCTTTTCGATGCATTTTTTTTGCCGTTTGATTATTCGGGTTGGGTTCAGTTCTGTGTCTGTATCCAAACCCAAATCCGAGGTATTATAGGTAAACAAATAAAACCAAGTTTTGGGGCCATGCAACTTCAGAAGTTCATGTCCCAGAACTTGGTTCCGGTTATCACCAAAACCAGTTTCTTAGACATGAACTTCCACAGTTGCATGGCATATACTTCATAGAAACTTCTCTTTTCCTTTGAATTTTTTCTAGCTAGCGGAATTTCATGTTGTATTTTTCTCTTTGCTACCTGGGTTCTCCTCTCTAAAATGTTTCTTTCGCTAAAACTCTCATCTTACAAAGACAGACAATATTCTCGATAAAAGAAATTACGAAATAATTAGAAGAAACAGGAACCTGAAATGAGCGGAAAATAGTACGGACTCATTTTGGAAGTCATGTGTTAACCAAGTTCTTGAACATGGAAATCAAAAGTTTTGCAAGGAATAGGTATCCACTGGGACGGGAGTTGTGATTCTCATGCTTAGTGAACTGATCACGCATCTTCCACAAGAGAGTTGACATTCTAAATTTCTTGTACTTCCCACTCCCGGTGAGTTTATATCCCTACTTGTTGCAATTATTTCAGTAGCTACAATATTGATACAAGTTTTTGTTGATAATATAATTTCATCACATTGTGATAAATATATTAAAGGTATACTTGTTACCAACAAAGGCCAGTTATATGATGTTAGGGTTATACAGGTGGTCGAGTAACAAGCAAGTATTGCTGGTCTGGATGCACAAATGCAATTGGTTTTTCTTCAGCCTAAACTCCCAGAATCCATGTGACAACTAGACAAGTCTAATGTAAATTTCAATGGATAGAGGAAGAAGGCTAAAAGGATCTTAATGAAAAGAACAATATACTTAGGTTTCCATGAAATTCCTTGAAAACATTTGAACATTGTTTACTCTTGTGGAAACGCTATACTTCCCATAACCCTTTACTCTTGTACCATAAAACAATCCATGTTTCATGAAAACGATAGATCTAGCTAAGAAATTGCAATCCTTTAGTCTTATAAAACAAATCAAAGGTAGAAAACAATATATATGGAGTCAACTATCACACACATCACTAGAATCACAAAGGAAACCCCAAGTGACATAAAATGGCCAAAATTCCGACTCTTGAAACCATGATGCTTACATACATAGAGAGACACATAAAGGGAGAGATAAGTAGGCAACTATTGTCGAGGAGAGGCAGAATCATTGCCCTTGATTTCAGTTGATGTGTCTCGGAGTTCAGTGCTCAAAACCACTGCCCCATGTGTGCGTGAGAGAGAGAGATTTCACGTGAAGCAGAAGTTCTCACTTCCACTACAGGTTACTCTCATTCTATGTTTTCAAATTATAGACTGCTATGAAAACAATTAGAAAAACTCAGACAGTTGAAGACTTGGACATAAAGGGTCCTCCACTTTTGGTTGGAAACACATATTTCAATTCCTCATTGTTGAACTTATGCACATCTTTTTACCGACTATCTTAACTTTGCAATTGCTTTTAACAGTTGAAAACTATTTGTATGATAGCTATAACAGCTGAAAATAATTCTCAGTAATAACACCCCTAATTTCCACCAATGGCACTATAATTAATCCATCAAAGGGAGCGCATTTTATAGGAAACTCCTGGGAACCACCTAGGCCTCTGACACCATCCAGGGATATAATTCACATATCCATATCTGACCATGGTTGTTACGGAAGAGGAAACCTTCCCTAATCCACTTAGGGTTTTGATTTAGATAGAATTATAATGCAGTCAGGGTTCTTTTGCATCAAGATTTACTTTTATATTTTAAATTATAAGGGATTATAGTACTTGATACCCAATCTTCCTTTTAAGTCTTTTTCACTTCTTGTTCCTTGAGTTGTGACATTAAGGTTCAAGTGCCCATCCTTTGCGAAGTTGTGATCCTTCTACCATATTCTCCATTAGCTAGGTCGATCTTATCCCATGGTGGAAGATCCATGACTTCCACGCCATTACATGCTGATTTTAAATTTAACACAACTAGTTCAAGTGTTGAATTCATTCAAAGAGTTTAGCTATTTTCAAGAAGCGAAAGGTCCTTTAATCAGCTATGTTGTTGTGTTCGTGGCCTTGGAAAGTCGTGATTGCACATAAGAATGGTTGAAGATTGATTGGCTGGCCTACACACTGTACGTAGCCCAATTGCTCCATGTTTCACAAGGCATCGCGTGTGCAGCAACGGTGAGTTCTATTAAGCTAACAGGCATCTCTTATTCCTCAATTGCACAGTTTGATGTCAAGCAAATTCTCCATCTTCTACATGAATATATTATATGGCCCGTTAGTTTTATTGATATCATTGGGGAAAGGTAAAGAAGAGGCAAAAGCTAAGCAATTGATGAGATATGTAACTCTAGCCGATAATTCCTTAAGCACGTCAATTTATAGGTTGTATGCAAATAAGGGAGCCTATGAATAACAATATGTAGTCAAAATCTTATTCCAAAGCTTGTTCACTTGATTAGAATTTCATAATGATACAACTACAACAAAACTATGCCTTTTCACATACTAGATGGATCAGCTACATTGATTCTTTGTTTCTACAAAACTCGATCATGTTCCATGCGAACAGGTAACTAAATATAAGCTAAATCATTCTTTATTGTTTCCTTCCAATACTTTTGTGGTCTTTCTTTTCTTTTCCTCTTTTAATACTTTCACAATCTTGTTTCTCATACCTTCTTAGTGGAGCTTTTTTGGTCATCTTTCTATATGTTCAAACCATCTTAAACAGTTTTTTCTCATTTTGTCATATATTGGTGCCACTCCCAATTTGTTTTTAAAAATCTCATTACATATATGATCTTTCCTTGTGTGACTAGTCATCCATCTCAACGTCTTTATTTATGTCACATACAACTTCTATATATGTTGATAATGAATTACCCAACACTTATAACCATAAACCATAGTGGGTCAAATTATTGCTCTATAATATTTTTCTTTCAATTTTAATGGTATCTTCTTGTCACATAAAATACATGATGTACCTCTCCATTTGAACCACCATACATTAATTCTATATGTAACATCTTTATCAATTTTTTCATTACTCTAAAAAACCGACCCTAAGTATTTAAAACTTTCCTTACAAAAGATACAATGTATACCAATCTTAAGTAACCAAATGATCAAACTTGTATTCCATATATTTTGTCTTTGTTCTACTAAATCGAAAGCCTTTACCTTCTAATGTTTCTCTCCATAGTTATAATTTCCTATTAACTTTTTCCTTAGACAAATCCACTAATACAATGTGAATCACATATACCAAGGGATTTCATCTTGAAGATATTTTGTTAGCTAGTGAATGACTAATAAAATAAATATGGACTTAAAGTTTATTCTTCAAAGAAAACTGTCATTTCTTCATGAGTCCTAATACATGTTGTGTACTATCATGCTTATATCTTATAAGATTGATATATGTCAATCGGAAACCTCTTTTTTCTAAAGTTCTAAAAAAAAATATCTCTTAGCACTCTATCATAACATTTTTCTCGATCAATAAAAACAATGTGAAGGTTCTTTTATGCTCTAAAACAAACGTCTCAATAGATGAATAATCTTAATAGTAGATCTTCCTAACATAAATCTAAATTGGTCCTCAGTTGTAATCGATATTTGTCTCAACCTGAGTTCTAGAATTCTTTCCCATAATTTCATAGTATGGCTCATCAACTTGATACCTTGATAATTTGCAAAGTTATGAATGTCTTTCTTATTCTTATATATGGTGCAATTATACTCTTCCTCCATTCCTCACATATCTTTTATTTTATCATATTTTATTATATAATCTTGTCAACAAAGTAACACCTGTCTCTCCTATGATTTTTCATACTTCTATAAGAATAATGTTTGATCTTATAGATTTACCAACTCTCATAAGTTTAGGAGCTTCATGATTTTATTCTTTTGAATATGTCTATAGAAATTTTAGTTTATATATACTTACGATCTGGTTAACTCTCCTAACCTAATATTCACCTATATTTTCAATAAAAAACTTATGAAAATATTTTTTTTATCTATTTTTATATCAGTACTTGTCAATAAAATCTTTTTATCCTCATCTTTGGTGCATCTAACAAAAGTAAGATCCTTAGTTTTCAAATATTTAGTCTTAGCTATCCTAAAAATATTTCTTTTATCTTCTTTTGACTTGAACTTTTATAAGAATTCTCACAAAATTTAGCTTTTGCTTAACTAATGACCTTTTTTGCTTTTTTTTGCTTTGTTATAAGCCTCTCAGGTTTCATTAGTTTTGTTGGCATAATATAATTTGTAAGATACCCTTTCTACCTTGATCTTATCTTGCACCACTTTACTCCACTACCAAGCTTCCTTCTGTGCCATTTTATCTCTCTTAGATTCACGTAACACATCTTTTGCTACTTTCTTAATATACTTATCCATATTATTCCACATATCAAAAGGTGTATCTACATAATTCCAAGTATATTCTTTAAAGAACTTTACGTTTAAGTATATCTTCTTTCTCATTTTTTAGGTTCAACCATGTAGTCTGAGTAGCTCCATATATCCTTTTCCTCTTTGTCCACTTTTTTACTTATAAATCTATAACAAAAGTTGATATTGAGTAGCTAAACTATTTTTTGAAATTACCTTCCAATCCTTATAATATGATTTATCTTTTCTCTTAAAAGTAAAATAATCAATTTTATTTGTGACAAGTCACTCTTATAAGTAATTAAATGTTCACCTCGTTTTCTAAAAAATTGTATTGGCTAAAAACAAATCATATGCCATGCTAAATTTAAATTTTCCTTATGTTTCTCATTTAAATCTCCAAACCTATAGTTGTCATGAATGCCTTCTCAAGTTTAATTAGTTTTGTTGGCATAATATAATTTGTATTATACCCTTTACATCGGAAGCCATTGGCGTGAAGGCAAAACCATCTTTCATTCCCCCAAACCTACTTCTAGAGCTTTGGTTGCAAAGCATTCTATACTCTTGCTAGGGCTTTGCATGAATAGGATGGAAAAGGAAATTACTAAGATTTGAGAATTGCTAGTCCTCGTCACTGGTGTCGCAGCCTCAAACGCAGTGTGGTGCTATCTCATTCATCCTCCCACTAGAAACATGCACTACGCAGATGATCTGGTCTTCGCTGCTAGGATTTTTGCTCCGTATTAAATCCTTTTCCGACTCAATTCAGATCTCAGCCACCTTTTGTCTTAGTGGGCATTACTTCGTGCAGGCACTCACTTTCTTTGCGGCAGCAGGAATGGCTTGAACTTTCAAGCTTACCGTCCCATGGGGTGTGTATCCACAAAACCCAAATGCACCTTGAAGCGGCCGGGTGGGCATGGGAGGCAAATGGTGGCTTGGGTATCATTCATCTTCGAACTTTGGCCAGTAGGATCTTCCCTGCCAGAAGCCGCTTCACTTCGTTGAGGCCTAAAGAAATTCCATCAGTATGTGAGATAGCGGCACTCACTCAAGTCAACGGATCACCTCCATCCAAGATCCATTCTAGGTCTGTCTCGTCAACACCCACTCCGCGGTAATCCACTTTCCACCCACCACCCCGTAGGAGTAGGGGTGTGCCGCAATCTATTTCATATGTATTTAGTAATGAAGTGAAGCGGCATTAAATATGATCTGAGACCTCGAAGGACTCCTTTTTTTAGGGGCTTGGATAGTTGACTGTGGAGCTACTGAAGTTTGCGCCTCAATCAGTTAGCCGCCTACCACCCCGTGGGAGTAGTGGGCACTGCACGCCCAGTAGCTCACATGTTGGTGTGCCTCCCGCCCACTGTAGAGTGGGCGCTACGTGGGAAACTGCCTTGATCTTATCTTGCACCACTTTACTCCACTACCAAGCTTCCTTATGTACTATTTCATCTATCTTTGATTCATCTAACACATCTTTTGCTACTTTCTTAATATACTTAGTCATATTGTTCCACATATCAAAAGGTGTACCTACATAATTTCAAGTATCTTCTTTGAAGAACTTTATGTTTAATTATATCTTCTTTCTCATTTTTGAAGTTCAACCATTTAATCCGAGTAGCTCTATATATCCTTTCCCTCTTTGTCCACTTTTTTACTTACAAATCCATAACCAAAAGTTGATATTGAGTAGTTAAGCTATCTTCTAAAATTACCTTCTAATCCTTATAACATGATTTATTTTTTCTTCTATAAGTAAAATAATCAATTTTGTTTGTGACAAATCACTCTTATGAGTAATTAAATGTTCATCTCGTTTTCCAAAAAAATGTCTTGGCTAAAAACAAATCATATGCCATGCTAAATTTAAAATTTCCTTATCTTTCTCGTTTAAATCTCCAAATCCATAGTTGTCATGAATGCTTTGATATTCTAATGTCTCTTTATCAATATGTTTATTTAGATCTTCTCCTAAACAAATCATCTTTGTTTATGGAATCTTTCAAATTACCTTATCTAACTCCTCCAAGAATGCCTTCTTTATACATCTTCTAGTCCTACTTGGGATGCACAAGTACAAACTATATTTAAAGCCTCTACTCCTAATACTATTTTCATCATCATATTTTGGTCATCATGCTATTGTATTTCATAATAGTAACAAAATAAAATTGGTGTGTGTTTCTTCGGGCTTCATGCATCTTGTACTCGAATATATTCTTCCGGCCTTTGGTTTTATTGATTTCATTGTTGGTAGGGAAATGTAAAGATGATGTAAAAGCAAAGTAAGTGATTAGAACAATTGAAATATACAACTTTGTGGCCCTTTATTCCTTAAGCACACCAATTTATGGGTCATATGCAAATAAAGGAAGCCTATGAATAACAATATGCAATAACATCATAAATGCAAAAACTATGATAAAAATTCACTTAACACAATATGTATATGATGCTTGGATAAAACCCTATATGGGGCATGACTTTTAGCTGCACTAAACAAGACGAAAATCAACATGCTACAGACCAAGCATATATCATGAACCTATGAATGCAATCAACTCATGGAATAAATCAACAAGAAACCAAGCATAGATTCAAACAGTCTGAACCATCATAAAGTCAATCGGATGTATATGGGCATGTGATTAATCAAGGCATGAGTTAAAGTTAATTGCCAGCACGGACAAAATCAAGGTATGGGTTGCTCAGAACATGGGGAACCAAATCAATGAGATTTATGGCACTAATTATACATATGAAGAGAATGAATCAAATATTAGTATTCAACCAGTGCATGAGTGTATGGATTAGTCAAAGCATGTGATTGTACGGGAATAAAAACTGGTCTAAGCATGATACTGATCATGAGTATATGATTGATCATGAGCAAACCAAGGGAGTAGGAGTTATTCAAGGTGTGAAACCATGAGGCCAGATCATGAGATAATAAACCGTTAAAGCAGCATTAGGCAATAAGAGCATGGTATCAATGATGGATTAAGTCAACTTGAAACTGGTTTAAGCACAAGAGCAATTACAATGGGAAACCAATTCAAAATATGGGACTAATCAACGAATGAAGCAACAGCTCAGTCAAAAGCATTGACCAATTCACATAGCAATCAACTTATGAACATGAGATGAACCAGGACATAGAATAAATTATGCATCCTTAATTAAATTAATTCATGGACGGAATCACAAGATGGTCAACTAAAGCATGGATTACATCAAAACATGAGCTGGTTATAAAACGAACCAGTATGGAATCGTAAGACCAAAACAACATAAAAGAACATGAGAAGAAAAGGTCGGTTATAAATGGAAGACTGAACCAAGTTCAAGCATAAAACTAGTTATAGCAAAATCAAATCATCATGAAACGTTAAATTGAACTATGACAGAATCAATTCAAGTACGAAAGCATGGGTTGAGCCAGTCACCAACACGAAACGAGCATGCAGGAGATCATGAGCACACGAGAAGTTACGAACATGAAGCCAAGCACAAAACCAGTTGCGTATATCGATTAAACTAGGACCAACATCAAGGCAGCATGGGATCAATTCAGCATGTATACATAACAGATCAACATAGGAAAGTCTAAATATGAGCATGAAACCCACAGAACATGCCAAATAAGGTAGGTATTGTCGATAAGTTGCCATGCCTGAATCAGCTCTGTTAACTGTTGTTAGGTAGATTGACATGTGATCTAACGGAAGATGCATACCTTTCTCCCAAGAATTCTCTCTCTTGGGTAGCTCTAACTTGGAGAAGGAAGAGATACTACGGTTGGTTGTCCTCCCCTTTTAAGGACAGCCATGAATCCTCATTTAATGAGTATTGAAGATAAGTGAATTTATCTTGTGGGCCAAGTCAAGCTGGATGACTTCTAATGTGATCATTTACAATTTTTGTCAATAATTCAAGCACATGAGGTGTCTGTCTGCATTAAGGTTCTTATGAAAATATGGTTTTACCAAATTTCATTACAAAGGGGTGAAAAATTATTCATATGGATAAACATCAGATTTTTGTTAGACTCCGAATCAAATTCAGTTTTAAAACCAGGAGTCATGAATGAAGAACATGGTGATACCATAGACGAACCAATAAGTATTGGCTCTTGACTTTCCATTGAAGAAGTTCCATTCAACATAGGAATCTGCTGTAGTATCTATTAATTACTTTCACATCAATTCCCGCTTGCATTTTCATCAAACATACACTTCAGACTTTAGATCGTGTATAACCAACAAATATACACTTCAGACTTTTCATCAGGCTTATTTCAAAGATGAGAATTTACCAAATCATAAGCAATACACTCGTAGACTCTTTAAGTGACTTAAAGATGATTCTGTGCCACACAAAGCTTCATATGAAGTTTGAAACATGACAAACTTGTCCGATAAGTATTCGATATATAGTCTAATATTGCCATAACTTCAGCCCATAATCGATTAGGAAGGTCCTTTGCACGTGATAAGCCGTAAGCGTCTCATGATCTCGACGTCAATTATTTTGCTCTAGAGTATAAGGAACTATGAACTCCTTGTGAATGCATTTGCCTTAAAAAATTGACTAAAAACTCGGGACAAGGACTCTCCACCTTTATTTGAAAAAAGAACTTTATTGCACAATCTACTTTGTTTCTGAACCATCACTAAAGCTTGACTTTTTTGTCGAAAAAATAAACCCCAGCCAGGAGACTATGATCGTCAACGAAGAGTAAGAAATAAAGACTCGCAACAAGAGATTTAGTATGCATTTTCCACATATTTCAGTATGTATTAGTTCAAGACCCTCCAAGCATTTCCACCGAGAACAACTTTCGAGCTTGTTTCGCAAAAATGCATCCGTCATATAATTCAATAGAGTTAATTTTTGGTAATCTATCAAAAATACCCTTTTCAGTCAACAATTTCAGTCGCTTAACGTTTAGATGCTAATAATGCAAACTCTATAGCTTTCAATAATCTCTTTTACTGAGAACAAGAGCAACGCTTCTCACAAGCGATACTTGTGGAAATATTCTGTTCTGAATTATGTTGACATGAATCATCATTTCATATGATTTCTTATCTTTAATAACACATGTACCGTCTTCAAAAACATAACAGACTTTAGTTGCCAAACACTTAATAAATCATGTCCCAAATGAGGAACAAATTAAACATTGTGCAAAAGTTTTACTTTTTCATGGCTTCTTTCAATTGCCCCTATTCCTTTTCCTTCAGCTTGCATCATCTTTCCATTTGAATGTGCCACCTTCATCTTTTACATCTCATCGAGTTCTTCAATCATAGATTTCTCGCCTGTCAAATGATAAAGATTTGAGCTTCCACTATCTACAAACCACACATTACTTGAATTATTGTTCGTACCAAGATGGACCACAAAACACCCACGCTCTCGTGCATTATTTTTTGCATAATTGACAAGTTGAGTTTTCTACCAACAATACATGTCTTGCAATGATAACATCAGATGCAACTCCTATTATTTCTTTGCTCACGAATAACTCTGTATTGCCTTCGTTACTAATTAAATCAACCTCTACCACAAACATGATTGTGGATTCGACTCTTCACATCCTTCGCCTATTGAATTTTCTTCTTTTCTTTTAGCCTATGTCAATGTCTCCTTAACGTGAAACGCCTTTTCTTAACTCTTTCCGCTGAATATATTGTTAGAAAATATTGCACGATTGCATGCATAAATAACCAATATACAACAATTATAAACATTCCCAAATCAGGAACAATCGTAGATCCAAAGAAAGTCAAACATAAAACGTAAAAGAAACAAACAAAGTACAACAACAACAACTAAGCCTTTTCCCATATTAGATGGGGTCAGCTACATGGATTCTTTGTTTTTACATATCCCTATCGTGTGCCATGTTAGCAGTTAACTCCCAATAAGCTAGATCATTCTTTATTGTTTCTTTCCAACACTTTTGTGGTCGTCCTCTACCTCTTTTAATACTTTCCAAATTTAGTTTTTCTAACCTTCTTACAAGTTCTTCTTTTGATCTTCTTTCTATATGTCCAAACCATCTTAAATGATGTTCTCTCATTTTATCCTCTATTGGTGCCACTCCTAATTTGTTTCTAATAACCTCATTATGTATACGGTTTTTTCTTGTATGACCACTCATCCATCTCAACATCTTCATTTCTTTCACAGACATCTTTTGTACATGTTGATGATTAACTGCCCAACACTCAGAACCATAAAACATGGCAGGCCTAATTGATGCTCTATAATATTTACCTTTTAACTTTAATGGTATCTTCTTATCACAAAGAATACCTGATGCTTCTCTCCATTTTAACCAACTAACATTAATTCTATGTGTAACATCTCCATCAATTCTTCCATCACTTTGAAAAATTGACCCTAGGTATTTAAAACTTTCCTTTTGGGGAATGCAATGTGTACCAATTTTAATTTCCATGTCCTCTGAAAGTAAAAATGCAAAATCGATAAGGACAATTATATGTACGAGTCACTCTTGCCTTAGAGAAATCAACACCCTGCTATTAAGTGCAGGTTTTTACACTATTCTTATAGGGTAAAATGCACACACGACAGAAGCACATACTTGACTCAAGCCAAACTCAATCATGCCTCAATCACCTTAGCTGGAGAGTAGACATTGAGAGTAGAGGGTATGAGGAGATAGAGTGTATTGCAAATAAGTATGGATTAGAGAAACCCTAATCCCGCTTTAGAGTTAAACATAATGGATCTGACATCCCAAATCTGATCCCAATAATGCACATCTTTGTCTCATAATTGTTCCTACATAGAAACCATTTTACCCTTAGATCAAAACGTTTTCATGCAAAAAGATAGGCCAAAGACAATTTTCAATTCTCAAAACTCAAACCCAAGTGTGCGCATATGTATGGTCACGGATGTCCTCCCCAAGCTCTTTGAGCTAAGGTTTGTTAGCTACTACCTATATAAAAGGACATATGGGTTTCTCTCATTCATCAATATGGGACTAAACTTTGTCTCTTGGCCTTCACATGCACAAGTCCCTCACATGTGAATTTTACACTTTAGGACTTTTACATAGTATCAAATGAATATTTGTGGATATTTAACAAGAACCAAATACAATTAATACACAAGAGTTTAATTTACTCAATAATTAATTAGCATTAAACCTAACAATCCCCATAAAGTCTGAAGTATAAAGTGTCCTTCTAAATCACCCATTATATTATGCTTTTAGTAATGGTACCGTCTATTTTGAATAGTTACCTAAGTTATCCAATATTACTCTTACAACAACTAGGTCAACATTAGTCTCGAACGTCAACCTTTAGTGTAAAAGTGTCTATTGGTAACAACATAATAAAAACTGTTGCATGATCTTTAGGATAATGCATTAATGGTTGTAAACACCCAAAAAATTTCTCAAAAGATTTGATCTTTTAGAAATTTTGCCTTTTCAAGAAAAAATGTGGTTTTGGTTCTTTTCAGGGTTTTCAAATAAAGTCACCTTAAACAAACTCATTTTCACACCAAAATTTCATATAAGTCTCAAAATAAGGGTACATTCCACCCCTCTCAAAAAAATCTAATTTTGACAAAGAGCTAAAAAATGACTGCTTTGCCCCCAAGGCCAAGTTGGCAAAATTTTGTCATTTCAAATGATTGCCTTCAAAGAAAGAATTGTTTGAAACAATTTTACTGAAAGAAATAAATAAAAATGACACATTAGAAGCCAAACCCAAAAATATTTGCAAATTAACAAATTTACAAAGTTATAAAAACTCTAAAATTTCAAAACAAAACAAATCCAAACCGAACCTCAAAAACTCACCCGATCGAAGATAGTCTTACTCCAAGAACTTGTACCCAAGGGTTAAAGTGGTTTGATACCCTACACCCATCGAAAGGGTTAAAGTAGTTCAACACCCTACACCCAACAAAGGGTTAAAGTGGTTAAAACAATAAAGACTAACTCACGGAGCGAAAGTAGGTCACACATGCAAACAAACATTGGGAATGTGATTCAATTATTTTTCAAAAAGAATATTTGAAGATTTCGTTAAAATTTGATATTTTCAAATATATCTCAAATGAAATGATTTTAAATAATCAAAAAGAAAATATTTGAAACCATAAATAAAAAGATAATCAAGCAAAACAGAAATCCTAAAGGCAAGATTGAATGAAGCATCTAAATCAAGCCTCGAAGCAGGATCATCCTGAGTTCAAAATTTAAGTTGATCCTAAGATGAGCCAAAAGAAGCTGACTCAAGCCAAGGTGGATTCAAGTCTCAAGTTCAAAAAGCAAATGAAGACCACACCCAAGTAAAGACTCGACTCAAGGCAAGCCACTAAGATCGAGCAAGGGACGGGCTAGGGTGAGTCGAGCTCACCTAACCAAGTCAAATAAAGGAGTTTGTCCATGTGGGTTGCACCAAGCCCACATGGACTAAGAATGAACCATCCTCCCAACACACATGTATCTCATGTGCATGAATGGATCAGCCATTTGGATTGGATTAGATTGGGGATGGCCCCAAAGGCCCAAATCATGGAAGGCCTTACAGGGCCCCCTTGAAATCTATAAAAGGGGGCCTTGGGGCTGGGTTCAATGCATGAAAAGAACATTGAAAGAGGTAAATAAAGAGAGGGAGAGTTGCAGAGAGAGAGAGAGAGGGAGAGAAAAGATGAGGAAGAAGGAGGGGTCGCCCCTTCCAAGGCCTTCTCCATCCGGTGCCAAGAGAGGTCAATCACAAGGTTGATTTCTTGCCTCTCATTTGCTTTAATCCTCTCCTTTCATTCATTTAATTTAAAGGATTGTAATAATAGAGCAATTGATTCCCCCATAATGTAATATCTAGTTATGTTGTCCATTTTATTTTTGTTACATTCATGCCAATTATATATTTGATATCAAGTTTCTCCTACCTCTCTATACACTATAATCTCTTATATCTTCTAATCCCCTCTATGCTTAAGCTATAAACATATTTCAATTCATTTCCTTCAGTTATTTACATTCAAATAGTTGTGATTTGTCTTTCAATTTCGGATGAGATGCATTCATGTATTTTCTAAACACGAAAATCTGTTTTTAAGCATCATGCATCCGTCTGATATATTTTTAATTTCCTACCCTCTGCTCTAAATGATCTGAAATTTTATACACCGAATCCACAGACACCAGCCTACTTCTCATAAAATATTCAAGAATTTTAGGGCCGGACAATAATGTAAATAAAATCAGGTAAAATTAGAAAAATCTATAACCAAATCTGTAAAATATGTATTTTCTACAACAGAGCTTGGATTATCATCCCATAACTATGTCTATAGTGAACCAACTTTAGTTAAACTTATTTCATTGGAAAGAGGACATCTTTAGCTTTCCAGCAAGACCAAGTTCATAAAGATCGGAGGTCCGTGCACCAAGATACAAATATTTTTCTAAACCTCTTTATTTCTTTTACAGAACTATTTCGGAAGTATGAGCAAAAGTCATTCCCTTATTTAATTATAGACTGTCACAATACCAAAAATTAGAACAAAAACAGTTTTTGAATCATCGTACTTGTTTTTACTCACTGTAAAATTTTTGTTATTTTTGGAGACTCAGAATCTATCAAGAAAACTTTAGGAAAAAATTCTGAAAATAGAACCAGTTTCTGTTTTTCAAAATTTAAAAAAATTTTCTTCCAAAGACCTAAGCCCACAAATTTGGTTAAATCATTTGGGTTTGAGAAGTGAATTTCAAAAACACACCTGATCAAAATCAATCATCAAAGCATCTAGGGTGACCTTTGAGCATCGGTTCAAGAAGGCTTAAGTCAAAAAGATCTCACTTCCCCACAATCATCATTAAGTAAGAAAATACAACTTTGCTAGTCTAAGTAAAACTAGTTGGCATACTCGCGCACAACGTAGTGTGTAAAAGCTTATTTCAAGTCTCTACGTAGACTTTTGTAAACAACAAAAATTTTCACTCTTGATTTTTGAGATCGGAAATGAACATTTTCGTGCCTACGTCGTTTCTAAGGGCGTGCGAGCTAGCTTACTCAAACTAGCGAAGATTTTTGAAAATATCTGACTTTTTGGCGATTATGGGAAAGCGGGATCTTTTCATTTAAACGCGTAGAAACTTCAATTCGAACAATTTTAACTTCAAAACTTTTTTGAGCACTAAGTGTTTTTGAAAGGTTTTGGTTTCGTGCACTTTGGCGATTTTTAACTTACGGAGGTTGGATGACTCTAAGTCTTTGAATTTTTAGCTATTTAGGCATGATATGTGTGTGAATATGTAGCCTATTTTCAATGTGGTTTGTGCGAGGATTCGAGGTTTCTTTGGAAGCGTACGAATGCAAAGATGCACAAATATTTTTGGGTTTTGAGAGGATGATGTGAGCTAAGCTCAAATTGAAAGCACAACTCACACAACTTAATGTAAATACCCAAAATTGCAGTGCAACTTCCGCAGCTTAATGTAAATACCCGAAATGTAAAGCAACTCACACGACTTAATGTAAATCCACACAAAGGGAAATGCAACTCGACGTGAAGTAAACTCACACAACTTGAAAATATATAAGTATGTTTTATCCTATGAGCAACAAAGGCTCAAAATGTGTGTGAGAGTGGAGAGCGGAAAGGCTCAATGTGTGTGTAAGTGTGAAATTTAAATGACAAACTCACACGACTTGAATGTAACTACCCAAATTGAATTGCAACTCACACAGCTTTCACTAAAGTAAATACCCAAAGGGAAATATATACTTTAGCTTAAGAGCGAAAAGGCTCAATGTGTGTGCAATCGTATGCAATTAAGAGCGGAAAGGCTCAAGTGCACGTGGGTGTTCCTTGTGTACGATTAAGAGTTGTACGTGTGTGGCTTGTGTATCAAGCACAAATATTACATTTCGGGAAGAGACTTTGCTCCATTATTACAACTCCGTATCGAATTAAATTGAATAGGAAAAGCAATTTGATATATATTTTGGAAGACTTACACTTTTCCTAACTTGAATTTGGGATTGTTGCTAGGTCGTCTCCACCTTCTTTGTGTTGAGCCCGGGCCAAGGCAGCTTCATGTTGCAGCAAAGGGGTAAGTCCCTTCAAGTGGCGATTATTGGTGACATGCAGCCAAGAGGTAAGCCGATTGGGAGTGGGGTGACGTGAGAGTTGAGCTTGGGTTCACTTGGGGGCAGCCGAATTCTTGAGGGTTTAGGTGGGTTGGGTTCGGCTAAGGTGTAGTTTAGACAAGCCCTTGCTAGGTGAGGTCGGGTTGGGCCATGGAAGTTGGTCCTAGTTAGGTTTAGGTTAGGATTTGGTAAACGGGTATGAGCTAGGTGTGACCAGCACCTAGCTTGGTTAGGGCTTGTAGGGGTTTTGTTAAGGTTGGTGCACGGCCAACCGAGCTTGGCCAAGTGCTAGGTGCACTGGGCTGGCTTAGGGGTAGGACCTAGGTGGGTCACGGGATAGGGGTATGGCAAGGCAGGTATGACTGATGAAAGGTGGTGCGGTGCGCAACAGGGGGCGCGCAGCAGGCTGGGGCTGTGTCGCGCAGGGCACTCGCGGCAGGGTGTGGCGGGTCGAAGGGCGCGCGGCAGGGGTTGTGGCGGCAGGAGGGCACGTGGCAGGGCGCTGCACGGCAGGGTGCTGCGACTGGCTGGGGGTGGTGTTGGGTGCAGCACGGGGTGTGCTTGGGATGGGCTTAGGGGCTAGGTTTGGGTTAGGTTAGATCGAGCCTAGGCTAGGTTAGGGTGAGGTTTTAGGGGGCCTACCTCGTGGAGCCGGTCCACCATACGTCATCCATGCCGAGCCCACCTTGTTGCAGCCTCTCCTTCGGTCCAAGCCCACCTTGTTGCAGCCCTTTGGTTAGGTCTAGGTATATACAAGGCTTGAACCCACATCCTTGATCAAGCCCACATGGCTAGGACCCATGGCTAACCCTCTCTCTCACTCTCCCTCCTCCCAAGATATTTCACGTGAACTTTTTATGCCCCCGCTTGCTGCTATTTATAGGCAATGGGATGGGTCTTGGGTTTGGATCTTGGATCTAGATCTTAGAATCCATATTTGATCCAAATATTATTTGGGTTTGGATCTGGATCTCGAATTTGAGTTTTAAGATCCAAATCCGATTCAAATATTAATTGGGTTTGGATCTGGATCTCGGATTTGGATATTGGGATCCATATCCGATTCGAATATTATTTGGGTTTGGATCTAGATCTCGGATCTGGATATTGGGATCCATATTCGATTCGAATATTATTTGGGTTTGGATCTGGATATTTTGGTCCAAATCCAATCCAAATTTTTTTGCTCCTTTCTTTGAGTCCTTTCTAGCGCTTTTTATAGTCGGTTTTGAGCGGGCTCCGGTTCCTCAGCGACCTAATTTTGGCCTGGGTTTTCTCCAAGTTCTTTTTCTAACTGATGTTCTGCTTCACAGGATATTCTGGCGTGTGTTTTAATCCGCACTTTTTTGTTTTTGGCCTGTTTCTAGTGCTATCGATCTCAGATTTCCCTATGGACTCCATTCTTCATTCTGACGGGCCTTGTTTTGGACTTCTGTTGACTTCATCAAGTTCTTGGCCTCTTTATGTACTTTGAAGCTCTTTTGCTTTTTGACTCAAATTACGATTTTGGCTTCTATCGGGCTTTTCTCCGAGCGGGCTTGAATTTTTCTTCTTTCTCTTGCTTTGTCCTCGAGATGGCTTTTGAAGTTTTGGGAGTTTTGAAATTTGAAATTTTTGGGGTATTTACAACTTCAAAGTAAAATTTCCACATCTACAGAATTGCCACACTCGGTGTGACTTGAGTCTTTGAGGATTGTTGATCCGGTGTTGGTTTTTAAAATAATTAACTTTTCAAAAATCGTGATTCTTAAATTTCTCTCTTTTTCAAATCCCTTGTTTTGAGTTAAATTTTCAACAACTCGATCATGTCAAGATTGGATGATTCCTTTAAAAATATGTCAAGGAAAGTCTCATCAAACTTCCAAAATTGGTTTTTCAAAACCTCAAAAAAATTCTCTAAAACCCGAGATGAAGAACCTGCCTCTTTGAGGGAAAGAGCAATGCAACTTGAAAGGGAAATTAAGGCCCTAAGCCAAAAGGCCAAGGCACATCGTTCTCATGAAAAATCATCTCGGGTACATAGAGAGAAAAGCCATACTTAGAAAACCAAACTAAGCCCAAAATCCGATGAAGAATATGAGGCCACAAATATAGCAAGTGTTGAGATCGAATCATCCAACCTTGTTGATCATCCAAATATCCCTTTGTCTATTGGAAACCCAAAAAAAAATCTTTATTTCAAAAAACCAAAAAAATCAAAAAAATCAAAAACAATTGAAAATCAAAAATTTGAAATTCTGAAAATTAAAGAAAAAGTCTACATCTCTAGGCACACAAACAGAGTGGGGCATGAGATTCGCTTAACACAAATCACTCCAAATTTTTTAAAATCATACACTCTAATGGGTTCCATTCCCATGAGCATCACTTTATATACTTCAGAAAATACAAAAGAGAATGAGTGTTGCACACACATAGGCTTGGAGGATGAAATCTAAGACCTCGCAAAGCAACGGGAGCTCGAAGCCATGCATAAGCTAGAGCAACATCGGAATGCCTACAAGGAAGCTTGCTCTCACCATGAAAAGGTAGTCAAGCTCGAAAAAGGTATGCTTGAAACTCATTCTCCCCAAAACACCCTACTCGATCCTCCTCTTCTTAGTGTAGGATCATTCATTTGCATTTGATGCATCAATTCGCACTCATGCACCCATAAGCCCACAAGATGTGCCAAATAATTTGGATTTTTAAGGTGCGCTGAATGTCTCGCATCAACAAAAAGAAAAGAAAATTCAAAATATGGTAGACATGGTTACTCCTAAGGCATGCATCGACATCCTAGGTATACCTAACCCTACCATGAATCTCTTTGAGTCTAGGTATATCTCATAAACCCAAGCCTATGGCCATGACTTTCTCAAACATCCCTAAACCAACCAAGGGACTGACCATGATTTCCCTTAGAATCCATACCTCTTCACTTCGCAAGAAATCAAACATGTTCTCCCTTATCATCTATATAAACTCAAACCATCCACCCCTAGGGGCACATTGGGTTGCACCTAGGATCAATCCCAAACCGTCTAGGGTCACATGTATCCTAGAGGCACCTAAGTCAAACTCTTCCACCTCTCAAGTCATACACCTCTCAGACATACCCCAAATAACTCAAGTGTATAACCATACCATGGACGATATACTATTACAAGGCTATCTCCTTTACAAAAACTGTTCAAAACTTAAAAAGCCTTGAAATATGTTATTAAATATGGGGTATACACCATATTGAGGTCTAGGAGCCAAAAACCAAGATAGGTTAGAACCCAACGTACCTTTACCTAACTTGGGTCGACATGGATTAGGGTACACCCCATCTATACCCCCTCAACCACCACCTAAGACCAATTGAGTCAAGGGTACCCTAAAGCCAACTAAAACCGAAACCTATGACTTAGACCTCTTGTTTAGAATCTAATTCATAGTGTTTTTTTTATAAGTTTGGTGGAAGACTCCTTTTTAGAAAAAAATTCAAAAAAAGTATATATTTGAAAAAACTAAAAAAAATCTAGAAAATTTTTAAAACCCAAAAACATTGGAAAAATCTAAAATTTTTGAAAAGAAAGTCTTTTATGTTCATCCTTCTAGCATTTGTTTGGAAAAATCCAAAAAAAATTGAAAAAGTTGAAAATCCCAAAATTTTTGGTTTTCAAAACCGTGTACAAATTTTAAAAGTGGTTTTGACAAAACCTATATACATTCTCCACCGCTAGGGGCACATTGGATTGCACCTAGGATCTATCCTAAGAACATCAATCATATCACACCCCGGGTGCGCATCCTTGATACACCCGAACCCCCGAACCCTCCTTGGATATAAAGCTAACATCGGGTTTTTTATATATTATATAGGTTATTCCCAAAATCCAAAAAAATCTAAAAAAGAAAAAAAAATACAAAACTTTTTAAAAAAGAAGAAAAAAGAGAAAAATCAAAACCATTTTTTTTAAAAATTATCAATTCCCTTAGAGATGATTTGAGTAGTGTCAATTTACATGAACTTCCTCAAAATCAACAAAGCTTAGAAGGTGACCAACATAGGAATCAAACCTATACCCAATAAGGCTAGGATCATATCATGCATATTCCTAAGCCATGTCAAAAATCAAAATCGTGCATGTATGAATCATTCATTCATCACAATAAATATTATTCATCACATGCCACAATAGGGTTGGCCATAGTATGAATGCTCATGTCATCTCCACTAAACTAGGGCAGGTAGAGTGTATTCCCTAAAAATCTTTCATGGAAACATACATCATTTCATGTATATTCATAACTTGTATAAGAATATATTTTTATATGTCATGCATCGTATTTACATCATTCACCCAAAGTAGCCCGAAAAGTGGTGGCCCAAGTGGGAATGTCTCTATGTCATAAAAGGGGGCAAAACAAAAAAAATCGATCATGCATATCAGCTAATTGATGCCTAGGAAAGAAACTTGGTAGACCCTATAAATGCCCAATATCAAAAAGATATTATGACTAGTGTCTACCACAAATTCTTTTGAAATGATTTTTTGCAAAATGGATCTTCTTTTGTTTTTTTGAAGAAGGGACCAAGTTGAATATAGGCCTCTTAACTAGAGATTGATGCTCTATGAAAAGTGGAGTGTTTTCAAATCATTAAATGACATTTCAAAAATCTTTCTTTTACAAGATAGGTCTTAGTTCAAAATAGCAAAATATTTTCAAATGGTACATGCTATTATGAAATAGGTCATACTTGATTAGACTGGGTATCTAGAGGGATGAGTTGTTTCCCCACTTCATTCTCTCCAAAAAAAAAAATTGGTAAAAATTCAAAATAGAAAAGAAAAAAAAGGAATAAAAAAACCTCCAATATAGAGGTTTTCCTAAAAAAGGAAAAGGAAAAAACAAAAATCTTCAATATAGAGGTTTCCTTTGAGAGAAAAGAAAAAGAAAAATCAAAGCTCAAAAGAGTAATTTTCCATAAAAAATCTTTTTTTCTTATACCATGGGATGCTTGAGAAGGGACCGTGGAAACTCTCTCCCATACCCCTACAGCTTATCCCAAAAGAAAAAAAGTTTATAAGTATGGTCTTAAAGTAGAAATAGAATATACCAATTTGGATTTTATTTTGTTTGAGGATTAGGCCTTACAGTGTGGAAAATGGAGTTTTGAAATGTTATTAAGTTTTTCCAACAATAAAAACCTCTATCAAGTAATTTTGCATTAAAATCAAAGTGAAGGGAAATACAGGAGATGAAAGTACTTTTTGATAGAAATAAAAATAAAGTATCCCTTTCAAATTGATTTTTACAAAAACCCAAGGCATCAAGAAAATGAACATGAAGGTCATGCCACTTAAGATAGCCAACTTTCATGGGATCTCTCCTAAATAAATCGTGGAGATCATCAAACATACATTATTCATCCATTGCATACATCTCATGCCCATATGCATTCATAAATGGTCTTATGCACATATGATCCTTGTATTTGTTGACTACCATTCATGTTGAGTCACCCTTGCTAGAAATCATCTTTCATCATAATTATCATAACCCAAGTCCAAGAAATAAATCCCTTAACAAAGATTGTGAAAGTTCGTGAAATCTTTATTCAACTCAACTCTCGCATTAAAAAAAAACAATTTTTTTATAGGTGTTATTCTTTGCCATTAACTAAATAAATTTGGATTGATGTCAAAGAGGGGCATATGTAAACACCCAAAAAATTTCTCAAAAGATTTGATCTTTTAAAAATTTTGTTTTTTCAAAAAAAATATGGTTTTTGTTCTTTTAAGGATTTTTAAATAAAGACACTTAAACAAACTCATTTTCACACCAAAATTTCATAGAAGTCTCAAAATAATGGTACATTTCACCCTTCTCAAAAAAAATCTAATTTTGACAAAGAGCCAAAAAAATTATTGATTTGACCCTAAGGCCAAATTGGCAAAATTTTGCTATATCAAATTATTACCTTCAAATAAAGAATGGTTTGAAATAATTTTCCTCAAAAAAATAAATAAAAATAACACATTGAGAATCAAACCCAAAAATGTTTGCAAATTAATAAATTTATAAAATTATAAAAACTCTAAAATTTTAAAACAAAACAAATCCAAACCAAACCTCAAAAACTCACCTGATCGAAGATAGTCTTACTCCAAGAACTTTACCCAAGGGTTAAAGTGGTTCGAGACAATACACCTATCAAAAGGGTTAAAGTGGTTCAACACCCTACACCCAACAAAAGGTTAAAATGGTTGAAATAGTAAAGATTAACTCACTGAGCGAAAGTAGGTCATACATGCAAACAAACATTGGGAATGTGATTCAATTGCTTTCCAAAAAGAACATTTGAAGATTTCGTTAAAATTTGATGTTTTCAAGTATATCTCAAATGAAATGGTTTTAAATAATCAAAAAGAAAATATTTGAAACTATAAATAAAAGATAATCAAGCAAAAAAAAATCCTAAAGGCAAAATCGAATGAAGCATCCAAATCAAGCCTCGAAGTAGAGTCATCCTGAGTTCAAAATTAAGTCAATCCTAAGACAAAACAAAAGAAGCTGACTCAAGCTAAGGTGGATTCAAGTCTCAAGTTCAAAGAATAAATGAAGACCACACCCAAGTCAAGACTCGACTCAAGGCAAGCTACTAAGATCGAGCAAGGGGTGGGCTAGGATGAGTCAAGCTCACCTAGCCAAGTCAAATAAAGAAGTTGGTCCATGTGGGTTGCACCAAGCCCACATGGGCTAAGAAGGGACCACCCTCTCAGCGCACATGCACATCATATGCATGAATGGGCTAGCCATTTGTATCGGATTGGATTGGGGATGGCCCCAAAGGCCCAAATCATGGAAGGCCCTAGAAGCCCCCCTTGAAATCTATAAAAGAGGGCCTTGGGGCTAGGTTTAAGGCATGAAAAGAGCATTGAAGGAGGTGAAAAAAGAGAGTGAGAGTTGCAGAGAAAGAGAGAGAAAGAGAGGGAGAGAAAAGAGGAGGAAGAAGGAGGGGTCGGTTTGAGTTAGTCGCTCTTGTGGATATGCCTTAGAGAAATCATCACCCCGTTATTGAGTACGGACGATTTCATGTGAGTAAAACGAAAAGACGACAGGAGTACGTAGCTGACTCGAGCTAAACTTGATCATGCCTCAATTGCCTTAGCCAGAGAGTGGAAGGGAAGCAAGAAGCAACCACTGCAGGAGGGAAAACATATAGAGTAGAGGATGGGAGGAGAGAGAGTGGAAGAATGGCCACCATTAGATCAAAACTTTTTGTGCAGAAAGATAGATGAAAGATAATTCCAAACCCAGGCCCAGCCCAATGCACATGTGTGGTCATAGATATCCTCCCCGAGCTTTTTGAACTAATATTGATGAGCTACTAACTATATAAAAGAACATGTCGGTTTCTTTCATTCATCAATAATAAGGAACTAAACTTTGTCTCTTTGTCATCACGTGCACAAATCCCTCACATGTGACTTTTACACTTTAGAACTTTCACATATATGAATTATGCATCAAATGAATATTTAGGGATACTTAATAAGAACCAAATGCAATTAGTACAAATGAGTTTAATTAACCCAACAATTAATCAGCATTAATTCTAAGATATATAGACTCTTAAACTCATGAGTTTGTGAAAACTCCCATTAGTTTACAAAAAAAAATTGTTAATTCCTTAGATCCTTCTATGACGGTAACTACATAATCGAACTCAGGACACAAGCTTCAAGTTTCTAAATACGTTGGAGATAATATTGTGTTTGACTTACTATCGACATAACTCTTGACAGAAAATCTTAAAACAGATTATCCACTTTCCATGTGCAAGGTTCAAAGTGATACTAAAATGATTGTAATCTTACCATGATCTCTTCTAAAGTCAGCTTAATACTCTTTTTGTAGAACTAAACAAGCTTACTTAGATGTGATTGCCGCAGCAATTCTCGAACAGATGGTATATGGACATACTCTTGAATAATGATTAACGCGTTTCGATCTGTTTCTTTATTGTCCTTAAATGTACTTATATATCAATATCAGCATACCAATATGTTGTCCTAAATCCCGAAATCTTGAGATTTGAGTAGAATTTTCATTCTTACACTCCAAAGTGCATAGCCTTCTCCTTTGAGATGGGATAGATGGGGTTGTGCAACAATCGATGCATTGCTATTGCTAGCCATAGTATCTCAACTCACTGAAGGCTCAACTGAATGCTTGGATACCAAAAATTAGAGTTGGCAAATCGGGTAACTGGGTCGGGTCACTTTGAGTTTGGGTCAAAAATAGACCAACACAAATCCAAATGGATTTTTGTTTGGAGCATGTTCTTTGAACCCGGACTTGTCATGGGTCATGTTTGGGTCAACTTCGGTTAAGAATACATCTAATATATATTATAGACATATATACATATAATACTCATATCTTATACCAGGAATACATCTTATATGCATTTAATTATATAATATGTATACTGTACTTGTATATACGTATACATTTATGTTGTATACTATAGCATACATATGTATATGTAACATACATGAGTATAAAGAATTTACATAGGTAGTATCTGTGTAATCTACTTATACACACATGTGTCAGGTTTGGGTCAGTTCTTGACCTCGGTTCAACCTGAAATCCTTTAAACTTGATCGGGACCCGGATTTTCGGGGTTTGGTTGTTGGGTCGGGTCCAAAATTTCCAGGTCTACCAAAATGTTGGTAAGCAAAAAGTAAAGAAGAGGTAAAAACAAAGAAACTAACGAGAATAATTGAAAATCTACAATCCTATTGTTCCGGCTTATTAGAGAAACTAAGTATAAGTAACATTGGACCTCAAATCCTTGAAACCTAACCACAGACCCATATTTTCCAGGTTGGGTTGTTGGGTCGGGTCCAAAAATTTCCAGCTCTGCCAAAAGTGTTGGTAGGGAAAAGGTAGAGAAGAGGTGAAAGCAAAGAAGAAGAATTGAAAATCAACAGTTCTGTGGTTCATCGGCCAGGCTTATAAGAGAAACTACCCACTTCATCCATTAACATAACTACACCCACTCATTAAATAACATGAACAACTTGTTAACGAACTACTAACGTTACTTCTCATAACCACTACCATAATCACCCAGAACTTTGAATCACACTTCAACCTTTACAGTTCTGTGGTTTCACTTTGTTATGGAATAGGGAAGAAATGGTTCACATACATCAAAGAACAGTGTTAGGATGCCGTGCTGAATGCTGACTGCCAAAACTTTTCCTAACCGAACAAATTTGCAATATCACCATATAAAAAGATAGCGTTTTCCTCCGATGCATACGGTAAAGATTCATAAATCCATGCCAAACCCATGTTAAGGACAAAAGGATCATGTCAAATTTGTGTAATGAGGACAGAAACATTTTGGTCCAGCAAGGCACGTCGACAAATCCACTATTTCTTTTCTTTTCTGAATGGAAGGCATTATTTTCATACCACGCCCTTGGTTTCTGTTAGATTGTTGGCAACCAAAGACGCCGAATGAAGAATGTGTGTCATCCCCATGCATTTCTTGCTTGCTTCTAATTATTCTTCCACCAGCTCATCAAGCCCACGCCACTCATTATATCATGGGGGACACCTTCCCAGAGTTTGTCATCACAACCCTCAATGGCTTTCTTCAGCGTTTCAGCTACACTAGTCCACCTCTTCCTTCTTGCCGCCTCCTTCCCGACCTCATTTGGTCGTCGGGATGAGTTTCAACCTCTTTGTGAAAAACAGTTGTTTCAATTCTTAATGAACTGGAAGTACCTGCAGGCTGAATTCTTCCTAAATGGTGCCCTCGGCTATGGCTTGGACGCAATCGATCCTGATATATCAATGGGGGGTCCAACTCCTTCCGGTACGAGAAGAGCCAACCTTGACTTGTTCACCAGAGGAATCATGGACCAATTTGGACGCCAACAGATTGGGCACTTGAGGTAATTAACAGCACATCTTTATTTCTGTCTACGGGTACATGCATCCAACAGACAAGTTGTTCTATTGGTGCATACAGTTCGCGTGTATGTAAGCTCCACTCAGTTTTATGCTTGTCTGACTTGCATGCTTTATTATTTTTGCAGGGCGATTCGTAGAGGAAACACCGCTTTGCCAAGGCCACCAATGGACATGAGTGTCAACACCTTCTGCATGATGTTTGATGAAGCCTTCGGGTTCCCCTTAATACCTTCCTTTGATCCGTACCGGGATACTACACATTTCCTTCTTGCGTCATATCTGCTTTCTTCCGTTAGTGTGACAGGCCTTGTTGGTGCAAGCCCTTTTATCAACAGCACTAATTCAGGCAGAGTAAGGACTCCCATCCCCTACAACACTTAAGATGATGAATGACCAAGTTCAGCTTATTTCGTCCATGTGCATCCAGTTTTCAGAAAGAAAACAACTGCTTATCAAAAACAGTGTGAGGCATATGCTGCAAACTAGACATGGCCACTTCCTAACCGATCCGACAGTTCTTACCGGAACCTGACCAGATCAGAAACCGGCTGGATCCAAAATCGGTGAAACTGGAATCGGAACAAGGATCAAAACCGGAACTCACTCGGTCTGGTTTTGGTTTCACCTTTTTCATAACCGAAACAGGATCCAAACAATCGGTTCCGGTATTTTTAAGTTCTTTTAGTTAAAATTTATTTTTTTTATCCAATTAACATTTTGATTGGTTTTGGAGCCAAACCAAAATCGACTTGAAACCGGTAGTTCTGAAACCAATCCTAAACCGGTTCGGTTACGATTTCAAGTTCTGGTTTGTCCGAAACCAGACATGTTTTCCCATGCATGCTTGTTACAGTATTCACCTGATGACCTGAGCAGCGTTGATTTCAGCTTTTGGCAGGGCTCGTGGGAGTGGACTCGGGCCAGGATGCTGTGATCCGGACGCTGCTATTTCAACGGGCTCAGCATCGTGTTTATCCTTATTCGATGTCAGTGGCCGACTTCACAAATAGACTGGCTTCGCTGGTTGCTAGGCTAGCTGGGAACAACCCCATTGACGATGGGCACCAAACGCAGCCGCTGGAGTCGACCACCCGAAGCATTCTGCAAGTGGACAAGGACTCACTTTCATATCACCGCACACCCAGAGAGATGCTGAGAATATTGTACGCCACAGGCAACGAAAGCAGGCCTGGTGGGTTCTTCCCTCTCGGGGCGGGTGGCATCATCGCTCAAAGTCTCATGCCAGGCCCCGATTCTACATCATGCGTCATATGATTAGGCCCTCTTGCCGGATGGCCTCCTATGAAGAAGCCAATGTGAGAAAGGAGATATCAGAATCAGGTCATGAAGGTTCACGTGGCTCGCAAGCTTGTAGACGGCTCTTGGAAGAGGACCTATCGAAACCGTTGCTCAGCTAAATTTGGGTTTTAAGTCGTTAGGTTTTGTTCATGACATCCAGGTGCTTTGAGTTTTATATCGTCCCACGGTCCTTGCGACTTGATTGTTTCTCGTTGTAGATTCACCAATTTAATGAACTGATATCATCATACTCATTCTGTCCGTTCCTTTTCATTTTCTTTTTCTTTCCCTCTTCTACCCACAGCGATGAAATTAAGACGCGAATTATAGGCAAAATGGTCTGATGGCTTTCAATTTCTTAGCCAAAAGTGATCTCTCTCTCTCTCTCTAAAAAAAAGGGCTTATTGATAAACGTAACGGTAGCACCAATTAACCAATAATGTTAACACGAGATTATTATAGTGGGGAATTATTATGTATACACTCCTTTTTACTATACGTACATCCCACTTCTCCCATATTATCAAGTATCATTTTCTCTTACCTTTCTCTCCTCTCTCTCTATGACTTGTTTGTGTCTCTCCTCCCGTTCTCATGCATCTCACTCTTCCGATTCTCATTCACTCACATTTTCCTTCTCTTGTATTTTGGGTCGGCATAATCACTGGAAACCTCTTTCTTGTATGCAGCATACCCGATCGAATGACTAGCATCCTCTACTCCTTCAAAATGCTCCTCCTTTTTTCTTCTTTTTCGTCTTCTTCTTCCTTCGTTCATCTTGATGATCATCGATCATCAAGGAAGAGACATGATCTAGCCATCACTCCTTCTGGGAGGAGACGTGGCTACGCTACTCTTCTTGGGGCCAAGCACAACCGCAACACTCTAAACAAGGATAGACGCACGAGCAGCTGACATCTCCCCTGTTCAGGGTATCGCGGCCAAGCCATGCCTCCTTTCCGGAGACAACATAACGAGGCCCATATCTCTCTTTCAAGAAGTGAAGTTGCTACACTGTCTCTTCTCTCTTTCACACACACATATATATACAGATTTTATATATCATATAACATATGTATACCACATGCACATATGTTTTGTATATATAGAATTATATTACTCATATTGCATACCTTATTACATTTTCATATATCCTAAGCAAACTCTTCTTTTATATTTTATAATAGAAATGGCTCATAGAGGTGAAGATATAGCATATATGTAACAAACGTTTCTATTATATTACATCAAACAAAAATGGCTCATTGTGGAGCCAGCGTAATGCTTTTCGGTTGATGTCCAGTAGACAAGTGCATTGTCATGAGGAGATAGGCCAAGCCAACCTGTCACGAGTACATCATCCCATGATCCAACTCCATTTTGAGATATAGTATATAGCACATTCTTTAAAGCACTATAATGACCATCATGACATAAGTGCCAATGAGCCTAGGAGCATATAATTTTAAACCTTTATCTAAGATACAATTGTGACTAACTTGTTGTGTAAGTATGCAGGGACCATTGAAATTATGGAAATGTCACATACGCCATAATGTGGTAGTTGAATGGCCCTTTCTGAGGGAAGACATGCCAATGTCGAGCGGTTGGTATGATATTGTACACTAGTTTAAGTTATCTAAGTAGGAATCCCTGTTGTTTCAAATACTTGCGAGTCATTGCTAACCACTTTTATAAAACAGTGGAAGCATGACACTAACAACTTGCATATGCTATGGGTGAGATGACTATCACTTTTTATGATATCTATAAGTTTCTCAACCTTCCGATAGATGGCGACCTAAGTTAAGATTAATATTATTATGGTTGTACTCATGGAAATGGATTACCATGAAGTAGAGCATCAAATGTACTTTGAAGGTTTAAAGTTTGTGATGCTCCAACAACTTGCTCAAAGAACGGGAATTATGCTTGAGCACAAGACATTATTATTCTTGTTGTATCGGATTGGATGCACATATTGAGGTTTAGTGAAAAATGTTATCCTAAGGCACACTAGTTTGGTGACTATAGTGGGTTAATGGGCAGCCTTAAGTGGATGATTATTGTTACTCATAGAGATCATCCTATGTATGTATTACTTTGTATCATGGGTCAATTGAACTCGATGGAGGCTCATCAAGTATGTCATTATTGATATTGAATATTTGGATATGGTGAAGTAAAAATACTGAAAGCTATATGATTATTTTTCTTTTTTAGAGCTAATAACATGGTAGCTTTATTATTGAAAAAAACATATGAACGAGACCTATCATTTATCCTAGTTCCACTTGTGTATTTATTGTTTGGAATCATGGAGTTGTATATGCCAAACCGAGTTATTCATCAATTCGGCCATTGTTAGTAGATCATAGATGATCTATTGAGGTCTTCCAAAGTACAAAGGCATGTGAAGCTATATACACCAACATGATGGAGTACCATTTGCAAGATACTCTTCTCAAGCACATGGCCTTCTACCCAGAAATGTTTTTATACACTATTACAGGTACCTTCATCCTCCATCAAGGGCATTCACGCTTCAACATCAAGAATGACACATCAAGTAAAGTAGTATGTTTTATTGTTTAGATGGTAAGACCTATGATGGGGTTATTGAGGTAATACCTAGATTTGTTATTGGTGATATATGATATCTTGAACCTCCACCATTTTTGTGAGAGTATATTAATTGATAGATTACATCCCTTACGATAATGATCATTTGTATGTGGCCACTAAGTTTTATGTTATTTATTAATGTGCATGTATCTATAACCAAGTGACTTGAATTTAATTCACTTTTCATAAATCTACTATTGCTCTCTCTGTCTCTGTCTATATATATTGTATGATAGAAAAGCACAATACAAATGCATAGCTTGTCCTTTTATTAACAACAAGAAATTTGAAGAAATATTAAGAAGAAAAGATGGTGATTTTTCTTAGTACAAAGTTGCATTTGTAACATTGCATATAAGAACACTCAAATAGGAAACTAGTCATTATTCAAAAGCACCTACATCATCACAATCAAATGTGTAGGGGATTTTCATCTCCATACGAAGCTTTTTCTAAAAGGGATCAATTATCAAAAGTTATATCTACTGAGCACTTTTGAAAAGAATGTTAATCTCATAAGCATGCTGTAACCCTTGAAAATGTCTCAAGCACACCCATATGTTGTGGGGTTAGTACCTATTATCTCCATATGATTTCCCTCTTTTACGATCATATGTTGTACCACTCTTCTCTTTAGATTTCTAATAATCTCTTATGTATAGTCAAACTAGTGGATGCTAACAATTTGAGGTTTCTCAAATAACTTCTTCAGTACAGCAATATCTAACAAGATCAATAAATAAAGTTGGGTCCATATTATATTGAGCCTTGTAGTAGAGATACCAAGGAAACCTTTCAACCTTATCTATACACTCTCTACCTTGTTAAGCAACATAATATAATCATTACAAGATTCAAATTTTAACCATACTAACATTGTCCTCTTCTTGTACAGGATTAACCACCATCTTTTAACATAGGAAAGCAACACAAAAAAATCATTTCACCATCATAGCCTATGCCTTTGCATGGATGCTACCACTACCGACTTGACAACTCATGCTAAATACAATGGTTATTTATTTATTCATTGTCAATCAAATAATAAATCTTTGATATTTTTAGTAATGTAACATCTATATAAGAAATATGTCACCTCTAGGAGTACCATTCCCAATTGCATTCATTATTGCCAAATCAGGGTTTGAAAATTACATCAGTAAACCTACTTTAAGTAAGTAACTCACAATTACACCTCAACACCCAACATAATTATTCTCTATCATATCAATGAAAGTAAATACTAGTTAAAGTTCTTGTTGGTATAGGTAAATCCCACAATCTCAAAGAGTGACATCTTATACCCATAGTAAATTTCTTATTAGTTGATGTAAATCCCAAAATCTCAAAAAAAGTATCTTATACCTATTTATTTTATATATATAATTAAACTCTAACATCTTTGAAAATATATATAACTGAATTAAACAAGGATACACAAATACAGTGTCATCAATAATGTCTATATTTGGTATCTTGTGTTGTCATGTGGTATTGGTGATAGCTTAGCTGATACAATAGTTTGGACAATTCAACCACACATTTTCTCTTTCATAATCTTCATCCTTATATTGCAAATGTGCCTTGTGGTGCTAACATCTAAGTCGTCAAGTCACTATAACTACAAAAAGATATGCTTAGGCTTGCAATGGCTTTTGGTCATCTCCCTTATCATATTACAATAAGAATCACTGTCTTCCTATAAATTCATGCTCTTCAAGATACAAACCTAACGAGTGATTGTAGTTCCATTAACCACATTCTATGAACCATCAGATCCACTCTTTTTTGTAAGTATAATGGAGTTTAATACTAGTCAGCCAACTAGTGTCAACAACAATGGTTTTATTGCTTTTATCTTTGTTACTTCTTTCATGCCCAAGTCATACATTGCTTCACACACTATTATTTTTCAAATGAAGAATGAAGATAATAATATTGTGCTTCCTCTCAACATCCCTTGCACATTCAATCATATCCTCTCGACTACAAAACATTGCATCTTCTACAAACACAACTGAATAATTAGGTTCACCACCCATGCAATCAACAAACACATCGTTCGGTTCACTGCAATTAAATTCAATGTCATCTTTCGTTGTAAATCTAGAATCTACCCAACTATAATAAATACTTTGATAGTCATCATATATCTATAATCTACTCTACCATAATAAATGCTTTCAATGGAGTTCTTCCACATCATGAAATATACACTGAAGGATAATTTAACAATTGATAAGAAAAGGAATGAAATAAACAATTGCAAGCATATACTAATGTGTGCATGTGTATATATTATATATAGGTATGGATATATATATTTACACACACATGTATATGTATATGTATATGTATATGTGTGAATATAAAATATATATATATATATATATATACACATGCACACACATATACAAATATATATATATATATGTGTGTGTGTGTGTGTGTGAGCGCGCCAAAGAGCATCACCCTTAAAAGGTTATTGTGCCTCAGCCCATCATCCATTACATAGACAAGGGATTGTATTGAGTCTTCCGTTGAGGGGTGACATGACCTAGCCAAATCTATTTTTGAAGGGTGGCATGCACTTGTCATGACACCTACAATGAAAAAGTACAAACGGTGGTGGAATGTGTCTCTATTTTGAAAGTAATGCACTCCTAGCCTGTCTCTCTCATCATTGCCTCAACTCCCAATTAGTAAATGGAGGTTGTTAGAGAGATCTAATTACTTGTTGAATTTGTCATAAAGGATTTCTTTAATAAATCTAAAAGGAGAGGTTGATAGACATTGAGATAGTGGTCAAGTGATAGATGGAGATAGATGTCGATAGACAGAATTGAGAGTGAGATTCAAAAAGAACAAAAGTGAGAGGGAAATATTGAGAGAGAGGTTGAGATCAAAAACATGAGAGGAAGAGAGAGAAAAAAAGAATCTCAATGTTAGGTCATTGATATGCTTTTCATTGATTTGCTTCTCGAATAACATATAGAGGGAAGTGGAAGTCGGGTGAAAATAACATGCTGAGGGAGAGGAGAGAGAAGATATGGGAAATGATATTTTGGAAAAAAATAAAAAGGAGTATATGTTTACTAGAAAGGTCTGTGAATAGCAATTACATTAACATGATTGAAAGTGTTGACTAAAAACTAAACAAGAAGACTAAAAACCCAAAAGTATAAGCTTGATGTTAGTGGTTGTCAGTTACTTTCATTCTTGTTACATATGATGCATGTGACTAACAAAAACATGTTCACCCATCCTTGACCCTAATGAGGTAATACATCCTTTCAAAAAATACAACAAGATCAACCGGTGTATTTCCTCACAATGCTAAAAGAAATCTCCATCAACCTCAATTTCAGTAACCACCATGGCTGAAAAGCGCAAGTGAAATTATCAACTCCAAACAGTGTTAGTGAATTTGGGATCTTTTATTGACTTGATTTGATTCCTAGTCGATATCCCAATTGTTGTTTTGATGCAAAAGTGGTGTTGACTTTGCTAAGTCCACTTCTTGTGTGATATTGGGTTGATGTCCTCATAACTTTGATGGGCATACACATCAAAAAAGAAATGTAGGAATTTCAAGAGAACAATACAAAATGGATCACTTGAGGTAAGTCTTTCATTGTATGCAAACAGTAGGATTACAAAAGATATATGTTGCATAAACTGGAATTCAAGAGTGACTTATAACTCACCATTTACCACCTATAGGAAACATACTTAACCAACTAGCTATGATCTCTTTATATAGATGCAAGATCTCCATTACCTAGCTGATATATAAAGTTAGCTTCAAATAGATTGCAACAACCGAAAGGTTATGAATCTCATAGTACGAAGAATACGAAGAATTGGAGGGTACTTCGATCACAATGTCTTTCAAAAATTTTCAGGTGAACCAAATTCATATGCAAATAGTAGAGGTACAACTAACATTCTTATTACTTGCCAAGATGTTGATGATCTTATTTATGTTAGCAATAGTATTCACTTATTAAATAAGTTTAAGAGGCTGATACTATGAGTTTGAGAAGACTGATTTGGGCACAATGAGTTTCCTTTTGGGACTAGAAACCAAGCAGTTCAATGAAGGTATCTTTGTTTCTTGAGAAAAACATATTAATGATCTTCGTGAGTTACATATTTACACTCATAGCCTCTTTTTGTTTGTTTAGCTGGTGATCAAATGGTTGTTTGGTCAAACCTCCATTGTAATGAAGCAACTAAGATCATCTTAGCCTACAAGGACTATATAAATAAATCATTATGCTAAGGGAGATGGTGATTGGTGGAGGATCAATTAGCATCTTAGAGTTGGTCTCTCTCTAAAAGGAAAAAATTTTGGTAGTGGACATGCAATGACTTAATTTGTGAACCCAAGTCGACATGAAGATGCCCTGCAAGTTCATATAGGGAATAACATGTTAAAGCCTTTGATTCTTGACTAACTTAATTTGCTATATAGTCAACTCAAGAAATGTCAAGCTACATAACATAATCATGAACAAGAAGTCAGTAGTTAACTAAAGTACCAAGAAGAAAATACTACAATGTTGTCGTCTTTCAAAACAATTTTGATGTGGTCTATCTAAAAGGTTAGACAAATGATTAAACTTTGTTATCCTGCATTTGGATGTGCTTTAGGTGTCCCACATGACACAAATTGAACATATGAAAATGGAGAAGAGCATATTTACTTTCCAAAAGATACAAATTCTAGATCAACTGAAGGAACGCCACATGTCATAGGAGCGGATATGTCCAAGGAGTGGGCTCCACCTCAAGTGGAGATCTTTATCATCCAAAAGAAGTCCACAATGTAAATTAATAGAAATAGGAGACACATCAATCAAGGATCCTATATGCACCAATTGGAGAAAACTCCATATGAATGGCAATTTGTTAGTTTTGCTAGCAAATTTCACATTTAGTTCTTGGCTTAGATTTTTAACTTAAGTTGGACAACTATATTTCCGAAAAACTGAAGTTTATATATTTCATACATAACCTAGAAGATCTTTCCTTCTTTCTATTAACCAAGAGCACTTTCCTTCTTTCTATAAAAGGACACACAATCACTAATAGAATAATGTATATAAAGTTTCTAGTTTGATTTGAAATAGTCATATATAACCCAACCATCCAAATGAATGATCTAAGGTAGGTATGAGTTAATGCTATCTTATCTTGATAAAATTAAGATAAATTGGACTCATTTGGACAATTTTCAACCCAAAGGAGGGAGGAATACCAACTTACCATATTTGATAACTTTTGGTAGAGAAGGCTCACTTCAAGGATCCAACAATTGAGAAGAGAAATAGTAAAGACCTACAATTGAGAAGAGACAAGATAATTCTAGAAAATTTGGATGAGTTGTTATCGAGTTGACATAAGGTGTTGGTTGTATGCCAATTGTAGGGATGAAGAGGCTTTAGATTTCTCAAGTAAATTAAGAAAATAGCTAATTTTCATCTCCAAATAAGGTTTCATTCCCTCCGTTTTAGTATTTCAAAATTCTAGAGTCTATGACAGGTGTAGGAACTTTAAAGACTCTTTGCCTAGGAGTCCTTAGGGATCAACTCCTGCATTATGGAGAGTTTTCCTTTCCTCTTGCTTTGTAAGGGTTCTATCCTTTAGCGATTAATTATCTTTTCTCTATATTCCTCTTCTAATTTCTCTCTTCTCACTTGACTAAAATATTATGGACCCTTGAAGTTGCTTATATAGTATTGCTACCCTATTTTACACTGAGATATGGATCTTTTTCAAGTGAGAACTCCTAGGTTGAGCCATGCACACCTCACGCACTCTCGTGTGTGGCTAGGACTTTTGTGCCACAACGAGTTGCCTATATGGTCCACTATCTTATTGTGAGCTAAGATATAGATCTTCTCTCTAAGGGGTTCATGAATGAGCTGAATTTTTATAATTTTTGTGGTATCTTGTATATCTAAGAGTGTATGTATGCTTGTGGGACCCTAAGGGCTACTTTGGTGTCTCTTAGGGAGAGCCTATTGGGTCATGCCCATGAAGATTGAGTTGCCATCGAGTAGCCTATTGAGTTCATAAGTTTTCCTTTGAGTGCTTTGGGGTTGTTTTAATGATAATTGAGTTAGGAAAGAATGATCGAGCAAATTTATAGGTGTAAGAGTATCAATATGATTCATGCCACATTTGTTCATACATCTAGCTTTTAACATAGGGATCTGCACAAATAGGTTCCAAAAATTTTCTCTGAAAAATTTCAGAACTGAATCCTCAAAGTGCACAGACCCTAAGCTTCAAAATTGGCTTTTAAATTGACCAAAATGGTTTTTGGGATGATCTAAAGCTCTACTCTACATTTTTTACAAAAACACCCTTGAACTGTTTTATAGATATAAAGCAACATGTTAATATGTTGACTTTGGATTTGAGGTTATATCTTAGAAACATTTTGTTTCTCAAACCTCAAAGTATTGGAGTTTTAGATTTTTGCATGATTTTATATAGAATTTACAAGTTCAAGTTTTTGAAAGATATTTCTACCGAATGGTTTTATGTTTAGATCTGGCTTTTTCATAGGCTTCCAAGCTACTCAAATTTTGATTTTCTGAATTTTTGGGTCATTGAGTGAATTACTATAAATTTTGAAAGTTCTGCTTAATTCTAAAACTACCTGTACCTGAGTTATTGGTAACAAACCCAAACTTTTGGCTAAATTCACTAGCCTAGTCTTTGTCTCTTGAGCTACAAATTGACATGTCTTCAACCTTTGGCCCATTAAGGCTTGTTTCACCTCCTAATCGTAAGGTTGTAGCAACCATATTCCATGAAGGGGGAAGACTATTTAGGATAGTTGGTATTTGCATAGCCTCAGAGATGATCGATTTTTCTATAGCTAGGTTCCTTGATAGTTGGTATTTGCATAGTCTCGGAGATGATCGATTTTTCTATAGCTAGGTTCCTTGTCATTACCAACATTTGGTCTATATGTTCTACTATGTTATCTTTTTCTTTCATTTTGTAGGAGTTGTATTTTTGTAGTAATAACTGAACATGTAGTTTAGTTGTAGTATTGTATTTAGCTGTTATTGAATTAAATAGCTCTTTTGCAGTCTTGTATTCTTCAAATACCCTAATTAGGTCATCATCCATATAGGTTAATATTATAGTTTTAGCTATGGTATCATCTCTAAGGTATGTTTTGTATGCTTCCTTTTCTTCTTCTAATGTAGTTGCAGTAGGTGGTGAAATTGTATCCTTTAAGACATAATTTATACCTTCAAGTGTAAGTGCTAAAGGGATACATCTTTTTCATACTTGAAAATTTAGACAATTCAATTTCTCTGTTTTTGCTAATTCCAATACACAAATCCTCGAGTTCATTTTAATTTTTGTTTGGCAACAATAACAATAGGGCAGTCTAAAAAGAAACAACCAACCACATGTGTTAGTAGACTGCAGTAGTTTGCAACAATATATAGGTACTATTTTGAAAAATATGTCCAAGTGCCTATGAGTTTGTTTCAATTGATAAACTCTTAACTTGATTTTCCTATTTCAAAATCACCTAAGGGACGAAACTGAATTTTTTCTCTTTATTTCATGCCACCGTAATTTCCAAAAACCTTAGGGGTAAACCAAGAATTTTATCCTTCTATCCTGTTTTGAAATGTTTCAAAAGGAGGTCGAGTAGAATAGTAAAATGACACTGGTTTTCTTGTGAAAATCATAATAAATAGATGGTAGAATCATAATTGTGCCCCTCACCCGGTTTTTGTAATTTTCTAAAAAGACAAGGATAGTTCTATCTTTTTACAACGTGGCATAACAGTGAAACTTCGTTCAACCCAAGGCAATCGAGTAATTTTTCACGTTGGTATTTTGTATTTTTGGGCAAAATTATTTTTTAATTAAAAATGTTTGGATTTTTTTTGTAATTTTGTCTAGTGGCAGATTTTAAATATTTAAAAAATGCCATGAACAAAATGGATTTTAAGCCCGATGCCCGAGGTAGTTTCGGCACCCACCATTTTCATCACCGTGGTTTTGAAAAATTGTTGGGCGGTTTTCAAATTGTTCGAGAAGAGGGAGAGAGAGAAAAGAGAGAGGGAGAGACAGGGTAGAGAAAGAGAGAGGGAGAGAAGTGGCAGGGAGAGAGAGAGTATAGTGAGGAGAACACAGAGAAGGGGAGGGGGAGAAGAAGAGTTGATCTTCGCCACTTTACCTTCCGGCTGAGTCTGTCACTCCGCCTCGCTGCTTGCCTTCTTGGTTGATCTTACCTCTTCTCTTTGTCATTTTCCTTTTTGGTTGAGTTTGCCGCTTTGCTCTGCCTCTTGTCGCTCCACCTTCTCTTGCTCTACCTTTCCAACCGAGTGTCACGTGTTTTTCTTCTTTTGCTCTCACTTTTCGGTCGAGCGTCACCTATTTTTCTTCTTTTTCTCTGTCGAGCATCACATGTCCTTCTTTTGTTTTTTTTTTTTGTTAAATGACTAGTCTGTGTGTAGGTTTCCGACAACCTGGCCTTGATACCAATGTAGGGTTGAGACCGTCCTTTCTACTTGTGTGAATGTCAGAGTTTGAAATGAAAAGTGTCGAGAAGATCTGCAAAGAAAAAAAAGGAAAAGGGAAGAAAGAGAGGTGAACGTACACGGTTTCCCTCATATGGCTTCATATGTTTTCTTGTAATGTTTTCCCTCACCTATCTGAAAAGGAAAAGGGAAGATCTTGTAATGTTTTCTTTTCTTAGTTTTATATTCACTATATTCTTTGTACAGTATTTATAGATGGCTTCATCTTCCTCGTTTTCACGTTTGGGCTTTTCGTTACAAGCCGTTCTGAGTTTGTAACGTTTTTTGTTTAATTCCTTTAACGTTATCGTTTTTATTATTCTCTTGTAATATTTTACAGTTTGAGAATGGTCATTTTGTATTATAATAACTCCCTCGTTTCTTAACCGAATTTCCCATTCATTATATCATGAAAAGCTCTCTAAGAGCCTTTCCAACACTATAAATTTCATGGCTAGATTCATCAACTTTCTAGGTCAAATTATATATTTATATAAGCATGGCATCTTCTTGTTTATATAAACTTTATTCAAGGCCATCCTTGTATCAAACATATGTATGTATGCATATGCATATACGTATGTATGTATATGTGTGTGTATCTTGATAGATATTCAAAGTTTAATGTTTACGCAACCTATCAAGAATATATATTGTTATATGTGCATATGCATTTGGATGTGGCGTTTCATGCATGAGATTGTAAATAGTATAAACTATTTCTGTATGGTTATATAAATACCAAGATACATTATCATACAAAACATAAATCATAATCCGATATTTTGATACATCATATGCATATAAGAAAATAGATATCCCCCTCCCAAAGGAAAGAAGAGGACTTGGAGAGTAAGTCATCTTGGATAAGCTTAAAGTCTTCTAACACCATCTAGGACCTACCATATGTATACATAAGGACTCCTTGAAAAATAAAATAAAGTCCTTCAACCATATTAATTCCAGATCACGTGTCACCAAAAAGAACTCCTAAGGACCCAAGGGAAAAGGTCGTCCACTTCATATGAAGATCTTGCTGCAAAATTCCTGCTTATTTGTAGAAGTCTAGCATGCTGAGAATCCATAGAACAACAAGGAAAGGAGACCATCCCTCTCACTTGGAGACTCTTCTATAAATAGTCAAGTGCCCACCATCTTCTTGAGACCCGACACCTTCCGAAATTCCTCCTTGTATGCGTCTAACTTGAAACCACTGTAGGAACCGCCCCGGTGAGAATTCTTTTTGTACTCAAAGCTCCCCCTTCTCTCTCTCTCTCTCTCTCGTGATTGAGCAAATTGGAAAAACTATGAGCAGCCGTCCAACCCCTCTTACCTCATATTGACCCGTTGTGCACTTCAGTGGGAAGGTCAAATCTCAAGGTGCATAGTTTTCTTACATCATACACTACTACTACAACTACCCATACCAGATGGGGTTGGCTACATAGATTCTTTGTTCATACAAAGCCCTATTATAATTTGTAGAATCCATGGTAGATAAGTCCAACAAAGTTTTACACTGGCTATTGAAAGCCTAACGCAACCATCCTTCTTTATCCGAATTTGGGACCGACCATGCAAGGTGATCCCTTACACGGGGAAGTTTCTAATCTCGTAAAACCATTTCTAGTTTTAAACGTTAGGTCAATACTTTGTTTGTTAAATTCATAATAATTTATTTCTTTGGTTCATTCTAGAAATAACCTTTTTAGATTTGTTTTCGTGCTTGCGTAATAGCAAAATTATGTATTTACTTTGCCTTTATGTTTAATTTGCATTTGTTTCATGCTTTTATCTTCACATTTATATCGTAGGATTTTGATCATATTGCATCGTACGTCAGAGTGGACAACCATAGTTTGCATCGATCCATAGCATATCGATTTCTATCATTTAGCATCATTGAAAACTATGGTAAAGCATCTTGGATACAGAGTGTCATCTTAACAAAGAGTGGTAGGGTTGCATGTCAAATAAATTTTAGTTGAACATTCTTGTTGCATTGAATCACAAGCAAAGTTGGATCTTTCATGACGTAGAAACCCTTGCATCAAAAGAGTTTGCCTCGACCTTCCTCCCTGCGTAATAGCCACTCTAGAAGCATAGATATTTCCCCTAATCTTATAGGGTCGTTCTCTGATCACCCAAGCTAACCAACCTGTTGACGCCAGAAAATGACTACTTCAGACGGCAACACAACCAAACCAAAACTGCGAGCCTTAGCCGTGTAGACAGCAACCAGAGATGTCTGCACCAGTCGGGTTTTTACCTAACTTGCAGCCTTCGAATCCCAGCACACATCCCAACGATAAGCCCATTATGTTAGTCTGACGAAAACTAGAGTCTCCTGCCCACCATAGTGACCAAAACCTTCTTGTCTGTGACCTTCTACAACCTGAAACAGCAGAAATCATGCAGAACACCACCAACTTTAGCCCTCTGTTCCTGACCATCCACTTATCATCCAAGTCTGCAAATTCCTATCAACCTGACCCACACTAGAGCCAAAAAACCAGCACTTCAACTATACAGAAATTGTTCCCTATAGGTAGAATCCAAGTCTTCAAAACAGCCAGAAACTGCAGCTAGACTTGGCCACATTTTCAGTTTTCTGGACATATTCTCCTTAGTGTTAGTCGACCTGGCTAACCTCACCCAAGGCCAGCCTAAGCTTAGTTAACCTCACCTACCTCTTGAGAATCCTGAGAATCCCTTAGGTAGTAGAATACGTTGAGAAGCACAAACTCTCTTCACATCGGACCAGTTTAAAACAACCCCTAGAATTCGATGTTGCCCCTTGTTGGAGTGAGAAACTCATATGTGGACCTATTAGATCAAAGATATTAAATTTGATGGCTCCCTCTCTCTGGACCTTGCCGGAGTTTCCTTCTACTCGCACAATGGATGGCTTTCAAGAAGAAGAGAACGAAGAGGATGAGGTAATTTTTTCGGTTTCTCACTGGCAGTTTTCACACGAAGGGTCTAAATCTCAAGCTTTTTTCTATGTTTTCTCTATATATTGAGTTTAATTTGTTGCTCTGAATTTATAGAGCAGTGCCTAACTCCATCCTCCTTGGATTCCCGGGCTGAGCTTTTCGTTGTGGGGCCCTTATCCTTGTGGTTTCAGTAATCATTTCACGAAAAACGGTTAGATAGTCGGTCTAGTCATTTTTCATGGATGTGCATGCCCAAAATGGATAATTTTGACTTTACATCTCTCACTTGGTCATTCGAACAAAGTAATCTAATATAATGATTTTACCTCACACTTTTGTGGGGTTTCTCTTGTCATGCATTTTATGATTGTTGTTGCAATCATTACTCGTTGTGTGATTTCCTACCTACACAACAATCAAACATATCTTAAACCTTTGTTTATAACCTTCTTTGTAAAAAGATCCTCTGTTATACCTTTAGTCAAGGGGTTTGCCACCATATCATTAGTTGGCATATATAAGATGGATATTTCCTTTCCCATAACCATGTCATGAACATAGGGGTATTTAACCATTGTATGCTTGTTTTTGGAGTTATCAGCTATGTTCGTGGTCAGAGTAATTGTTGCATTGTTATCACAATACATGACAACTAACTCATTAGCTATATCGAGCTTAAAATCACGTATGAAGTGGCTTATCTAAATGGCACTAGTTGCAGCCATACAACAAGCCAAATACTCAGCCTCCTATGTATATAATGCTACACAACTCTGTTTCTTATATGCCCAAGAAACAACTCCAACTCTAAACAAGAATATTTGACCCAAGGTTGATTTGTTATCATCTTTGCTCCAAACAAAGTCAGCATCTGAGTATCCTATCACTTTCAGTTCATGTACTTGAAAGCAATGTTTAAGTATTTTATTCTTTTGATATATCTTAGAATCTTTTTCACAGCTATCCAGTACTGCCAACTAGGATTACTTTTATATCTACTTACAAGACTAACTGCAAAGCTGATATCAGGTATTCTATACAGCATAGCATACATCAACATTAGGCTTATCATCTCCCTCACTAGGACAATCAACCTTACTCACTTTGACCCCTTTCATAACGGGTGTAGATGAAGGCTTTCATTCACCTATTTAAAACTTCTTGAAGATATAATTGATATATCTCTTTTGACTTAGGCATAAGAGTTTAGATTCTCTGTCTCGAGAAGTCTTTATACTTAGGATATAGGATGTTCCCCCAATCATCTTATTATCATTCTCAATCAATAATATGTCATCTATGTATAATGATAAGATGATAAAGTGAGTCTCACTGTTCCAGGCATATACAAAGTGGTCAAGTTCATTAGCCACAAACTCAAGTTATAGAATGTCATTTTAAAAAGTCAAATACTATTAACAAGGTGAATGTTTAAGGCCATATAGAGATTTTTAAACCTATATACTTTATCTTCTTAGCCTTTAACAATATATTCATTTGGATGTTGCACATATATGATTTCATCTAAATCTCTATTTAAAAAAATAATCTTTACATCAAATTGATATAAATCTAAATCAAATATACTAAAATTGTCAGAATTATCTTATGGATGCATAATTCATAATAGGAGAATATGTCTCAACATAATCTAGCCCCTCTTTTTATGAAAAACCATTTGCAATCAAACTCGCTTTAAACTTGTCGATAAGCCTATCAACTTTATATTTCTTTTTCAGAACCCATTTATAGATTTATAGCCTATAATTTTTCTTCTTTTTAGCAAATCAATCAATTTCTAGACTTTATTTTTTTCAATGGATTCAATTTGCTCATCCATGCCTTTTTCCAATATGTTTATTCAAATGAGTCAATAGTATGCTGATATATCAAGTTATCTGTTAGCTCATCTAAATTCACCGAATTACACACTTCATTTGCAAGGTAAGTGTAATAATCCTTTAAGTAGGACGGTTGACTCTCAGTCTTTTATATTCACTTAAAGTTTCGGTTTGATCAGGAAGATCATCTATGGGTTCAAATGATGATGGATTTAGATCTACTAGATCATTAATATAAGAATTCAATATCCTTGATTTCTATCAATTCATGGTCGTTATAATAAAATTGATATCCTTTAGATCCTTTAAGATATCCAATAAATATACATGTTAAGGACTTACTATCTAACTTATCTCTAGACTCATCAAGGATCTTCATATGAGTGATAGATCTCACCTCCTAAGATGACTTAGGTTGAATTTTCTTCTAAACCACATCTCATATGGTTTAGAGAATATAACTTTACATGTTACTATGTTAAGTATATACACAATTGTACTTATCGATTATCTTCAAAATACCCTTGAAAGAGAAACATCTATTAACATAGACCTTGTCATATTCAATAAGGTTTTGTTATATCTTTCTGCTACATCATTGTGTTGAAGTGTCATAGGCATTGTATTTTGCTTTATAATACCAAAGTCTTTATAGAATTCTAAAAAATCTTCAGATGTGTACTCTCCAGTTCTATCTGATCTCAAGACTTTGATTGTATATGCTACTTGGTTTTTAACTTCTTACTTATATTCTTTGAATGCTTTAAGTGCCTCGGATTTATATGCTAAGAGATATATCTATGTATTTCTCAAGTAATCATTGATAAAAATTATGAAATAAACCTTTACTCGATGTGATCTTACTCTAAAAGGTCTACATAAATCAGTGTGAATGGTTTCCAACAGGATTATTGCTCTAATTATTTTCTTGGAAAATGTTTTTCTTATCATTTTTCTTTATATACATGCTTCACACATACTAAAGTGTTTTCTTGTAATGTTGGCAATAAATCAAAGTTGAATAACTTTCTCAACTTTTTTAAACTTATATGTCCTAGAAACGTCACACATTCACATCAACATTAAAGGCACAACCAATATAAGCAGAAGAATCTTCACTTTCATTAATGTTCAGTTTGAACAAACCATGTTCAACATCAAATTGACCTTCATGCTTTTCCATTGTCACCTTGCTAGGAATAAACCTTATTTTAAAGCCCTTCTTAACCAAGATAGGGACCGAAACCAAATTGTGTCTTATAGTTGGCACAATCAATATATCAATCAAAACAACTGTTATTTCTCATATACACCCATGTTCCCATGGTTTATATTTCTTTAGGTACATTGCCCATTTCTTGTTGTTCGAGATATGTCTCGTCACTTCTAAGTCAATACACTCCCAATCACCGGGCGGTCCATGTACAAGCATTTAGATACCATACAAATTATGTACTACTTCTAAGATTGTCTGCATTGTTGGGTATTTCTATCATTCTTCTTGTTGCGGAAATCCCTCTTATAGTGCTCATTTTTTTCGCAGCTCAAGCACTTGACTCGAGAAGTGGTTTCCTGCATTTTGTGAAAAGGTTGACCGCCCTTTTTGTTATTCTTATCAAACTTCTTGTTTGATTTATTTTTCTTCTGATTGGCTTTAGAGTTGGACCCTATGTCTTGAATTACTAGCAATTTCTCCTTTTATTTTTGTTCACATGTCCTTTTCAATTGCTTGTTTCAGGAGCAATTCAAGAAGGTTTTTCTCAAGCCCTAGTCTAAGGGTACTAGCGATCATGTTCTATGATGGGGAAGACTGTTATTATTGTTGATATCTACATTGGTTATGGGATGATTAATTTGGCTACAACTAAGTCTCTTGTCAATACCAGTATATGGTTCACATGTTCTACTACATTATCTTCTTCTTTCATCTTATAGGAGTTATATTTTTGTAGTAACAGTTGGACATCAAGCTTAGTTGTATTATCATACTTAGCTCATATTGAGTCAAACAACGCTTTTACGATCTCATACTAATCAAATACCCGAATCTGATCATCCTTCATGTATGTTAACATGATAGTTATTGTTATCATGTCATCCTTTAGAAATGTTTTGTACATTTTCCATTGTTGCTCAGTTACATCAGGTGGTAGAGGACGTACAATTTCCATTAGTATATAATCTATACCTTCCAGTATAAGAGCCAACATGATTCTTCTTTTTCATGTTTAAAAATTAAGACCATTTAATTTTTCTATTTTTGCCAATTCGGATACATATAATGTAGTGTTTATTTTTATGTGTTTAGCAAAAATAACAATCAGACGGTTCAAAAGAAAAACATATAACAAGCAACATATAACAAATAGTCAACTATTAAAAATAAAAAACCGAATATATGTCTACTAAACTAAAAATAACTCGTGGTACTTAAAAACAATTTCAAACATATTCTAAGTACCATATTTGAGTTTTTCATATATTAATTCTATTATTTTCAAAACCAGACCAAGGACAAAACTATAATTTCTCCTATTTTCCTATCATTTTAATTTCTTCAAAATTTGAGGGGCATACTAGTAATTTTATTTGTTTGTCTTATTTTATAATTTTTCAAAAAGAACAAGGGCATGACAATAAAATGGGTATCTGGTTTTCTGTAAAATTTATGACTAACCGAGGATAAAACAATGATTTTGTCCTTTGGTCTAAATATGTGTTTTTTCTTAAAGACAGAGGAAGTCTTATCTTTAACATAGTGGGAAAACTATGAATTTACACTCATACAGGGGCATTAGTGTAATTCCATAGGTTGGTATTTCATAATTTTCATAAATAGTAAGAGGGCAAAATTGTCCTTTCACTAATTTGGGATAAAACAATCTTTCTACTCAAAAATATCTCAACTTTTTGGTGGTGGAGGTACAATTTCCCTTAGTACATAATCTACACCTTCTAGTGTAAGAGTCAACGTGATTCTTCTTTTTCACGTTTCAAAATAAAGACCGTTTAATTTTTTTGTTTTTGGCAATTCGGATACACATATTATAGAGTTTATTTTTATGTGTGTATCAAAAATAACATAAGACAGTTTAAAAGAAAAATATAAAATAAGCAACGTATAAAGATAGGCAACTATTAAAAATAAAAAATAGAATATCCATCTAATAAACTCAAAATAACTCATGGTACTCAAAAGTAATTTCAAACATATTTTAAGTACCATCTTTGAGTTTTTTATAACTTAATTCTATTATTTTCATAACCAGACTACGGACAAAACTGTAATTTACCTTATTTTCCTACCATTGTAATTTCAACGAAATTTAAAGGGCATACTAGTAATTTTATTTGTTTGTCTAATTTTATAATTTTTCAAAAAGAACAGGGCAGGACAATAAAATGGTATTTGGTTTTCTATAAAATTTGTGACTAATAGAGGGTAAAACTATAATTTTGCCATTTAATCTAAATATGTGATTTTTCTTAAAGACATGAGCAATCTTATCTTTTAACATAGTGTTAAAACTATGAATTTACACTCATCTAAGAGAATTGGTGTAATTTCATATACAGTAATAGGGCGAAATTGTCCTTTCACTCATTTGGGGTAAAACAGTCTTTTAATGAAAAATATCTCAACTTTTTGGTGGTAAACGTACAATTTCCCTTACTACATAATCTATACCTTTTAGTTTAAGAGCCAACGTGATTCTTCTTTTTCATGTTTGAAAATTAAAACCGTTTAATTTTTTAGTTTTTTGCAATTCAGATACACATATTTTAGAGTTCATTTTTATGTATTTAGCAAAAATAACAATGAGACAGTTTAAAAGAAAAACATACAACAAGCAACATATAACATATAGCCAACTATTAAAAATAAAAAATAGAATATCCATCTACTAAACTAAAAATAACTCATTGTACTCAAAAGCAATTTCAAGCATATTTAAGTACCATCGTTGAGTTTTTTATAAATTAATTATGTTATTTTCATAACCAAACCAGGGACAAAACTGTAATTTCCCCTATTTTCCTACCATTGTAATTTCAACGAATTTAAGGGGCATACTAGTAACTTTATTTGTTTGTTTGATTTTGTAATTTTTCAAAAAGAACATGGAATGCTATGTTTTAGATAATGTCTATGTATTTTTCAAAACGGAATTTAAGGGGCATACTAGATAATGCTTGTTAGATAATGTCTATGTATTTATCTTACTTATATGAACAAGCTCATGATAAGGGCTTTATAATGATCAAATAGCAGAATCCAACAAGAAGTGCGCATTTTGAAGTAGTATTCCTGTTATGATGAACCAGCCCGCAACCACATAAATATTGTGACCTCATAGTAGAGAAGAGTCCCCAACTAAACATGGTTTTTGGGACAACACCTCTCCTTTCTACTTTCAATACTCTCTTTTGCATCCATCGGCTATGTTTTCTTGAGTCCGGTGCCTGTTTTAAGTTGCATTCAGAACAAGTTTTCTGCTGCACTTTTGAGCTTCACTGGGGCTGGTTCAATCCAATAGCTGGATGCCGGTCATGTTTGCTCCTCACGATACTAGAATGTCAATAGTATGGATAGATGAGATGGTTATTTTGGATTGGAAAGATGTGCTGGCCAACCTAACAAAGACGGTGCAAAGTGGCTCAAGAGTCATTTCTTGAACAAGAGATCAAGAGTTTATGCTTGGGTGTGCCTTTAAAATACCAAGGGTGAAAACCAGTTATGCGAAGAATATCAGACAAGTGAATAATTGAAGAAAGCTAATGGGATGCTTAGTCTTTCGAGCATCATCGGGTCTCAATATTCCAAGTTGTAAATACAAAATCCAGTAACCTTAAAAATACAAGAATTCATTGTTCACAGTATTATTTGCAAGTAGTTTAGCTAAAGTGGCAGGGCTCTCGTCCTAGTGTCGTAGACCACAAGTTCGACTCCTAAGGTGTGTGTACCCTGCTTTGGATTCTCATCGTACCAAAAAGAACAAAAGAGAATACTATATCTCAGGGTTAAAGCGGTAGACTTGAACTATCTATCCTTGATGTTTCACCATACAATTCATACCTCACCTACAAAAAGTCCAATATTTAGGTCATCTCGTTATCAAAGATCTGTCTCTGTTTTTGTATATAATCTTTATTGTTTTAAGAAGTCAGGAGACTCAGATCTGATAACTATTTAATTAAACCTCGGCCCCGTGACTACCGGCTCGGCACTTGGGCAAGAGAATCAATAAAATACTAGCACCAAATCTACCCAAAATAACCACGTTAAATCCAGCTCAGGGTTTTCCTATATATAAAAAAAATTGGCGACGAGCGCGGACTATCAAAACTAGTGACGAAGCGCTCCCTGGTTGCCTTCTAAAGGACACAAGGTAAGATTTCCTTCCGTAGCGTCGTCCATCAGCTGTAACGGGCGCTTCTTTCGTTTGAATATGACTAACCAAAAACAAAAGAAAAGATACCCGTGAAGTGGACTCTCTCTCTCTTTCTGTGTGTACGTCGTCATCCATCGGACCCCATCGATCACGCGAAGGCCATCTCCCCAGCCTGCCTGCATTTCCCGGGCCGATACAGTACATTACCTTAATTAATTTAAAACGACCAGGAAACGTGAGATGGAAACATAAAAATCTGTATGGGTTTTCATTATCGAATGTTTACGCATGCTCTCTCGTCACCAGTACACCTGATCAGCTAGGGCGCCCACCAATGAACTTGAACCGCATCCACTATTCTATTCACTATTCTAGCATAGTTTGCTTCGAATATAATATCATCCTCTAGTATATTTTATTTCGTAATATAAGATTATCCTCTAGTAAAAATAGCTTATTGCATCATTAAGTACCCTTCAACGATTAGACTCTTACTAATAAATTCTCATAATTAATTAGTGGATTTCTTTTCTTCTCTTTTGACTATTCATTCCAATGGGAGCAGTGAGTTTTACAAGAGACATGGAAACTGGTCAATTAAAATAAAAAAATTAAAAGGTATTAAGAAAAAGGCAAAAAAAAGCAGGTGCATCGATCCTATCTCTTCCTAATATCGTGGGCAACGGTGACGACTGACAGCCGAACTAAAGAACTACAGCGAAACCAGCGACCGGCGCCCCGGAGACCCCGTCGTTCATTTTAAAATTCCGTTCCAACCTCCCCCATCTTTTCCTTCCCACATGGGTTTTTCCTATTCCTATAAATTGCCATTAATTTTATCGCTGCAAGGGACTCCTCCTCCTCCTCCGAGTTCCTCATCTTGCTCTTCCAGAACTGCGGGTCTCACCTTCACCATGGCGAACTCCTTGGGGAACAAGTCTTCCATCCTCTCTGAGCACTACCTCCGGCACGTCGAGTCCATGTCGGTTCTGCCGTCCGGTGCCGGAAGAATCTCGCAACTCAATGCCATGATCCTTGGTGAGGAGCTCGCCTCCGAGGAGAATGATCTTGTCTTCCCCAGCCCTGATTTCACCAACCAGGCGCTCGTCTCCTCGCCTGATCAGGTGATCTCTCTCTCTCTCTCTCTCTCTCTCTCTCTCTCTCTCTCTCTCTCTCTCTCTCTCTCTCTCTCTCTCTCTCTCTCTCTCTCTCTCTCTCTCTCCCTCCCCTGGAGTTTATTCTAATTTCTTCTGCTACACATTCTATGTGGAGATTAGTACATGGAGCTATACACACGATCGATCGAGGACTCAGGCGGTTTCTGGTCAGAGATTGCGTCGCAGTTCTACTGGAAGGAGAAGTGGGGAAAGGAAGCATTCTCGGAGAATCTAGATGTGAGAAAGGGAAGAGTAAACATTGAGGTATAAAACAACACTCATTAACATCTCACGGCGTGCGAAATGACTTTTCTTTTTTAAATAGTTTTCTCTCCAAAAGTTTTTTCGTCTTTTCGTTTCGGAAAGTTCGCAGTGATCGATACAAACCTTCAGTTTAACGCAAAGCCGTGTTTTGGCTTTTCTAAGTATATCTTTTCCACAGATCTGAGTGTCACATCGATACATTCTGGTAATTTTTCAAATTTCGAAGGAATGCCTGCTTTTGCATTTCCTTTGCTTTCTCAAGCAAGTCTTTCAGTCCATCATTCACTTGATCCAGTACCACCATGAGTTCATGCTATGCGTCGAAGAAAAGATCTAGAAGTATGCCAACATAATCTAAGAAAAGGAGTTTAAAAGCACTATTTGGGAGCATGGTTCTCGGATGCAAAGCATTGGTACCAAAATCAAAACGTGATGGAGTCCATCTCGTTTTCTTAACCTCTCTTCGTCTCTCTCTCGCTGTCATCATTCAGCATGACTGCCATGAAGGGTCCATACGAGGATGACAACCTCTTCAATAGGGAATTGTTTTGCATTACCAAACCATTATACTCCCTCTAAATGGCTGCTCTCAAGGAACGGGAGCTTCTCAGGAATATAGCAGTGTACGCCAGGAAATACAGATTCTTGTTTCTGTGTTCCCAAATGGAGCCTAACAGCAAATGTGGTTTCAATAAACTGCAAAATTGTGTTCTCGATCATTATTGGAGTTCTCTTTGTATGACAATGTAGTATGACTGATGACTGATGACAAAAAGTAGCACACCCATGAGCAAAAGAGCGAGTCTTGTATTTGTTAAATAAAAAATGGGTATTGATGTTTTCGATTACAGAACTCCAGGTTGAAATTTCATGCATTAGGCGGATGAGGCATTTCCTTTCCCTTTTCCTTTGAATACCATATAAACTGATTTAAGATTTATGAGAGAAGGCAACTGCTAGTTGCATTTTGTTCCCATGTCATTGACCTAATTCTGAGAATTACTGTAAATGGTTAGAATCCATACTTGATCTCTTAAAAATTGAATGTTAAGTTAACAGAGCTTCACTGGTGTCTGTTAACAGTGGTTTAAAGGAGGTAAGACAAACATATGCTACAATGCAGTGGATAGGCAGATCGAATCAGGAAGAGGGGGCAATAAAGCATTCTACTGGGAAGGCAATGAGCCTGGTCAGGATGGGCATATGACTTACATTGAATTACTGGAGAAGGTTTGCCAGGTACGTCAGTTGGCTTTTCATATACTAAGAAGGGCTTCTATTTTACACCGTATGTGTCAAGATTTGCAGAGCATTCAGTTTATATTCTTATACACTGTACCAGTTTCTTGTTGCGTTCTTATCCGCTACTTTTATGTGTCTACAGCTCTCAAACTTTTTGAAGGACATTGGGGTCAGAAAGGGAGATGCAGTGATTATTTATTTGCCTATGCTTATGGAGTTGCCAGTAGCAATGTTGGCCTGTGCTCGAATCGGAGCTGTTCACTCAGTATGTTCTATATGTCATAACTTCTTTGTTTCTCTAGTCTGGCATTCATGAGTATGTGTGCTGCGTGCATGTTAGAGGGAAATCTATTGGGCTTTCCAAATAGGTAGACTGCATTTATGATGTTTATTGGTCCATTATCAGCCAAAGTTTGAGCCACTATCACACTCCTTTTGTGGGCCCGTCTCAGTCAACCTTGTGTTGAACCAATTGACTTGGCATACGAGACCAAGTCGTGATTACTATAAATTATCCAAATAAGAACGATGTACAATTGTTTCCTCCAAATTATCCAATCTCATCAAGATCTAAACAAATTACATATCAGTATCTCTAACTTACGTAACATAATGCTTAATACCAAGATTTATATCAACGATAAACTGGTACAACCTTTTCAAACACATAACATATTTGCTTTATTACCTGATGATCTTATTGTTAAGGCAAATCGAGGATCCTTATAAGAAAATATCAACTTGCAATCTAACCTTTAACATGGTAAATCATAGGATGAGCACCAACAACATGTACCCAATAGACAAATATAACCTCCCAATACAGTCACAAATTAGAAGCATGCATTTTTAAAGTTGTAATGCATATTGATGGTTATAAAGCCAGTAAATACTATACAACTTTGTAATCAAGTGATCCAACAAAATATTTGCATGCATATCACATGTACATGCTTGCACACTTATTTAATGTTCCAATAATTATGACAAATACAATGTAGGAAACACTAAGTCATTCAAACTTTGGTATCTGCCACCGGGCCTTGTATACACTATCTATATACATGGCAAGGATGCCCTGGAGTCCACCCTTTCCTTGGTTGAATGTCTAAGGGTCACCTCATCACAACCGAATCTTTAGAAATCTCACACAAGTAAACAAGTAAACACAATATGATCAATTTCTTTAGAAAATTAAGTTCACAATTCCTTTGTATTACTCATATTGGTCAATAACATAACTTATTATGAAATCTCAACACATCATAAAGTATTGCAATATCAATGTTAATGAAGCAAATTCATCTTTATCATTGCCAATCAACTCACTGATGCAACCAACACCACATACAAGCATGGCACTCTTATCAAACATGCATATTCTAAAACAACAGTTAACAAGTACCATAAATGAAACAAGAAACAGTTCAATAAAGTATTTCTAAATAGCCATTACAACACATGCATACTGAAAACTACGTAAACGGACACCTAGCATGCTCCTACGGAGAAAAGCAGATACCTTACCTCTACCAGGGGTATATCCATATCTAAATCCATCTTAAGAAACAATAGTCCCCATGTAATGCCTCCAAGTCATCCCTAAATAAGTGTAAAATTATTATTAGATTGCAGCCTGTCTAGGCCTACAATTGAAACCACACCTAGGTCAGAGTTCAAACAACTTTAAAATCCCTAAAATACTATAACAAATCCTAATAAGGACTCCTAGATCCAAATTTATCCCGTGGTCACCCTTTAATATAATCATTGAACATAAATAAAATCCTCATATTATTAAAGTTCGCTCAACCACAAGTCCGACACTTCAAAACGGGCTCAAATTGGACATCACACGACCCCTAAACGACCGAAGAACTACAACTAGGTCTTGAAAGTAGGTTGTTTGGATCTGATGAAGAATGTGCATCCAATCAGGTTAAACTCAAATTCCTAACCTTTTCCTTACAGGAATGCATAATCACTACCTTAAATCTTGACACAAAGTGTTCGCTGTAGTACTTTCACATATCTCTTGCCTTAAAATACACCTACTCAAACAAGTTTCTTGATTTAGCAAGGGTAAATTCATGGAGCATCAATGGCACATAAAAACATGTTTTTTTAACTTAGCTTTTAGATAAATCTCATATACAAACTCAAATCTCACTTTTAATCTTGCGAAAGAGATCTTTGTCATACCTAATGTGGTATCTCCATGTGGGCCTGAGCTCCTCTAAGCTATCTGATACGGTCTACAAGGTAACAACTAAATATACAAATCTTTATCTCATTTAACAATAAATCAAATTATGTCGAAACACCATTTGCCAAAATATTCCATAAGAAAACTTAAATCTTATACAGCTTAGCCTTTCTCGCTGTAATAATAAAACAATAACAAAACCGGTTGCTAAGTTACAAATTTTTTTATTGTACCTTAATATGGATTATGCTTGTGGGTAGGGGCCCATCTAACTGACAATAACATATAAGGCTACAACTGCTCAAATACAATAAAACCAACAAATTTGTGGAGTTCATCTTCTTACCGTATGCATACTTATTAATCTTCTCCTCAAGCTCAAATGCACGTCTAAACTCTATGAAATACTAGAGAAAAAAGTCAAACACCATTGAGAAAATTACAAGCATTGAAAACGTAGTTCCTTTGTTAATCACAATAATCTTAGTCATACCCCATGTCACACATCCTCGTGGGTAGAGATGCTTATCTACGTCACGTGCTATGGTTCTTAAGGCCTTGGATAGTCAAACTCAACCATAAAAGCAGTAGCAAACAAGATCCTTTAGTTCAACATAAATTGCTGATTTGTTCATTCTACTCAATTGTAAATCCAATTTTAAACTATTCAAATATGAGTAGTGTACAGTAATTTCCTCAAAAGTATCCAATCTGATCAAGATCTAAACAAATCATAATTATCTAATGAACATCTAGCAATCTTTTCTAGTTTGGGATTACAAGATTTATCTGTGATCCTGTTTTTCGTGTCAGATATGTAGATTTACTTCTGGTACAACAAGATCTGTATCTTATAACTCTCTTTTTCCAAGCATGTAGATTTTGTGCTTGAGGGTATATATTTTCTTGGTATTTAAATTTGGAACAGTCTATGTTCATGTTCTGACAAAGCAGGTCTTCTATGACTTATTTAACGCTATAATGATTGTTACTAGGTATTTTTTTTCCGTTATCTCATGGCTTTGCATTTTTTGTCACTTATTTATGTAGATTAAGCAACCAATACTGTTCCTATCTGGTTTGCAAGATGAGATGGTGCCTCCAGTTCACATGCGGATGCTTCATGAAAAAGCATTGTTAAATAACTCACAGAGATCTATGGAAACAAAGAATCCATGTAGCCGATCCCATCTAGTATGGGAAAAGGCTTAGTTGTTGTTTATACCTTCTTACAGGTTCTTCTTTTGATCTTCTCTCATTTTATCCTCTATTGGTGTCACTCCTAATTTGTTTCTAATAACCTCATTATGTATGCGGTCTTTTCTTGTATGACCACTCATCCATCTCAACATCTTCATTTCTGTCACAGACTTCTTTTGTACATGTTGATGATTAACTGCCCAACACTCAGAACCATAAAACATGGCAAGCCTAATTGCTGCTCTATAATATTTACCTTTTAACTTTAATGATATCTTCTTATCACAAAGAATACCTGATGCTCCTCTCCATTTTAACCAACCAACATTAATTCTATGCGTAACATCTCCATCAATTCTTCCATCATTCTTAAAAATTGACCATAGGTATTTAAAACTTTCCTTTTGGGGGATGTAATGTGTGCTAATTTTAATTTCTATGTCCTCTGAGGTAACCAAATGATCAAACTTACATTTCATATATTTTGTCTTTGTTCTACTAAGTCAGAGGCCTTTGCTTTCTAATGTTTCTCTCCATAGTTCCAATTTTCTATTAACTTTTTCCTTAGGCTCCACTAATACAATGTCATGTGCAAATAACATACACCAAGGTACTTCATCTTGAATATGTTTTGATAACTCATCAATTACCATTATAGATAAGTATGGACTTAAGTTGATCCTTGATATAACCCAATATTAACTTCAAAGAAGTTTGTCATTCCTTCATTAGTCCTCACGCATGTTTTTGCACCATCACACATGTCTCTTATAAGGTTAATGTATGTCAATGGGATACCTCTTTTTTCGAAAGTTCTCTAAAGAACCTCCCTTGATAGCTTTTTCTAGATCAATAAATATCATGTGAAGGTCTTTTTTTTTGCTTTAAAATGCTCCATAAGACGTCTCAAAAGGTGAATCGCTTCAACATTAGATCTGCTTGGCATGAATCCAAATTGGTTCTCCGTTGTACTTTATACTAGTCTTAACCTATATTCGATAATTCTTTTCCACAATTTCATAGTATGGCTCATTAACTTGATACCTCAATATTTCACACAATTTTGAATGTCTCCCTTGTTCTTATATATGGGTATAAGTGTACTTGCTCTCCATTCTTCGGGAATCTTTTGGTTTTTCCATATTTCATTAAATAGTTTTGTGAGCCAAGTGATTCATATTTCTCCTAGTATTTTCCAAACTTCTATAGGAATATTATCTGGTCCTACCGATTTACCACCCTTCATATGTTTAAGAGCCTCTTTGACTTCATTCTTTTGAATACGTCGGTAGAAATTGTGGTTTATATACTGTTCTTATTTGGCTAACTCTCTTAAGTTAATACTAACATCTTTATTTTCATTAAAAAGCTTATAAAAATAGTTTTTCCATCTATTTCTTATATCATCATTTGCCACTAGAATTTTTTCATCTTCGTCCTTGATGCATCTAACATAATTAAGATCTTTAGTTTTCTTATCTCTAGCCCTAGCTATCCTAAAAATATCTCTTTCACCCTCTTTTGAGTTGAGTTTTTTATATAAATCCTCCCAAATTTTAGCTTTTGCTTCACTCACGGCCTTTTTCGCTTCCTTTTTTGCTTTCTTATAAGCCTCTAAAGTTTCACTAGTTTTCTTAGCATAATATAATTTGTAATATGCCCTCTTTGCCTTGATTTTATTTTGCACTACTTCACTCCACCACCAAGCTTCTTTTTGTGCTAGTACACCTCCCTTAGATACACCTAACACATCTTTCGCCACCTTCCTAATATGTATAGCCATATTGTTCCACGTATCACAGGGTGTACCAACATAATTCCAAACATCTCCTTGAAGGACTTTCTGTTTAAATATATCTTCTTTCTCGCTTTTGAGGTTCCACCATTTAGTCTGAATAGTTTGATGCACTCTCTTTTCTTCTTTGTCCATTTTTTTATTTGTAAATCCATAACTAAAAGTCGATGTTGGGCGGTTAAGCTTTCTCTTGGAATTACCTTGCAATCTTTACAACACACTCTATCTTTATTTTTATAAATAAAGTAATCAATTTGTGTTTGTGATAAGCCACTCTTATAAGTAAGTAAATGTTCATCTCATTCTTTGAAGATTGTATTGACTATAAAGAGATCAAATGCCATAACAAAATTTAAAATCTCCCTACCTTCCTTATTTATATCCCCAAAACCAAAGTTTCCATGAATACCTTGGTATCCTAATGCCTCTTTACCGATATGTCCATTTGAGTCTCCTCCTAAACAAATCATCTCCCTTTGTGGAATCTTTTGAATCACCTTATCTAACTCTTCCCAAAAAGCTGTCTTTATACTATCTTCTAGTCCTACTTGGGATGCATAAGCACAAACTATATTCAAAACCTCTGCTCCTAACACTAATTTCTACGTCATAATTCGGTCGCTATATCGTTGTATGTCTACTACACTATCCTTTAAATCTTTATTTATGATAATACCAACTCCGTTTCGAATACACGCTCCCAAAACATTAAAAATATGCATGTTTAGGATCACAATACATATACACAGGTATCAAGCCCCTATATACCATATGATATTATAATCAAGTAATAAAACCACATATTGATGCACACCTACATACCATTACACTCTCACACACATACTCACATACTAATTTAATGTTCCAATAGTTGTGGTCAATACCATGTAAGAAAGGTTGCACGAGTTGTTCGATACTTGCCGTTGGCCTTGGGTACATTTTCTACGTACATGGCAAGGGTGCTTGAGCCCACCCTTTTCCTTGTTTGAATATCCAATGCTCACCTTATCACAATTGAATGTCTAGTGACTCCATACAACAAACAAACACTAGATGACCAGTGTCACACATTTAAGTTTAAAATTCCTTTGTATTACTCACATACGAACAATCATGTGACTTGTTTTCAAATCATAAAATATATTATCATCAATGTTCTCATAAAAAGCAAATTCATCTTTCATTTTCAATCAATACACTATAACCAAAATAGATACAAGCAGGACCTATATTAAACATGCACATTCTAAAATAAATCAAGCAATAACTGAATAAAGCATTTCTAAGTAATGTTACAATACATGCATATTCAAAAACTTGTGAAACAACACTATCTTACTCCTATAGAGGAAAGCATATCCTTACCTCAACGGGCACCAAAATGACTTGAAAAGCATAACTAGGTTTTAAAACTGGGTTGTTTGGATCTAATCCAGAATGATGATCCATTATTAATGTTACTGACATAGACAGATTACAACATCGGCAAGGTGACAGCATACCAACATGTGGGCAGAACACACCCAGATTATAAATTTGAATCAAGTAACAAATTAGGGTCTTAAGCGACTCAAATTGACATGGTGAGGCGGTCTTGGCCTGATACCATGACTCAATCCAATGACTTGGCCTAAACTGAGCCGCTGGTTCCCGCTAATACAATAATGTTTTGTCACCATTTGTGGCAGTTTCTGGGTATGCTTGTGGACAAACATGGACTCAATATCTCATCTCCTCCCCCCTCTACCTTCACACCAATTGATGGCTGCTAGCAATGGCTTCGATGGCTGAAAAAGCATTCGGAACCTAGAGAACCCCTTTTTCATTTAAAACTTGACCTAACTCGCCCTTTTTTGGCATGTTAGAGCCCAATGAAGGTTAGCAACCTCCTAGGGTGTTTTGACTGTTCTCTTTCCTTCAAACCAAAGCCCCACCTATAGTCAGTAATTGTTTGTCCCATACTAGATGGGGTCAGCCTCATGGATTCTTTGTCTCCATAGGGCCCGATCATTTGTCAAATGCCTAATGCCTGATGCAGTCGCCCTCCTTTATTCGGGCTTGATACCGGTCATGCAAGGGTGAACCCTTACATGTGTGAAGTTAACTAAAAAAATAAAACAATTTAATGGATTTACTCGCACCTTCGGCAAACTCTTTCATTTCTTCTTTTGGTTGCCCTCATTCCGGCCTCTACCTCAATTTTAATAGGTCTCTCATAAATTACTATTAGTTTAGCAGCAAACACAGGCATAACATTGGGAGAACAAACGTTGGTTGCTGATCAGCCTCTTGCAGCCACTCTCTCTCTCTTTTTATTGATATCGTGTGTTAATCTCTAGGGTTGAAGCCTTGGAGACTTAAATACATATAGTACATTGTAAATTACAAGTATGATATTAATAAAATGAAAATAAAAGAATCTTTAAAAACGAAAAAAAGTAACAGCTGGTCATAGAATGAAATAGGCTTTGACTACATCCAGTTGTTCCTCTCAACACTCCCCCTCAAGTTGGGTTGAAAACACATACACCCAACTTGTCCATAATCTTTCATAATATCCTTTTTGGTACTACTTTAGTTAATATATTTGCCATTGGTCACTTGATCTCACATGTGTTAACTTAAATTGTTTGTTGAGTATCTTCTCTTGAATAAAAAATTACAATCCACTTCTATATGTTTTGTTCTCTCATGATAAACCGGATTCAATGCAATTTGTATGATAGCCTTACTATCATAATATCCCTGGATATGATAGCCTTACTATCATAATATCCCTGGATAGGTAATTGTATCTCTTCTCTCAAGTCCTTGATAAGTGACTAAAGCCATAATCTCTCACACAAACCATGGGCTACTGCTCTATATTTCGCTTCTACACTCGATCTAGCAACAACTGATTGTTTCTTGCTTTTTTAGGATATAATATTTTCTCGAAACATAGTAAGGTATCGTGTATTAAATTTCTGATCTTCTAGTAAACCTACCCAATATTCATGAGTGTGTACCCCTAATTCTATGTGTTCATACTTAGCATAAATCACTCCATAACCCAGAGTTATTTTTAAATATATGAGAATTTGATAGACAACTTCTATGTGACATCTGGGTGCATGCATATATATCTGCCCACAATACCCACCGCAAAAGAGATATCAGGTCTGGTGATATATAAATTAGTTTTCCCACCAATTTTTGGTATATCCCTATGTCTTCATATTTCTCATCCTCGTTCTGAGATAATCTTTTGTTCACTTTCATTGGTACATCACATGGCTTGGAATTGGTCATCCCATTATCCTTTAACAGATCCAAAGTATATTTTTTCTAAGTTAGGAATATACCTTTGCTTGAATACATAACCTTAATACGTAGGAATTAGTGGTCTTTTTAAATCCCTCAAGTTGAATAGCTTATGAACTTTTTTTTTAGCTCTTCAATTTCTTTAACATCATCACTTGTAATTATATTATCATTAACATATACTACGAGAATAGAAATGCCTTTACCACGCTTTACAAATGATGTATTATCGTTTGCACTCTGGGAATAGCCAAGACCAATAATCCCCTTACTAAATCTCTCAAACCAAGCTTTAGGAGATTGCTTTAATTCATATAAGGCTTTCTTCAGTTTACACACCTTCGATCTTTCCTATTTATCTCAGACCTGGAGGTAATTCCATATATATCTCCTATATTAGGTTGCCCTGCAAGAAAATATTATTTACATCTAACTGCCATAGTTTTTAATTCTTATTAGATGCCATGCTAATAATCACTCGAACAAAGTTTTGCTACTGGTGTAAATGTCTCATTGTAGTCCAACCCATAGACCTTACTATAGCCCTTTATTAGCGGCCTTGCTTTATATCTCTCCATACTTCCATCTACTTTCACTTTAATGGTATAAACCCATTTACAACCTACTGACTTCTTCTTGGTTGTAAGTCAACTATATCTCATATCTGATTTTGTTCCAAAGCCTCATGATCTTGTTTCATAGTAAGTTGCCACTAAACATATTTATTAACATCCTCAAAATTTAAGGGAATATAAGGAGAGCCCACATTCATAGCAAAGGGTTTATAACTAGAAGATATATTCTCAAAAGAAATATACTTATAGATAGTATATATACATATTCTCTTACCTTTTCTTACTTAGGGTAAATCTTCTTAAGACGTAGTAGGCTCTTATACCTCTAACATATGTCTTTATCTCAGTTTCTGGCTTATTGCTGGTCTCACCACTACTCATGTGGTCTTCAATTTCTGGCTTATTGCTTGTCTCACCACTACTCATGTGGTCTTCAATTTCTTCTTCACTGTCTCAATCTGGAATTATTGGCATGACCTGTGGTAATTCTTCAATAATCTTTTTATTCTCCCCCTCCATGTCATAGTAAAACTTAGATTCATGAAAGGATACATCCATTGTAGTATAAAATTTCTTATTACATGGGTCATAACACCGGTATCCTTTTTGCAATAGTGTGTAACCAAGAAATACACACTTAGTAGATCTCGGATCTAATTTATCTCTGTATATAGCAAACGCATCCAAATACTATAGGTTGAACATGAAAGGCTTTGTTAGTAAAATATAGTATCATAAATAGAGATTTACCATCTAAGATAGTAGATGGGGCTTTGTTTATCAAGTATATTGCTATAAGGATGGTTTCACCCCATAGGTATTTAGGGACATGCGATCCCAAGGCCAGGGTTCTTATAACTTTTAGTATATGTCGATTCTTCCATTCAACCACTTCATTTTGTTGAGAAGAGTTTGTGCAAGTGGTTTGTGTAATAAAGACGATATTTCAATGTATCAGCAGAAGGTTGATGAATAAATATCACCACAATATAACTATCAATAAGCCTTAGAAAAGGTTATAGCCGAGTATAACGAGGGCACACCGAAAGAGTAATGAATAAAAAGCATATCAAACGAATAATAAATAGTCTTTATTGATTAACCACTAAAAACTTTAAGTTTACAATAGAGTTTAGGGGTATTTATAGAGAGTAGAAGAGGAAGTGAGAGAGAGAATACAAGAGGAAAGAAGGAATGAAGGGGGGTTGGTCAATGGCTAGTGGCCCTAGGGGCCCTGGCCCTGATGGCGCGATTGGCCTATTTTCTAACACCTCTGTTCGATTTCATCAAATATCAATGGAAAACATAACAAAATTAGACAATCAAATCAATATTGAAAAATGGGCAGAATCGGCCCCTTCATTGGGCAACCGTCTGCTTCTATTTTTCTTATTCAATTTTAACCCTAATTACAACCCAGAATTTATACTAATCCTATTCTAACTTAAAAGACAAAAATACCCCTACTAGCCAAGACACGATTCCTAATGGATCTGATCCGATCCATTGGGTCCAGACACTTAGACATACTCTATGTATTTGAAATATATGTCTGAAATAAGCTTTTAAACAAGACTTAAAACACTACACTAACACTCCCCCTTAAGTTGGGTGAAAGATCGATGTTACGCCCAACTTGTTGCACAGTCTCTGAAGTAGATCTCTAGGAACTGCTTTCGTCAGTATGTCTGCACACTGATGTCCTGATTGTACATGATCTAATTGAAATTCCTTTGTATGTACATTGTCCCGTATAAAATAACAATCTATTTCAATATGTTTTGTTCTCTCATGATATACTGGATTTGAGGTTATCTATATCGCTGCCTTGTTGTTACAGAATATAGAAATAGGTTTTTCTGCAAGTAAGCCAATTTCCATTAGGAAAGATCGCAACCACTTTTCTTCGCACATACCTGATACTATTGCTCTGTATTCTGCCTCAGTTATCGATCTTGCTACAACAGACTATTTTTTGCTTTTCCATTATACTATGTTGCCTCCAATCAATGTTATATATCCCGTGGTTGACTTCCTATCCTCAGTAGAACCAACCCAATCAGTATCTGTATAAATCTCAATATTTGTGTGACCATTAGCTTTATAGGTAATCCCATGTCCTGGAGTTGTCTTCAGATACCGTAATATATGAAACACAGCATCCATATGATACTTTGAAGGAGATTGTATAAATCTACTTACTATAATCACTGTATAGGCTATATCTGGGCGTGTGATGGTCAGATATATCAGTTTTCCAACCAATTGTTGATATTTTGTTATATCAACTTTCTCAGCTCCATCTTCTATATGCAATTTGTGATTTACTTCCATTGGAGTAAATGTAGGTCTACAACTTTCCATCTTCACGTCTTGTAACAGATCTAAAGTATATTTTCTTTGATTCAGAAAAATGTCTTGACCTGAGTATGTTACTTCAATGCCCAAGAAATAATGTAATCTGCCAAGATCTTTAATATCAAATAGTCTATGAAGATTTTCCTTTAACTTTTGGATTTCCTCTATATCATCGCCTGTGACAATGATGTCATCCACATATACCAATAGTAATGTCAATGTCTCCCCTTTTAAAGAATAACGTATGATCACTTACACTTTTTCGATATCCCAAATTCATAATACTGCTACTGAATTTCTCAAACCAGGCTCTTGGAGATTGTTTTAATCCATAGATAGCTTTCTTCAATCTGCATACCTTTTTCTTAGGATTCGGATAACCAGGAGGTAACTCCATATAGACTTCTTCTTTAAGTTCTCCTTGTAGAAATGCATTCTTCACATCTAATTGCCACATTACCCAATTTCGTTGAGCTGCAATACTAATAATAACTCTTATAGATGTAAGCTTTGCTACTGGTGCAAATGTTTCTTCATAATCAATCCCATATGCTTGGCTATATCCACGAGCTACTAATCTTGCTTTGTATCTTTCTAATGACCTATCTACTCTGTATTTAATTTTATATACCCACTTGCACGAAACTGTTTTTCTGTCTTCTGATAAATCGCTTAGTTCCCAAGTATGATTCTTTTCCAATGCATGAATTTCAGATTTCATAGCATCTACCCATTCCTTGTTCTTAGATGCTTCGAAGTAGTTTTTCGGAATTTGATGTATTTCTGCCTTTAGCACAAAGTTATAGTAACCTTTTGATAATCGATTATAGGAAATCTCTTCCCTTTTATGAGTGCAATAGGAATATCTGAGTCTTTTAAGTTTTGGTCTCCTGTTGTCTCTATATTTTTACTTGAATCATATGTTATTTCTCCCTCTTGATTCATAGGCTCTATTTGTCTTTGCCCAAATATATTTCTCTCCTTCTTTTTGTATACTTGAATTATGCTTTCTTCTGAAGTTTGATCTGTCTTTACAATAGACTTTTCTTCTTCTGATCCTTCGCTTGTACTAATCCGCGGTAGGATAACTGTTTCTTCAAAACTAGAATTAGATGGAGATTTGAATTTCTGTAATATGGAGTAGTTTAAAAAAAGGTTACATCCATAGAAATATACTTTCTATGAGATTTAGGATCATAGCAAATATACCCTTTCTTTTCACAGGAGTATCCAATAAAGATAATCTTATTGCTCTCGGATCAAGTTTATCTCTGAACTGTTAATGAACATGCACATAACAAACACATCCAAAAATTCTAGGAATAAGATGAAACGGATTATCTTCTGGTTTAATAATCTTGAATGGAGACCTTCTTGCAAGAATGACTGATGGAATTCGGTTCATGATATACACAGCAGTTAGAATTGCCTCTGGCCAAAAAAAAATTGGAACATTGTGCTCAAGGAGTAAGGTTCTAGCAATTTCTAAAATGTGCTTATTCTTTCTTTCAGCTACACCATTCTGCTGTGGAGTGTAAACACAAGAAGTCTGATGTATAATACCGTGAGCTTGAAGATATGACTCCAATTTAGTATCCATTACCTGACCTGGGGGTTTTAGCAGTATAACCGAAGTGGGTCTTAATCAGATTATGAACAAGTGGAAAAATCATAGATATTTTTGACTTAGATTTCATCAGGTAAACAAATGTAAGTTTGGAAAAATCATCAACAAAAGTAACAAAGTACTTAAAATTTTTTAATGAAGGTATCACACACGGTCCCCAAACATTAGAATGAATTAACTCAAAAGGAACAACTGATCTTGATTCACTACTAGGAAACGTTGCTCTATGATGTTTAGTTCTTTGGCATACATCACATTGAATAATCACATCACTAGGAATTGGAAATGAGACAAACTCTCTTATTTTTGAAACAAGTAAATGACCTAATCTACTATGCCAAATTTTTATTTCTTCTTCAGTAGTGGTAGCTCCCAATGCTCTTTTCTGCCTTAAATTCTGATCTCCAGATAGTACGTATAAACCATTGTGTAGTTCACCACGACCAAAGATTCTTCCCGTCTTCAAATCCTGAAAAACACAACCATATGGAGAGAATGTAACTGTACAATTCATATCTCTAACCAAGGAACTTACTGAAAGTAGATGTACTGGAAATTTTAGTATATATATCACTTAATTAAGTCTGAGATTATCCCTTTGAATTGCACCTTTTCCTTCCATAGGAATCAAAGAACCATTTGCTACTTTCACGTACTAAGGAGTTCAAGACACTTCATACTTTATAAGATTAGACTTGTTCCCTACCATATGATCAGTAGCCCCATAATCTATTATCCAATTAAACGAAGAAATGAAATCTTTAAGAGAGTAATTACCACTAATACTGTAAGAGGTGGGGGGACTCGATTCAGTCTTTGATGAAGAGGTTGAAGGTTGATCCTGTAGTCGTATTTCAATTTCTGCAATCTGTTTCTTCAATTCTGCTACTTCATCTATAGTATTCGTTTCAGCTTTCTTTTCTGATATAGTTGCCACATTACTGCCATAATCTGTGAGTTTCCTGTCATAATCTCTATATTCTGGAGGTTTTCCAATAATTTCCCAACAATGTTCTTTTGTATACCTCTTTTTTCCACAATATTTACACTGTAACTTGCTCTTATCATCATAATATTGGTTTCTGCCTCTTCCTCTACCTCTGCATGAGTCTCTTCTCCTCTGATAATTGCTCTGTCCTCTACCTATGAATGTCGATCTGTCAGTTTGAATATGATCACCTTTCTCTAAATTCTTTCGATCTTCCTCTCTTAGTAAGAGTGAATAAAATGTTCCAAAGTGATGGAAGTTCCTCTTTGCTCAGAATGTTTAACTTGATGGATTCATATTCTGGTGAGACTCCCTAGAGTAAATCGAACACTGTTCGAATTTCTTCTTCAGTAGTTTTATCCTTTATACAATGACCACTTATTTTCAATAATATGTCTTTGTTCATTCCACAGTTCTCGCAATTCTTTATAATACTCACTTACTGATCTAGTTTATTGGCGACACTTTTTTATTCTTTCAGTAATCTCATATTCTCTTGCTATATTCTTGTGTCTGGAATACGCTTCTTCCACTGCAGACCAGATCTCAGTAGCTGATTCCATATACATAAAAGTCTTACTGATAGAAGGATTCATTGATGGTATTAACCACGAACTTACAAGGGCATCGTCTTTGACCCATCTTTCATAATCTGCACTGCTTCCTTCTAGAGATGGTGGATCTTGTCTGATAATAGAAACTTTTCCTTTGGATCGTAATACAAGTTCCATAGACCGAGCCCACTCTCTATAATTTTTTCCATCTAGTCGAATGTTTGTAATTTGAAATGGTTCTGATTTTTTATCATTTCCATATACAGCTGGTATTGCTTCTTCTTTAAGTCTACTTTCCATGTTGATTTTCAGTAGTCTGAAACTAATGTTTTCTTTTCCAAATAATTCAATCAATGATGATCACTGTCCAAAGATTTAAATGATGCCTTGTTGTGGGATATCAATTGCGCAGGATATGTATGGTTAAGTCTGTCGCTGCCACTTCAAGTCTGTCCCATAAATGTCTGGACTGATCAATTGCTGCCAAAATCCGATTTATCTATCGTTAAGTCTGTCGCTGCCACTTCAATGCTGGACAATGAATAAACTTGCGCAGGAGAGATCTCACCAATATAATCGAAACCCAATGCTTCACGCCAAGAAATATGAAAGTAGACGATGAATAAACGTGCACAGGGAAAACGATTTCAAGATTTCACCATTCCACGACTTCACCAAGGCGATTTCACGATTTCACCAATATAATCGAAATCGTTGTTTGTTGATTTCAATGAATCAATACACGATGAATCAGGTTGCAGTCACTGCACGTTCAGTCCTTGCTATGAATAAAAAGAACTTCCTATCTTCTGTCCCAGCTTTCTTTAACAATTAATACTGAACAAGATTACTTACCTCTATGCTTTCCAGGGATTATTTGCTTCTGATGACTGCTAAAACTCCATATAAGGCTCTGATACCATGTCCGATTTCATCAAATATCAATGGAAAACATAACAAAATTAAACAATCAAATCAATATTGAAAAATGGGCAGAATCGACCCCTTCATTGGGCAGCCATCTGCTTCTATTTTTCTTATTCAGTTTCAGCCCTAATTACAACCCAGAATTTATACTAATCATATTCTAACTTAAAAGACGAAAATACCCCTACTAGCCAAGACACGATTCCCAATGGATCTGATCCGATCCGTTGGGTCCAGACACTTAGACATACTCTATCTATTTGAAATACATGTCTGAAATAAACTTTTAAACAAGACTTAAAACACTACACTAACAACCTCCCATCAAATTGATAGCTCCATGACTGAAGTTTCCTAACGTCGTAGAAGTAATTGGGAGGACATGATATATGATCAATCATGAACAATAACAACTTCATGAGTTTGTAATATCATTTAGTCACGAAGACATCCTTATGCTTCTTCTTTACATCTTTCTTCAACCAATAATATATAAAAGTCAAACATTAGTTCCACATTATGGCAATTCCATTCTTTTAATGAAAAACAAATCTTTAATGAAGTAAAATCCTTTTTTCAAATAAATAAAAACCTATTAATCATCTAAGTAAGATTGTCTATAACAAATAATTTCATGAATCCCTACATTATTATTAAAGGCCTTGGTAAATCACACAAGCTTTAAGGCTAAGCATTAACTTGAGTTTTAAGGACGAAACTCGAACCCAAAGCTTTATGGATAAGCATTAACCTGAGTTTTAAGAACGAAACTTGAACCCAAACAAATCAAATAAGACTCAAGGCCGATAGTCATAATTTCAAACGTGATTCCATGAATAAGACGATCTTTCTAGATTATCAAAAACAAGTTTGAGATATCATTCTTAAGGAATCTTTACCACAAAAAGCAAGAATTCTTGCAAGACTTTGAAATACATTTATCAAGATAGTAACAATTGCATTTTTAACATTGAATAACCTCCAATAAATAGCCAACAATATGAAGCACCTTAATCACAAAGGTCAACAAAAGGCCAACAATACGGAGGCATTAATCACATGAAAATGTAACTTTCAAGATAATAAGTTATCAAACAACAATAAGTACACATTTAAACAATGACTAAGTTTCATCAAAAGGCCAACAACGTGAAGCACCTTAATCACAAAGGTCTTGAACAAATGATCAACAACATGAATCTTAATCATGCCAAGAGATGCAACTTATTGTTTAAAACACACTTTTGATCCTATAAACAAGTTTGAACAACATCCAAAAATTTTAATACATTTTTCTTATCAATGAACCGGTTGAAAAATCATTTAAATGTTACAACTTCTCACACAATTTTCTTTATACCATGACAACAAACAATTGATAAATTAAAATTGCATATAAGTTGGAAAGAACACACTTGAATGAACTTGAATATGAATACCAAGTGAAGCCAACTTGGATCGAAGGGTCTGATATGTCTATGATATGAGCAATACACATATTATGCAAATACAATCTATACTTGGAATCGAAAATTTAATAGTGTTAATATTAGTGAGTATAAAAGACAAAATATTTCATGATGAGCTCAAAATAGAGCCCAAAACACATTAATAAACATGAATAGAAATGCCAATATAGGTCTTAAGATATATGAAAGAAGTCTTTGGAACAAAGAAATGAGTGTGTATTTGTGTGGACCCTCTTGTGCAAGTTGATGCGCATTCACATGACAGTGGACCATTGAGATATTATGGATGTGTCCCCCCTGAGGTAGGTTGCTGAGCTCCAACTCTTCTTGTTCTCTTTTTTCTTTTACCTTTATTTATTTTTAATTCACCACTATATTTCATGGATGATATATAATGTTCATTAATAATTAATTTTTCCTACCTTACTTTTTTAAGCATTATGTGGAGAGATGGCCAAGTTTCAGGTAAATAAAGGTCATTCTTAATTTTTGGCAGTTTATAGTTTCAGCTATCATGCTGTTTCCATCTCTCTTTTGAAACTTGGGCATTAGTCTTCTGCACAATTACCTTAGTGGCATTAAGCATATTAATATTACTATCGATGTTTGGTCTATCCATGAGTAAAACTCTGAAGCTAACTTGATGCTGCTTTATCTTAATATAAAATTGCATATCTGGTCCTATCCCAAATTGGGAGCAGTCCAAGCTTGAAACATTCTGTGTCTCTTTTTAGACGATTGAGACATTTCTATGTAACTTTGGTTCATTCAATGGGATTATGGAAACAATAGCAGAAGTTACCTAAATGGTACAAGTTTATGATGCATGGATGCTGTTTTACTTGTTGAATCTGGATGGTTTTTAGTAATGGAATATTTTAATACATCAAAACTAGTAGGAACACAAAAGTGTTGGAAAGAAACAATAAAGAATGATCTAGCTTATTGTGAGTTAACTGCTAACATGGCACATGATAGGGCTTTATGGAAACAAAGAATCCATGTAGCCAACCCCGTGTAGTATGAGAAAAGGCTTAGTTGTTGTTGTTGTTGTTATGTGGAATCTTGCTAACATGTTGCATTTCTTAGAAGAATAGCTTCTTGGTGTTTGACCTTTATAAATTGTCATGATTGCCCTTAAGTAAAGCATGACTCAAGGATAAGTATGCCATGAGATAGTTGCAGACCAAGTTGGTTCTATATATAAGCTAGGCTGCACCAACTTGATGCGCATTTCTAGCTTGAAACGAAAGGATAAGACAAAAAGGCAGAGAATACAACTCCCCTAACCACACACAGATTGAACAGCTGCTAACCTTAGTATTGCATATCCTCTCATTGGAGCACCCTCCCCCTTTCTTTTCCTGTTTGTCTTTGTGTATACAAAGTTTTATTGCTTGTTGTGTTCGGGAAGTTGATGGTTTGCGAAATTCTCTCTCTCTCTCTCTCTCTCTCTCTCTCTCTCTCTCTCTCTCTCTCTCTCTCTCTCTCTCTCTCTCTCTCTCGTCCTCTTTCCTAATATTTATGTATATATATATATGTGTGTGTGTGTAAATTCACATAGGTGTCTGGTGTTCGAACAATATGTGACCTTAAGAGACATGTATTATATTGAGCAATAGAAACTTATCTTACTTCAAAACTTCATTCTTTTCCTTCAATTTTCAAAATAAACAAAATTTTCAAAGTTACCTCGACTTCAAAATATCAAACCAAACGTCAAGAGTCGTGGACTTTCTTAGGTTGGCACGCTTCCTTATGTGCTTGATTTTTTTGAAACGAGGCTCTAATATCATGTAATGAAGACGATACTTCAATGTAGTAGCTGAAGGTTGAATAAATATCACCACAATGTAACTATCACAAAGCCTTTGAAAAGGCTATAGCCGAGTGTAACAAGGGCATACCGAAAGAGTAATGAACACAAAGCACACCAAATGAATAATAAATAATCTTTATTGATTAGCCACTAAGGGCTTTAAGTTTACAAATTATAATGGAGTTTAGGAGTATTTATAGAGAGGAGAATGTTGAAGAATATGAGTTTAGAGTCGTTTTTAGTACATATAATGTCTTAGGACAGTAAAATTGATGTTTAGAGTATTATTGTAATTGTTTGAAGTTGTAATGGCATTTTGGTAATTTTCTATACTAGGGGTATTTTGGTCATTTTACGTTTTACAACTCCTTATATAAGGACTGATAGGCTGTATTAGGGTAAGTGTTACAGAGATTAAGAAAGAGAAAGAGGGGGGTGGCCTCCATTAGAGGTCCGCCCCCTCCTTCGATCTCGATTGTTAAACTTCTTTTTTATTAATATATTCTAGTGTTTATTATCCGTTGTGTTTCTCGGCAATCTCAACATGGTATCAAAGCCAAAACTTTGAGTATCAGACAGATTATGGGGATTCAGCCAAAAAATTGTAAGTTGATTCAATTCTTTGGCTCATTGTTTTATTCTGTAATAACAAAAGAATCCATAGAAAAGGAGGGATTCTTTTGTTGATTACGTTCACAACAAAAAAGAAGGGAAATAAAGGGTGACTGTTAGAGAGAAGGAAACAGTCGAGGCAACAGGCAATGTAGTAAGAAGGTTACCAAGTCCAATCTTGGGCTATGGCACAGATTCAAGACCATACGGGCGTGACATGGGTTACTGCTTTCCAGGAATCAGGAGAGGAGATACTGGAATCTTCTGTGAAGGAATTGTACCTTTTGAAACATGAAGAGCACAATAATTCTTGGTTACAAGAGATTATAAAGGATGCTCTTTCCAAGCAATATTTGTTCAAGCTTAAAATTAAAGAGGACGTTTATGGTGATGAGCAACAAACCAAAGTATATATCCTCTCAGCAGAGAAAATTATTTTCTTTGCTGAGAGTAAACATCCTTTGAGTTTAATTCAGAAGAACATATGATATTCTACTGATGCTTCTTTGGATTGGTCTGATATATGCAGCAAAGTCGAAGTTTGTTTCTGGTTGTGCGACATTGCAAAATAAAGCATGGCAGAATGCCATTTATGTGGTCAGTGTTCACAGACTGATCGCTGATTACTAACAGGAACATGGGAATTGCCCATGACTTGGTGCAATTTGTTCGTCACTAAGACATCCATGATAAATGATGTGTTCTCATTGCTGATGAAGCTATTGTCATTCTTCTTCACGTGTTGCATAAAGCAATGGCTTTATTAAGAAAGAATGCTTGTCCTTCCTTTCTGCAAGGCCGTGGCCCATCATCACTAGAAGAAACTTTCTTGATTTTGCCTGGTTGTTGGGTATACCTCTCTATTTCTATTATTTGAATCTTTTTAAAAGGTAAGTTTATTTCTTGTGAATTTCAAATCCTAGAAATGGCAGTTATTCCTTGATTTTGTGGAAAGTAAACCAAACAGGTAGTTATGGAAACTTAATTTCCAGATTTGGTGGAATAATAAGATAAAAAGGGAAGCATTATCTCCACATTTTTTTTGGGAAAGAAAAAAGGGTAACTGTTATCCATCGTCTGTATAAAGAAAGTGACTGTAGAGAACGGAAAGATGGACAAAGAAGGTGGTTAATTGCCTACTGGTGGGCCCATCCTTCCCAAATATTATGTAATATGCCGAAAATGTCTGCGAGTTTATTGACATTTAATGGTCTGATCTATGACATCGATAATTCATTAGTCTTGTCTGATCTTGTGACAAATATGGCATAGATGCTGAAACCATCAAGTTTATCAATACATGGATGATTACAATGTGAGCAGGTGACATGAAAAAGACCATCTGCACGAAGTTGACTATAGTAGTTCAAGCGGGTCATTATCATTTTGATCATCTGACGAGGACACCTATGAAGATGGGATTTCTTTTCTTGATGAAAATCTAAATGGTGAACCTCAAAGAATAGAGGAGATTAATGATGGATCTCTTGATTCTGTTGTCAACATAATTTCTGATAATGATGCTCAAATAAGAAGAAGGAAAATGAATGATGTTGATTATAAGAAATTATATGATGAGATTTTTGGAAGAGAGGACTGTGAAACAGGTGCTTCACCTGCTCCGCCTAATGGTGCAGATGAGAATTTATGCGCAGATTTTACTAGAGACAGTGAAAATAAGTCACCAAATATTAAAGACAAGAAGAAATTTAGGATTCCTCGCCCAGAGGATGTCGAGCAGCGAAGGAGGCTGGTTAGTTGTGCGTGGAGAGAAGCTGAGCGGCGAGGGAGTCTTCCACCTTCTACGATTTTACTCATAGCTGCAATCTGCTGTTATGGCTTCCCAATTCATACTCATGTGAGAATGTGTTCATAGAGAACTGTTACATAAGCGTTGGTGATTATGGTATTGTAATTAAGGGTGGCTGGGATCAGTATGGAATTGCTTATAATTGGCCATCCACTCACATCCATATTCGTAATCTTGTGGTGAGTGCCAGAGTGTCTATAGGCAGTGAGATGTCCGGTGGTGATTTTACTCATGGAAATGGGATTGGTGGAGAATCAATTTATGGAAGATCTTTCCCTGATGAGAACTTCAAAATAAAACATGCCAGACCAGGTCTTCTGTCTATGGCAAATGCTGGTCCAGATACCAATGGATCATAATTTTTCATCACTATTGTCACAACCAGTTGGTTGGATGGCAAGCATGTGTTCGGAAAGGTTTTGTCTGGGATGGATGTTGTTTACAAAATAGAAGCAGAAGGGAAGCAAAGCGGCACACCCAAAAGCAAAGTTGTCATTTCCGACAGTGGTGAATTGCCACTGTGAAAGCCTGCCCTACCGTCTGAATTTTCAGCATCATGTAATCTCTGATTCTCCAATACTGTGAAGGAATTAATGTGAAGGAGTTGGTATTATCATAAATAAAGATTTAAAGGAGAGTGTAGTAGATATACAACGATATGGTGACCAAATCATGACGTTAAAATTAGTGTTAGGAGCAGAGGTTTTGAATATAGTTTGTGCTTACGTACCCCAAGTAGGACTAGAAGATAGTATAAAGACAGTTTTTTGGGAAGAGTAAGGTAAGGTGTTTCAAAAGATTCCACAAAGGGAGTTGATTTGTTTAGGAGGAGATTTAAATGGACATGTCGGTAAAGAGGCATTAGGATATCAAGGGATTCATGGAAACTTTGGTTTTGGGGATATAAACCAGGAAGGTAGGGTAAATTTTGCTATGGCATTTGATCTCTTTATAGTCAATACAATCTTCAAAAAACGAGATGAACATTTAATTACTTATAAGAGTGGCTTATCACAAACACAAATTGATTACTTTATTTGTAGGAAAAAAGATAGAGCGTGTTGTAAAGATTGGAAGGTAATTCTAGGAGAAAGCTTAACCACCCAACATCGACTTTTAGTTATGGATTTACAAATAAAAAAATGGACAAAGAAGAAAAGAGTGCATCGAGCTATTCAGACTAAATGGTGGAACCTCAAAAGCGAGAAAGAAGATATATTTAAACAGAAAGTCCTTCAAGGAGATGTTTGGAATTATGTTGGTACACCATGTGATATGTGGAACAATATGGCTATACATATTAGGAAAGTGGCAAAAGATGTGTTAGGTGTATCTAAGGGAGGCGTACTAGCACAAAAAGAAGCTTGGTGGTGGAGTGAAGTAGTGCAAAATAAAATCAAGACAAAGAGGGCATGTTACAAATTACATTATGCTAAGAAAACTAGTGAAACTTTAGAAGCTTATAAGAAAGCAAAGAAGGAAGCGAAAAAGGCCGTTAGTGAAGCAAAAGTTAAGATTTTGGAGGACTTATATAAAAAACTCAACTCAAAAGAGGGTGAAAGAGATATTTTTAGGATAGCTAGGGCTAGAGATAAGAAAACTAAAGATCTTAATTATGTTAGATGCATAAAAGACGAGGATGAAAAAATTCTAGTGGCATATAATGATATAAGGAATAGATGGAAAAACTATTTTTATAATCTTTTTAATGAAAATAAAGATGTTAGTATTAGTTTAGGAGATTTAGCCAAGTCAGAAAAGTATATAAACCACAATTTCTACAGACGTATTCAAAAGAATGAAGTCAAAGAAGCTCTTAAACATATGAAGGGTGGTAAATCGGTAGGACCAGATAATGTTCCTATAGAAGTTTGGAAAATACTAGGAGAAATATGAATCAGTTGGCTCACAAGACTATTTAATGAAATATGGAAAAACCAAAAGATGCCCGAAGAATGGAGAGCAAGTACACTTATATGGAACATTTTAGAACAAGGAAGACATTCAAAATTGTGGAATTATCGAGGTATCAAGTTAATGAGTCATACTATGAAATTATGGGAAAGAATTATCGAACGTAGGTTAAGACAAGTATCGAGTACAACAAAGAACCAATTTGGATTCATGCCAGGTAGATCTACTATTGAAGCGATTCACCTTTTGAGAAGTCTTATGGAACATTTTAGAGCAAAAAAGAAAGACCTTCACATGATATTTATTGGTCTAGAAAAAGCTTATGATAGGGTACTGAGGGAGGTTCTTTGGAGAACTTTGGAAAAAAGAGGTATCCCATTGACATATATTAACCTTATAAGAGACATGTATGATGGTGCAAAAACATGTGTGAGGACTCATGAAGGAACGACAGACTTCTTTGAAGTTAATATTGGGTTACATCAAGGATCAACTTTAAGTCCATACTTATTTATAATGGTGATGGATGAGTTAACAAAACATATTCAAGATGAAGTACCTTGGTGTATGTTATTTGCAGATGACATTGTATTAGTGGAGGAGTCTAAGAAAAATGTTAATAGAAAATTGGAACTATGGAGAGAAACATTAGAAAGCAAAGGCCTCCGACTTAGTAGAACAAAGACAAAATATATGGAATGTAAGTTTGATCATTTGGTTACTTCAGAGGATATAGAAATTAAAATTGGCACACATTGCATTCCCCAAAAGGAAAGTTTTAAATACCTAGAGTCAATTTTTTAGAGTGATGGAAGAATTGATGGAGATGTTACACATAGAATTAATGCTGGTTGGTTAAAATGAAGAGGAGCATCAGGTATTCTTTGTGATAAGAAGATACCATTAAAATTAAAAGGTAAATAGTATAGAGCAGTAATTAGGCCTGCCATGTTTTATGGTTCTGAGTGTTGGGCAGTTAATCATCAACATGTACAAAAGATGTCTATGACAGAAATGAAGATGTTGAGATGGATGAGTGGTCATACAAGAAAAGACTGTATACATAATGAGGTTATTAGAAACAAATTAGGAGTGGCACCAATAGAGGATAAAATGAGAGAACATCGTTTAAGATGGTTTGGACATATAGAAAGAAGATCAAAAGAAGAACCTGTAAGAAGGTTAGAAAAACTAAATTTGGAAAGTATTAAAAGAGGTAGAGGACAACCACAAAAGTGTTGGAAAGAAACAATAAAGAATGATCTAGCTTATTGGGAGTTAACTGCTAACATGGCACACAATAGGGATCTGTGGAAACAAAGAATCCATGTTGTCGACCCCGTCTAGTATGGGAAAAGGCTTAGTTGTTGTTTGTTGTTGTTTATCTGGTGCAACCTAGCTTTCATACTTCAGACTGCTTTTGATTACTTGATTGTGGTATTCTGGTAGAGATCAGAGGCATTGACAAACTAAGATGGGTGTTGCGGCATTTGGACTCTCTTGTTTGATCCTCTTGTTTGGATCCTTCCTTCTCGCTCAGGGAAAGGCTGAAAAGGATTTGAAGGAAGTAACTCACAAAGTTTACTTTGATTTGGAAATTGGGGGCAAGCCTGCTGGTCAAATTGTTATTGGCTTTTTTAGGTAAAACTGTTCCTAAAACAGTGTTAGGATTAAGACTGCACCTGGTCGAGGTGGTTATGTGGTGCACATTTGTTACCAAAACCTGACATTTGATGATGTCTGAGTTGGTATTGTTATAAAAACATATTACAATGAGCATCCGGATGGCTATGACCCTAAGGCACTTCCTGTACTTAGAACATAAGTTTCATTGGAGTTCATGGTCAGAGAGAGTTCATGTTCAAGTCAGGATTGAAGACAGCAAGAAAATCCCAGTGAAGGGTATGTTTTTCAGAGACAATAGTGTTGAAAGAGTGAGAGATGTTCAGAAAACAATATGAAGAAAATAAGAAAGAGAAGACAATCATGAAGGCAAATTTGAAGAGTTATTGTAGCCATGAAGCTGTTGAAAATGACAAATCAAGAAGTCTACATATTGCAGCAAAGAAGATTGCTTGGAAAATGGACAGCCAAGGGGCTGAAAAATTTAGAAAAATGCAAAAAATGAGTCTTTTTTCACTACATATGTATGAAAAATTAAATCATTGAAGAGGCTAGAGGAATTTGATGGTATAAAATGTGGCAGTATCACTAAGAAGCTTGAAAGTTAAACCTTGGGTTGCTTAAGTAAACAACCAGGAGGGCTGGAAAAGTGGTTGTAGTCACCATGTGAAAGGGCGCATACCGACTAGTATGAGCAGATGTTTGTATTCTGCTATTTTAGTGGTAGAGAGAGGGCACCCAACCAACACACCAGCTACAACCACCATGTGAAGGGGCATAGAAAAAGCCGTGTGAAGTGTGTATGGTGGAGTAGTACCTCCTATCACAAAAGATCAGCTTTCTCAAGAGTAGAAGAAACATGACTTTTAAGTGTAGCTACCAAATCACTTTATGAAGAAGAAGAAAGAGAGAGGGAGCAACCGACACCTATAGAAGGGTCGTGTGTTACCCATGTGTTCTTGATTGTTCAAGTTGTTTTTACAGAAGCCTCGAAGAAATTACTAGTGCACGTACGATGAGGAAAGAGAGAGGGAGCAACCAACACCCATAGAAGGGTCGTGTGTTACCCATGTGTTCTTGATTGTTCAAGTTGTTTTTATAAAAGCCTCAAAGAAATTACTAGTGCACGTATGATGAAGAAAGTCATGATGATAATCAGCCAGAAAGGCTGAGGTAATGATGTAGCCAGAGATGCTGCTTGAGATGATCAGCCAGAAAGTCTGAGTTGATGTTACAGCCATAGATGTTGCTTGAGATGATCAGCCAAGAGGGCAGAGGTAATAATGCAATCAGAGATGCTGCTTGAGATGATCAGTGAGGATGGTTGAGTTGATGTTGTAGTCAGAGATGCTACTTGAGATGATTAGCCATGAAGGCTAAGTTTATATTACAGCAAGAGATGCTGCTTGAGATGATCAGCCAGGATGGCTGAGTTGATGTTGCATCTAGTGATGCTGCTTGAGATGATTAGCAAGAAAGGCTGAATTGAAGATGTTGCAGCCAAGGAAGTTGTTGAAGATTAAACGAGTGATGAAGACAGATGAAGAATATTGCATGAAATTTTTGGCAAGTTTGGAGTTCGAAGTATCTCACTTCCAACTTGAGGGGGGTGTTGAAGAACATGAGTTTAGAGTCGTTTTTAGTACATATAATGTCTGAGGATAGTAAAATTGATGTTTAGAGTATTATTGTAATTGTTCGAGGTTGTAAGGGTATTTTGGTAATTTTTTGTACTAGGGGTATTTTGGTCATTTTACATTTTACAGCTCCTTATATAAGGGCTGATAGGCTGTATTAGGGTAAGTGTTGCAAAGATTAAGAAAGAGGGGGGCGACCTCCATTGGAGGTCCGCTCCTTCCTCCAATCTCGATTGTTACTCTTCTTTTTTATTAATATATTCTAGTGTTTATTATCCACTACGTTTTTCGGCAATCTCAACAGAGAAGAGGAAGTAAGAGGGAGAATACAAGAGGAAAGGAGTGAATGGCTGGCTGCCCCCAACGATTAGTGGCCTAGTGGGTCAGGGTTGAGCCCGATTGGCTCATTTTCTAACAGTTTGGTGAATAATTCCCTTGTCAAATAATTTTTGAGAGTAGAGCATAAATTCACCCCCATTATCAGACCTGAGAATCTTTACTTAAGTTTGAAATTGATTCTCAACTAACTTATGAAATGAAGGAAATAAAGCGTCTACCTCATTTTTTGACTTCATCAAATAAATCATGGTAAATCTTGAATAATCATAAATAAAGATGACAAAATATCGATGGAATGAGCAATAACATCTAGCCGAAATTAAGTGTACCACGTGTATCAATGATAGAAATGCAAAAGCATAAAAGAAAACGGTATTTGATCTCTTATGGAGAGTTTCATCATAATATGATAATATAAAAAGTAATAGACTGAGTAGAGAGGACCTACCATCCCTGCATACTCTATATTCACTGTTGATTAGAGAAGAAGATACAAGAAATTTTGAAAATTTTTATTCATAGGGCAGTTCCAAAGCAGCATTTGCCGATAGAAGAGCTCTACAAAGTCGAAGTAGGGGATATCCTACCACAAGAAGAGGACGGTAAGGTGCCTTCCAATAAGATGAAAAGGATAAGCTAAAATGCATTTACTATGAAAAGAGTAGGTATACAACAAAACAATGTTGGGATCTCGTTGGCAAACCTCCTCAATTTAAAAACAAAACTTGTGCTGCAGGTACCTTAGAAAAGAAGACTGAAGAAGAGAAAAATCCAGCGCTTGCACTTGTTATAAAGAGATTAGAAGGGATAGAGAGCCAACTTAACAAGACAGCGAGCACTTCTATAAGACACCAAGCATCAGTTGCAGCTACAATGTCAAGAGAGAAGAACTCCAACTATGAATTCAGTAACATAAATTCTTCTAGAGTTCGTTTTGTTTGGATAATTGCTTCAGGGACTTTAGATCATATGGTAGGAAGTACTCATGGTATTTTTTAAAAGGGAAGTTGAAGTTAATGTTTTGAACTGTTATACCTCTTTTACATGTGCATGATATTCCAATGAACTTATTATCTATGAGCTCTTTAGTGAAAAATTCAAGACGCTAAGTAACTTTTCTGTCTTCTGGCTATGTGTTTCGGGACCCGAAGAGGAAGAAAATCTTTGGATGTAGTAGTATAAAGAAGGGCTATATTTTCTAGAGGAAAAATGTCATCTTATGCAAGCATGTGGTTTTATGACAGATAGAAGATTCGAAGATCAGTTTTTAGGGCATTCACCTTTATCTAAATTGAGAGTTGTCTTACCTGATATATCTAGGAATTTGAAAAAGATTAATATTGAATGTGATGTTTGTCAGTGTTCTAAACATGTTAGAAACTCTTTGAACACCTTTGCTGCCCATAATATTCTCTGATGGTTTTGTATTCCTTCTTGATCTCTAGATTTTTTTTCATAATTTCATATTCTTTTGTTATATTCCTTTTTCTGGAATATGTGTTTGCTACAAATTTTCAAATTTCAGTAGGGTTGTCCATGAATATAAACGTTTTTCCAATAGAAGGAATCATCGATTGGGTTAACCAAGAGTTAACTAGGGCATTATCCTTTGCCTATTTTTCCTCTCTATCCTGATTATAAGCCTCTCATTCCTTGTATCTGTCCTCCATCTCCCCCTTAACTGCAATCACCTTTGAAGAAACAGTTGGTGTGCAACATGTCATACTCTAACGGCCCTTGAATAGACAAGCGAAAGGAATGGGAGCTTGCTGGTTGTACCTTGTATAGATTTTCTGACTCCTGAGGATGACTGAATCTATCAATAAATAGCTCAGTTTTTTTCTTACCTCGACATCACACTAATGTACACGATTTGGACCTTCTTCGCACCGCTTTTCCCCTTGTTTTCATGCATTTAAGGCTCTAATACCATATGGGCGCAACATTAGGGAGAACAAGCACTCGTTGCCAATCAGCCTCTTGTGCTGTTTACAACAGTCACTCTCTCTTTTATTGATATTATGTATTAGTCTCTAGGGTTGAAGCCCTGGAGACTTAAATACATACCGTACATGAAATATTACGAGTATGTCATTAATAAAGTGAAAACAAAGGAACCTTTAAAAACAAAAAAGAAGTAACAGTTGGTCATAGACTGAAATAAGCTTTGACTACATCCAGTTGTTCCTCTCAACAATTACAACGAGAGCCAAGAATCCTCTTAAATAGGTGAGGCAACTGATTGGAATTGGGAAGATAATCCTTCCAATTGCGTAGGAGGCTTCTCCTCCTTTGTTAGGGTTATTTTCCTTTTCACGTTTGGGTCTATTTCGGCTAAGGTTCTGGGCCTAACCCAAGTCCAGGTATTACACATTCAGACTGCAGCAACGTGCCTAGTAAGTCCTCCAAATTACTGTATTGAGTTATGGAGTGTGTAGAATCACGTGCAATTCAAATAGTCCTGGGCTTTACAAGGAATAGACCTGTACCTGACAGTGATGAATATGTTTCGTGGAGAGGGTTTATGTAACCGTATTGTGTTGTATTTCTGATGCCTTGCTCGACTGGGTTTTGTTTGGCTCACCTAAAGCAGTTGCAGTTTCAGTTGCTTTGGGATGAAGTGATTATGCTGTACAAGTTTTGTGATTGTTTGATATGGGTCTGGATCCACCATGGTCAACTCTGAATACTATCTTAAGCACCATAAAAGGATTGGTAATTGATGTTTCTTGCAGGTTGTGTTCGCTGGATTTTCAGCTGACTCTCTAGCCCAAAGGATAATTGACTGCAAGCCAAAGCTTGTCATAACCTGTAATGCTGTTCGCCGTGGCTCTAAAACCATACATCTGAAAGATATTGTTGATTCTGCTCTTGTTGAATCAATCAGATTTGGGGTATCTGTAGGTGGGTGAACTTGCAGAGTTGGAGAGCTTTTAGTGGCCTTTTGCTATTTGATGTGATTATAAACCTCGTGTTTAATATCATTCTCTTTTCAGATAACACTCTTGTAAAGGTTAATTAAGTTTGGAAACATGAAATTTCACCTTATTTGTTGTTCTTTTGTAATCCTTGTTGCTTTGCTGTTCCTGTATTTTTAGCTTTTCTGACTAAGTGTGGGTAATGGCTAAATTCTGGTTGAGAATCGGAAGGCTGAAACCATAAGAAAATTCATATGAGAAATCATAAATCACATCTTCAATATATTTCTCATTGTACCAGCCGTTCTCCTGTCAGTTGAAGATGGTTAAGTTAGTTAGCTAGAAGTTAGGGGAGTTATTGGATGATACACTTGACAATGACTAGGATCCAAGTGGACAGGTTGCCAGCTATCCAATCATGATACTTGGAGGTTCCATTCATCCAGTTGGTTTATGCACCATGAAGGGGGGATGACTGTTCTAGAAGCTGCAAGTAGATGAAAAATCATAAAGGATCACATTAACTTGCTATTATGCATTAGTTGCATTTCAGTTTTTAAGAGAGTGCTAGGAGTTCTCAATTAAGTCATCTTGTTGGTCCTTTTTTTTCTCTTGTCAATTTCTCCTCTTTGTTTGAAATGCATATATTAATATGTAAACACCGACTACTCAATTTTTTTCTTTTGTTTCTGTCAAAATTGTCCATAGCATTTCTTAAGAAATGCCACTGCAACAATAGACCTGTGCTACATATTCTCTTTTCCCTGTTCCCCCTAGTTTAGCTTTTCTTGTACTTGCTCCTTTTGGTAAGCTGAAACAATTCAATGCAGAAAGGAAGCGGAATCAGAGACCTAGGATGATGAAATAACCAATAATATAGTCTGTGGCAAGTGCTGAATTATTTTGTCTAGGATCCATTTCTATTATGTTTCTTGTCTATTTTAGACAACTCTCCTTCCAAATGTAGTCATCAATTTGCTTTTACTTATCTTTATTATAAAACAGCATATTTGTCTAAATCTACCTTCATGTTCAGATATTTGCTTGACGTATGAGAATCAATCAGCGTTGAAGAGGGAATCAACAAAATGGCAAGAGGGAAGAGATATATGGTGGCAGGTCAGTTAAATTCTTCTCAGTTAGGTTGCTTATGTTTTTCTAGTCGACTAGTAAAAAGTGACCTCATGTAAAGTGCTTAAGAAGAATCTGTGAATTCACGTAAGGCACCCAAGGTCCCTCTGGTCTATGAGTTTCTGCATTATCTTTTACTCTTTTCTAATATGACACTGGTTTAGTTTTTTCTCCACATTTGATGAGCTTAAGGTTTATCTAAAGAAGCATAGTTTGTGTGCAACAATTTCCAAATAAAAGAATTCTGGGGTCTACCCTGATAATTCTAACCTTCATCGCGATCATTCTTTTAATATCATTTGCCTGATTTAGAATTCTTTTCATGGATTTCATTGCTATCTGGATTATTTTGACTTAAAAGATTGTGGGAAACGTGGGATGCCCAAAGCTTGTAACAATTTAGATGGGAAGCCTTTAACTCTCTGTCACAGGTTTTCCATTTTTTTGCATATCTTTCTTCTGTATTAATGACAAGTGAAAATGATGAAGCCTAGGTGGCACGTTTTGCTATACTTAAAGTTCTGGAGAAAAATGATGAAACAGATTGTCTGAGTAGCGCATCTGACAGTACATATCTGGAGCATGTAACACTTTCGAGATATGATTCGCCTCGTAAGATGCTTTACAACCTTTACCATGATATCTATATCACCTGCATATATAATGAATGCGATTTTTTGTGTGAAAACAACTAAAATCTGCATATATCAACCTTGATGAATGTAACGTTTTCTTTCTTTATTTGAACCACTCGTCACAATTCAAATAACACACTTTTTTATATTTTTAAATAGTTTCTTGCTTGTGGCATGAGGAATGTTTTGAAATTTGGATTAAATCTTCCATCTTGTTATTGTCCATTGAAGGTTAAAATTAAAACTTAACATGTTTCTGTTTTTTTTTTGTGTGTATAAATTTGGCAGAATGTAGTAGTTTCTCACAAGTAGGTGGTAATTTTATGTTGTCAATACAATGAATGGAGCAATTCTGAAAAGCCACGCCATAGACTTCTAGTTCTACCCATATCAATAACAAGCAAAAGTTTGTGGTTTTAACATAGATATAATCCATGGCTACTATTAGTATCTTGCAGATTGTACCCTTTCTACCTAGATCTTAAAACATGTTTTTCCTATCTTTTTTTATATTGTGGAAGGCTACAGAGGCCATTATAGCCCCTGGGGCTGACAAATAGGAAATTGTGTTTAGCTTTCTGCATCTTTTCCTACAATTCTATGTGACTAGATTTCCTCAAGTTAGTTTGAATTTCTTATGTGAGACTGTTGGTAGGAAATTGTCTTTATCTTTTTGAGTTTTCTTGACTATTCTATTGTGACTGGATTTCATGAAGTGGTTAGTATGAATTTTCTGATCCAAGGTTTTGTTTGGATGTTTCCTATAATTGTTGTCTCTCAGGATACAATCCCAAAGTACCCAACTGAATGTGCAGCGGAGTGGGTTGATGCAGAAGATCCACTTTTCCTATTGTATACAAGTGGAAGTACCGGAAAGCCAAAGGTGAACCTTATTGCAAATTCACTTCATATATTCCTTACCTTACCTACCTAAGCCTTTTCCCACACTAGGTTGGGTCGACTAAAGGGTGCAACACAAGGACTTCCTAGGAGGTCACCCATCCTAGTACTATTCTTGCTGAAGCATGTGTAACTTTAGAGTTCAAATGGGATCCATTGCATTAATGTTGGAAATGTCGTACCTCTTGAAATCTGACAGTTTTATGCTGGATATCGGCAGCCTATTGCAGCCCTCCTCCTTTATTCAGGCTTGGGACTAGCCATACAATCACATTAAATTCACTTCATAGTATACTCTCTAAAGTTGTCAATGTATTGTCCCTAGTGCAGGGTGTTTTGCATACAACTGGAGGATATATGGTATATACTGCAACTACATTCAAATATGCATTCGATTACAAGCCAACAGATATATATTGGTACGCAAGAAATGGAAACATATCATATATTTCCTTGGTTGTACCCATTTTGCTTCATGTGATTTGAGTCCTTGTAACAAGAAGATGCTTTATGCTGATATAATTGAAATTTGTTATGAAGTTTGTAATAGTGCTTTTTAACTTTCTAACCAGTGAAATTCTGGGTACAATCTTTGTCAGGGCTCTCTGAAATTACATATGTCAATCAATAGATGCATCTACGTCCTTAGATGAATTGATTGTTTGTAGGGCCTTGGCTGCGCTCATTTCTTGGCCATGAATTTTGTCTTGAAAATGCTGTGACATAGGTTTTGTCACCCCAACAAGGATAGTTGTGATATATATATATATATATATATATATATATATATATATATATATATATATATATATATATATATATATATATATATATATATATATGTAGAGAGAGAGAGACGTGTATTTGGTGTAATTGCTTTTGTATGTTTCATCTGACATGAATTCATTAGTTAAAAACAAAGATAGAATTGGGTGTCTTTTCAACAATTTTAGAAGTAAAAACGAATCTCTGTTATTTGAAACTCTAAATCTAATGCCCTAGCATTTGAAGATCATAATATTTAAGAGTTTAAGTATTATATGCAACATGTACTAATTGCATGAAGAAGCTACATTACACATCTTATGATTATTTTATTATATTTTAAATGCTAATTTACTTTAAGATTACCTCATTCACATTTCATGTCGCCACTTCCCTTTTATTATCAGTTTGAGTTCTGACTTGATTCCATTCTATCTCTATTTATGCTTCTAAAACTACTACTGCTTCATGCACCTCACACTTTCTAAAGCCATTTGCTGCTCCCACTTCCAAGACTGTTTACCTTGAAAGATACTATATTTATAGGGTCAAATTTACAAGAAACAACAAACAAGTGAAAGGAATGCTTGAAATGAGTGTTGTTCGACGGGTATCGTATCGTGTATCGTCTTGGTCCATACGTATCATAGTGTATCATAATTTAATATTAAAAGATTAGTAAAAATCCAGAAACAATATGAAAAAATTATAAAAAATCTTATAATTACAAAGAATTCATATAATGCAAAGTTTAGTACATATTGATCATTCAGCATTCAATAATTGAAAAAAAGTACATATTTTGAAGCAAAAAATAAAATACATTTACATTTAAATATTGTAATCAAGATCATCAACTAAATAATCTTCATCTTCTCCTTGTTGAAGATCCTCACCACCTTCTGCTTCAAAATCAAAATCTTTATCTCCTTAATAATGTTGTGGCACTCCTTTCAAATTAATCTATGCAATGTCTTCTTTGGTTAGGAGTGCATTTTCTTCGTTATCTTCCATAATTCACTCCTCTAATATATCAAAATTATCCAAACTTATTGGATCAAATTGACTTTCTTCTCTATTTACCTTTTTTAATTGCCTATAAGAAAGAAAGAAAGGCAATTAGTAAATAATATTAATAATTGAAGTCAAACAAAATATTGAATTGAATCTTTAAGTAGTAACTAATACAAGATTACCTTTGGCAAAGCCACATATTACAACGAATGAAAACTAAGTCATTGAGTTGCTTATGTTCCAACCTGTTGCGCTTTTTTGTATGGATGTGTTCAAAGACACTCTAATTCCTTTCACAACCTGTTGCACTATAGGTTTGGCTCAGAACTCTTACTCCAAATATCTAAGGTTTGGGCAATCACTTTCAAACCTATTCCACCAATCATCTGTAGAAAAAGGCAAACATTAGAGACTTAATCCACAATAATATAAGATTTAAGAAACTTAAATACAAAGATAAATAATTTACCTGGGCACATATTAGTGCGGTTGCGAATTGCTACGGGCAAACCCATTAAGTGAAGAGCATTATCATAGATCTCCATCTCTCGATGTATAGCACAATCAATGATGCCTCAATTAACCTTATCGTCCCTTTTGAAGCTTGTTGAGTACTTGAATATTGTGTTTAGGTAATATGTTGTTGCATGAATAGGTTGATGCAATTGTTTGTTCTATTATTATCTATAATGCTCCATACTGGCACATAATCCTTCTTTCTTCCATTAAAATTATTTCTAATGGCTTCTTTTGCCTTATCTATGGCTTCATAAAGGTAGCTCATAGATGGTTTCTCCTTGCTATTAGCCAATCTCAAATCCTTCACTAAAGGACATATAGTCTTCAACAGTCTAACACGTGCATTTCAAAATGTTCTCCTAAAGACTGTCTCTAAAATCTCATTCAACTTTCTATTTCTTTTATTTTGAGACAACTCTGCAAATTGTTGTCACTCATCTGAGGAGAACATTCTCTTTAAGGCTTGCTTTTATCTCACAATACTTTATACATATAAGAAATTAGTTGCAAACCGAGTTATAGTTGTACAAAAAAGCTCTGCACTATCTGTATATCTCTGAGTTGGGGGCTTCCACGGACGTCATACAACACTTTCTTTCGAGCCTTGAACACCAAGGATGGGAGAGAGAGTGTTGGGAGCTCTGGACACACGTTTAGGGAAGCAAACAAAAGCCAAAAACCCACAAAATTGTGGGTTTATGTTCGGCTTTAAAAGGGTTCCTGCGCGTATCACCCGTATCATACGATAGGAGCGATGTGGCACGATAATCTATTCCGTGCGATACAAGTGGTTGTATCGTATTGTGGCATCCCACGTTGCGATACAGATAACACTGCTTAAAACCTTCACCGATTGGAAATTGGCTTTTCATTCTTCTAATTTGAGAAGCTCATACTATGTGAAATTCAATGTTCGGCATAGTTACTTCATCATAGTGTTCATCAAAGGATGAAACTTGACAAACTGAGGTTTTTTGTCATCATCATTAACATCCCGATGAATATCAATCTTGTAGTCTTTAGTTTCTCCATGTATAGTTCATGTAGGCGTGTCCTTTTGATTTGGTTATCTGACAACTTTAATGGTGATATCTTTTTCAAGTTGGCAGTTAAAGTGATATTGAATTGGTCATTGATTCATTATTGCACACTTCTTTTCAGGTGTACTGCTGATTGTGGTTGGATCACTGGACACAGCTACGTTACATATGGCCCATTGCTAAATGGAGCTACTGTTTTAATATATGAAGGGGTAGCAGCTATGAACTTTTCCATCTGCATGCCATGAGATATCTCAACTATTTACTAATAATGATTGTGTGATCATCATATAAACTTCATGGTTCATTTCCTTTAAATACTAATGAATATCAATTGCAACATATTTTGCATGCTGCTTCTCTGCTTGTGCATTATAAAAGTACGGTGAAGAGTTGGTGTTAACACTGAGATCCATTTTTTGCTGAATTAGTTTTGCATTGTTATTGCATGGTTATAATGAAGTTATGCATTCTGTTTGGGAGAAGGATATCTGATGATTCTGATATATGCTTTTTGAAGAGAACATGGCACTTTTTGCCCATGACAGAGAAAGACAGTCCGAGAAGATGAAAACCTAGACCAATCTTTTAGTGAAGTTTATCTCAGGAACTACTAGAGGAATGTTATCAAACACAAGTTAATGGAAATAAACATATGATTGCAGCAAGTACACACATGTTGAGCTGCTTATGCATACACATCTTTAGAGATTTATATGGTTTCTGGTTTTTGTGAATTAAATTTTTGGATTACTAAAGAACATCAATTTGAACCAGAGTTGTTTCTAGAAGTCTGGGTTCATTTACAAATTCAGTGTTATAGTCATGTCTCTTCTTTTCCTTTCCTTTTCATATTTAGTTTAACCATATCTTAGATTTCGCAAATTGCTTCCCAGATGTACATAATGGCTGCTTGATGGTCAAGTTGTATTTATTGTTTAACAAGTACGACATCCTTTTTCTCTTACTATGAGAGTCATAACTCACAGTGAGGCATACTGCCAGGATTATCCTTCAATACTACATATCATGACTGATGTCGTCTATCTGCAGGCTCCAAATTACCCAGATGCAGGACGATGCTGGGAAATTGTTGATAAATTTAAGGTGACAATATTCTACACAGCCCCAACTTTGGTGCGATCCCTTATGCGAGAGGGTGATGAGGCAAGTGTCTATCTGGTTCTATTTCTCTTCCGTTTTCTTGTTACTGAAATGACCTAAGAAACACTTTATGCGCTAACAAACTTGTTTGGACTTATGGGTGGAGAACTCTCTTAGCTGTCTACAAAGGGTGATTTAGTGGTACTCGGTACTGCAAGGTAGCGAGTGGAGGCTTGTTTCACAAGACTTCATGGTGTACTGCAAAAATGATAACAACAACAACAACAACTAAGCCTTTTCCTGTACTAGACGGGGTCGGCTACATGGATTCTTTGTTTCCACAGATCCCTAGCAGTTAACTCATAATAAGCTAGATCATTCTTTATTGTTTCTTTCCAATACTTTTGTGGTCGTCCTCTAGCTCTTTTAATACTTTCCAAATTTAGCTTTTCTAACCTTCTTATAGGTTCTTCTTTTGATCTTCTTTCTATATGTCCAAACCATCTTAAACGATATTCTCTCATTTTATCATCTATTGGTGTCACTCTTAATTTGTTTCTAATAACCTCATTATGTATACAGTCTTTTCTTGTATGACCACTCATCCATCTCAACATCTTCATTTCTGACATAGACATCTTTTGTACATGTTGATGATTAGCTGCCCAACACTGAGAACCATAAAACATGGTAGGCCTAATTGCTGCTCTAACTCCTAATTTGTTTCTAATAACCTTATTATGTATACGGTCTTTTCTTGTATGACCACTCATCCATCTCAACATCTTCATTTCTGTCACAGACATCTTTTGTACATGTTAATGATTAGTTGCCCAACACTCAGAACCATAAAACATGACAGGCCTAATTGCTACTCTATAATATTTACCTTTTAACTTTAATGGTATCTTCTTATCACAAAGAATACCTAATGCTCCTCTCCATTTTAACCAACCAACATTAATTCTATGCGTAACATCTCCATCAATTCTTCTATCACTTTGAAAAATTGACCCTAGGTATTTAAAACTTTCCTTTTGGGGAATAAAATGTGTGCCAATTTTAATTTCTATGTCCTCTGAAGTAGCCAAATGATCAAACTTACATTCCATATATTCTGTCTTTGTTCTACTAAGTCGGAGGCCTTTGCTTTCTAATGTTTCTCTCCATAGTTCCAATTTTCTATTAACTTTTTCCTTAGACTCCTCCACTAATACAATGTCATCTGCAAATAACATACACCAAGGTACTTCATCTTGAATATGTTTTGTTAACTCATCAATCACCATTATAAATAAGTACGGACCTAAAGTTGATCCTTGATGTAACCCAATATTAACTTCAAAGAAATCTGTCATTCCTTCATGAGTCCTCACACATGTTTTTGCACCATCATACATGTCTCTTATAAGGTTAATGTATGTCAATGAGATACCTCTTTTTTCCGAAGTTCTCCAAAGAACCTCCCTCGGTACTTTATCATAAGCTTTTTCTAGATCAATAAATATCATGTGAAGGTCTTTCTTTTTTGCTCTAAAATGTTCCATAAGACGTCTCAAAAGGTGAATCGCTTTAGATCTGCCTGGCATGAATCCAAATTGGTTCTTTGTTGTATTTGATACTAATCTTAACCTACGTTCGATAATTCTTTCTCACAATTTCATAGTATGGCTCATTAACTTGATACCTCGATAATTCACACAATTTTGAATGTCTCCCTTGTTCTTATATATGGGTATAAGTGTACTTGCTCTCCATTCTTCGGGCATCTTTTGTTTTTTCCATGTTTCATTAAATAGTCTTATGAGCCAAGTGATTCCTATTTCTCCTAGTATTTTCCAAACTTCTATAGGAATATTATTTGGTCCTACCGATTTACCACCCTTCATATATTTAAGAGCCTCTTTGACTTCATTCTTTTGAATACATCGGTAGAAATTATGGTTTATATACTTTTCTGATTTGGCTAACTCTCCTAAGCTAATACTAACATCTTTATTTTCATTAAAAAGCTTATAAAAATAGTTTTTCCATCTATTTTTTATATCATCATTTGCCACTAGAATTTTTTCATCCTCGTCCTTGATGCATCTAACATAATTAAGATCTTTAGTTTTCTTATCTCTAGCCCTAGCTATCCTAAAAATATCTCTTTCACCCTCTTTTGAGTTGAGTTTTTTATATACATCCTCCCAAATTTTAGCCTTTGCTTCACTCACGGCCTTTTTCACTTCCTTCTTTGCTTTCTTATAAGCCTCTAAAGTTTCACTAGTTTTCTTAGCATAATGTAATTTATAACATGCCCTCTTTGCCTTGATTTTATTTTGCACTACTTCACTCTACCACCAAGCTTCTTTTTGTGCCGGTATACCTCCCTTAGATACACCTAACACATCTTTCGCCACTTTCCTAATATGTATAGCCATTATTGTTCCACATATCACAGGGTGTACCAACATAATTCCAAACATCTCCTTGAAGGACTTTCTGTTTAAATATATCTTCTTTCTCGCTTTTAAGGTTCCACCATTTAGTCTGAATAGCTCGATGCACTCTTTTCTTTTTTATCCATTTTTTTATTTGTAAATCCATAACTAAAAGTCGATGTTGGGTGGTTAAGCTTTCTCGTGGAATTACCTTCCAATCTTTACAACACGCTCTATCTTTTTTTTTACAAATAAAGTAATCAATTTGTGTTTGTGATAAGCCACTCTTATAAGTAATTAAATGTTCATCTCGTTGTTTGAAGATTGTATTGACTATAAAGAGATCAAATGCCATAGCTAAATTTAAAATCTCCCTACCTTCCTCATTTATATCCCCAAAAACAAAGTTTCCATGAATACCTTGATATTCTAATGTCTCTTTACCGACATGTCCATTTAAGTCTCCTCCTAAACAAATCATCTCCCTTTGTGGAATCTTTTGAATCATCTTATGTAACTCTTCCCAAAAAGTTGTCTTTATACTATCTTCTAGTCCTACTTGGGGTGCGTAAGCACAAACTATATTCAAAACCTCTACTCCTAACACTAATTTCAACGTCGTGATTCGGTCACCATATCGTTGTATGCCTACTATACTATCCTTTAAATCTTTATTTATGATAATACCAACTCCGTTTCGACCCTTTTCTTTACCTGAGTACCATAATTTAAAACCGGTATCCTCTATCTTCTTTGCTTTTTCTCCAACCCATTTTGTCTCTTGTAAACATAGAATATGAATCTTTCTCCAAATCATAGTATCTACCACCTCCATTAGCTTATCGGATAATGTTCCGATATTCTAAGAACTAATACGAATCTTATTATCTAGGACTAGCTTCCTTACCTCCTGCATCCATCCATATTCAAAATGCGGAGACCCTCTCTGAAAATTATTCACTATATTCGAGGAGCAATGTAGTGGGACTAACTTTTTTACCCACACCCGTCCATGATGTGGGAATCCTCTCTGCAATTGATTTACTACATTCGGGCGAAAATGTAGTGGCCCTTACTTATTACTGCATTCGGGCTCTACAGTACGTCGCTAAGTGGGGACGCCCCAAAGCAATGCTCATAATTTTTGTAATCTATGTTATAAAATCCAACGAAGTTTTACATTGGCTGTTGAAAGCCTAACACAACCCTCCTCCTTTATCCGGGCTTGGGACCGGCAATGCAAGGGTGATCCCTTGCAAAAATGATAAGTTTGAAAAAAATTTAAATATCCTGAAAATCTGCTTACATATGCCCATGATACATTTCTTATATGGTCAAATTTGCTATGCGATGCTCAATGTGTATCACAAATCATGATTGCTAGACTATGCATATACAACCCTTATCTAAAAGTATATAATTTTCTTCCTTGTCACAAAAACGTGGGATCTCATGCATGGACCTGCCATAACCGTGTCGTCTCAAACACTAGTGAGGTTTTATTCATGGAGCTTTAACATAGTTTATGAGAAAGGTTGTCAGCTAATGCCCTCTTTCTTTTTTATAGTATAGTAGTATTCTGTCCTGTGTGGGTGTCATTGTTGTAATGCTTCCTGTCATCTTTTTTTTTGGTTGAGAGGATCTGGGTCCAACAACCCAGAAACAACAGAACCCTATTAGCCCCCAGGTGCAGAGCACTTAGCAACCTCGTGAACAATGTTTCATCCTTCTAATGTTTAGGATATGCGGTTTAAAACTTTAAATGTTTTATCCCCATGATGCCTGAACAGACATGGAAATAAGGCTTGAATTTTTAGCAAATCTGTGTGGGTTTAATCTCTCTTTTTCAAACTTTAATATAGCTTCTTGGGAAATCCATTCAAATAAAACTCATGTTGATTTTATGTATGCAGTTTGTGAATCGCTATTCTCGAAAGTCCTTGAGAGTTCTTGGAAGTGTTGGTGAACCAATTAATCCAAGTGCATGGAGGTTATTATCTATATTTTTTCTAGCTAATTACAACTTATTTTCCTATATCAAAGAACACTTTGATGCATTCTTTGGTCTTTCTCTTTCAGGTGGTTTTACAACGTAGTTGGAGACTCAAGGTGCCCTTATCTCTGACACTTGGTGGCAAACAGAAACTTGGTGGCTTCATGGCATATATCAACTTCCAATGATTATTTGAATGTTAAATTTGATTCTGTGTGAGTGGCAGGCAGTGAACATTACGTAATATAGGTTCCCTCAGTAAGTAGCAACAATTCAATTCAAGGTTACATACCACATGTGCATCTGCTCAAGTGGTAATGGAGAAATGGGTTTTCTTGAGGCAGTCTTAGGTTCAATCTAAGTGACCAAGCCTATACATAAATAAAGAAACTTATCATATTCGTGCATTTCTGTCTTTGGGACTGAAATTCTTCCTGTTGCTTGCAGATAACTCCACTACCAGGTGCTTGGTTAGAGGCCTGGTTACCTTCAACTTCTCTTTGGAGTTCAGGTATTTGCATGCAAAGCTTAGATGTTCATTTTATAATTCTAATGAATTTGTTTGACCTTCTTTTCCAGTATTTCACTTTGCCTTTATCACTGACAAATTCTTTGTTGTAACTGTAGCCTGTTATAGTGGATGAGAAAGGAAAAGAAATTGAAGGAGAATGCAGTGGATATTTGTGTGTAAAGAACTCATGGCCTGGCGCTTTTAGAACTCTATATGGTGATCATGAGAGATATGAAACAACTTACTTTAAGCCTTTTCCTGGCTATTATTTCACAGGCGATGGTTGTAGTAGGTAATCCATTATGAGTTGGCATCGTTGTTTTCATCCTTGAGTAATTATAATTTAATCTGTTTGTTTTCTCAGCTAGTGTGCATTGTTGTAAATGGACTAAAACTTGTTTATCTTCTCTGAAATTACTAAATGGCATATTCTTAAGGTGGTTACTCTGTTTTATCGTGCCACATATCATAGGGACAATGATGGTTATTACTGGCTGACTGGAAGAGTTGATGATGTCATCAATGTCAGGTGAATATGGTGCCTCTCACTGTTATCATGTCAAATCTCTTTCTAAAGGTTGAAATTTTAGCCTTAGTGTCCAACTGATGTTTGGTTTCTTGCGTACAGTGGACACCGTATTGGCACAGCAGAAGTAGAATCTGCCCTCGTCTCACACCTGCAATGTTCAGAGGCTGCTGTGGTCGGAGTGGAGCATGAAGTACTACCGAACCCAAAATTCTACGTCAGTTACCAAGGCTCCCATGATTTGCCTACACTAATTGCATGCTTTTGCTTGGTTCAGGTTAAAGGCCAGGGCATCTATGCTTTTGTTACCTTAGTTGATGGTGTTCCATACAGTGAAGAGTTACGAAAAAGCTTGATCATGACCGTCAGAAATCAGGTTTGGCCATCTGGGCGTGCTAGTCCCTTTTCTTTCATTATCCTTTCTTGTCATTTTCCAGCTCCCTCAACTCAACAATCGTCGGGTCCTCAAACATAGAGAGGAATAGAAACAATGGTGCAGTAGATTACATGGTTGGCTAGCTTGTGAATTGGACAGAACTCCTTTGCTGTCCAACTGGTGGCATGGCATGTTTCTACTCAGGAAAAACGGCAGTTTGAATTTAAATAAATTTTGCATGTATTAGATTTGAAGTATTGAATCATTAGAAAACTACATGCACGTTCACTGGCAACACATCGTTTATCTCCAAGAATGCTTCTCCTAGTGGAAGGGCTCCGGGAGCTATATTGGCAGTTATGGTTGGATTCTCATGGCCCCAACTCCTTGTTTAAATCAATTCTCAGGGGCAAGAGTCGTGCGGTTTTACTGGGTTCTTCAAACTTAAACCTCTCGAAAGGCAGTTTCTTGAAGTTATCTGTAAAAATAAACTAAACTAAACCTAAAATAGAAGAGAGAACAAACATCCATCTTTTCCTTAAAATCAAACCTCGACATTCCAATTCCGCTTTGAACAAAAGGGAGATTTTAAAAGTAGACCCGTATTTTCTCTGAAGTATGTAAGTCGATATGGCCCAGTTTTCCTACTAAACTGTTTTGGCAAGTTTTACGAGTTTGAATGATTTTGAAACGAGCTGGGTGCGGGTTGTCTTAAACAAACTATGCAATAATCGACTAGGATGGAGTCACCGAGTCTTGTGGCTTGACTAGGATGAGGATACCAGATACTGGGTGCACGGACGTTGATCACCGTCTGCTGCTTTCATGCTTTGATTTTATAGCCATTTATGTGTCGTTGCTTTGTCGCGAAAGTTTGTTGAGTAAATGAAATGGAATCATGCAGATTGGCGCATTTGCTGCTCCGGATAAGATACACTGGGCGCCAGGTCTACCCAAAACAAGGAGCGGGAAAATCATGAGAAGGGTTCTCAGGAAGATAGCGTCAAGGCAGTTAGAAGATCTCGGGGATACCAGCACGCTTGCGGACCCTAGCGTTGTGGACCAGCTCATTGCGCTTACCGACAGTTGACACATCGTATGTCTTTCTTTCTTTCTCGTTTTGTTCTTTTGTGAATCGTCATTGCCTGAGGTGAGGGGGGCCTGTCGTTCATTTGCAATAAACGGATTGTGTCTATCGTGGTTGGTATTGTATTACCTTAGTTTAACTAATTTACCCCATCACAACCGTATGTTTAATGAAATAATGTTAAGCCAAATGCGTATTAGATTATTCTTGCGTGTGGTAAAGTTAAATCCGCCCACATTTTTACAGAAAAAAGTCGAGCCTTGATGATGGCCACAGAGATTTGTTATGAACGAACGAGGCCAGAAAAAACTGGCTTGTTGTGAGATGTCTTTCTCCATAGATAGCTAGCAATTCTGGATAAAACGTGGTGTGTTGCCCGACGGACTTGATGTGCCAAACTTGAAGATTTGTGATGAGGGGTTGATTCACTTTCTCGGTAGCAACGCGACACTATAGTTTTTGGGCAGCCATGCAACTCTACACCTCCCTGTTGTAACTCATAGGATATGCATTTGCAGATTTGTGCTTGCTTCAACTCTGACCAAGGTGATCTGTTTCTCCTTGGTGGGAGACCTATTTACAGTTATGATGATATCCTTTCACGAAGATTCCACCGGGTCACGAGACATTCATCCTTTATCACTTCCACCCATGAGAACCATTCAGAGAACCTTCTCTCTGCTAGTTTTGACCACCACCTAGCTTTACGAAATGGCCATCACTCAAAGGTTTGTGGTTATTTTGTAATGTGTGAGGATATCATGAATAGACAGAGTTATGTATATTTGAAAAGCCATGCCTCTTCACGAAAATCAATTGATTGCAATTCTTGGAAAAAGATGGTGTTTTGGATGATCATGTTCATGAACCATGTTTTCATTATTATAAATAATGATCTAAGATCAATGGTAGAGGACTGAGGTAGAAGCCGCTCTGCAGAAAATCTGAAGTTGCAGATAATGCCCTTACAGTTTTCCCACCAACTTTGTTTTACCGGTTATGTATTTATACTCGTCTTCCTTGAACTAAGCTTCTCAAGCAACTTACTATAATTCCTTAGGTGTGCAAAGGAGTTGAAGTACCAACTGTGTGCGCACATAGTCGAAGACTTGATTATTCTTGTGAAAAGAGAGTCAAGGTTTCTTCATTGTATCCTTAAGGTGATCGTAAGAATTATTTGCATTTGGGGTTGAAATCTGGATGCAAAAAAAAGACTCAGAGAAAGTACTCTAGTATGCCTTGAAGGTCACACTAACCGCTTTGTTGAAGTATTGTTCTAGTGTTCGCTAGTGAAGATTATGTTGTTTCCTGACATTTTGAAGCAAACACTAACTGTCGTTTCCCAATATACAGAAGAAAAAGTAGATTCAGGGAAAATGCTGATTTCGAACGACAAATTCAAAGACTTGTCGATACAAAGGCTGGTTTTTTACAAGCTCCAAGTTTGCAAACATTTACATACAGAAGTCATTTTCTTTCAAAAAGTCGATCATTCTAAGAAGAAAGTCATTCTTCTCTAAAAAGCCCCTAACCCCAACAATGATGATCGAGATCTTAAACTATCCTGGAGGGAGGAACCGAGCTATCTACAATAATCCCTCTATACTTCATAGTATTCTTGGTGTGATTTGTATATGACAAAATATACTCAAGAATTGCATTAAACACCTCGTAGTTTAGCACCCACAAGGATTTGAAATTATTCTTGAACATTTCTCAATCTGAATTTCCCAGATCTTCCCTTTGGCTGCCATGCTTTACCTAGCCTCGTCCTTAAATCTTCTTCTTTATGGGCCTCCTCAATGTGAAAGCCTCACAAGCGGTTGGTCAAACCTAAACCAGATTTCTTCCTAGATTCTCTTAGCAAATGCATATGCATGAACAAGTGAACACCTGGATCTTCAGCTGCTATACATGTTATAATAGCTCTCTCAGCCAGGCTTGTCGGGTCAATAAGGATATGATTCTCTCATCTCTTTCCATACATACATAGGTACCACAAACGATTCCTTCTGGTGAGCCTCAAAACATACAACTTGCCTTAAACCCATCGTCTGTCTTTTAAGTAGGGATATGACTAAGAGAAAAGGATTTTGGAATGGGTTCACGTGAAATGAAGTGGGTTTAGATTGAAAAATGGGTTTGACCTACTTTAAGCTACAGCTAAACTCTTAAAATCAGAATTTTAAGCCGTGAGATTGAATTGGTTCCAATTTGAATGAGTTTTATGGATTGGGGTTTGGGTTAAAATGACTAAAGGACTAGGTTTGGCAAAGGGAGTCGGGTTGGAGCTAACTGAATCAGGTTGAGTCAGGTCTGAATTAGACTCATGGGGATCTAACCTAAGATCTGGTTCCTAATCAATTCGGACTCTAGAGATTTGGGCTTTTATGTGTAAAAGAAATGGGCTAAGGCGGTTTTGCCTAATGGGTTCAGTATCAAAGCAAGAGGAAGTCCGGTCGAGTTTGGATAATAAGTCTGACTAAAATAGGCCTTTTGAATGATTGGTCATAATAGGTTTGAACCCGATCCAAATGAAAGAGGATCTGATATGGCATCTTCGAATAACAAGGGTATTGGATATGGATCAATCAACTGGACCGGATTCGATTTAGTTTTAAAAATTAGTGCACGATAGAACTCAATCGCAGAAGGGGAGAAACAAAGAAGAGAGGAGGGCGACGGACAAATTTCCAGATGGTGATGGAACGGATGGGGATGGTGGCAATGGAGTGGCTGAGGACAAGTGGCGATGGATGGTGATGGTGGTGGTTGGCAGGTTGTGGTCGAGGCGAGGTTCAAATGGCGATTTTAAACGAAGGTCTATCGGCTTAGTGGAGGTCAAGGAGGAAGACGAGGTTGGAGGCAGTGACCACAGTGACAGTGGATGGTGATGGCTAAGGAAGGCGGCAACGGCTGGTGATAGCGGTGAGGTAGGCAGCCAAGATTCCAGAAACGGCGGCGGTTGTCGGATTAGCAAGAGCTGGAAGGCGAGGCATTGATCAATGGGAGTGGCAGAGATTCACGGCAAAAGGCGAAGCAACAAACGGTACGACTAGATGCATAAATAAATAAACAATATACGACAATGATAAACATGCAGATCTAAAAAAAAAAAGTCATTACAAACAGTACAAAGTAACAGTACAGTAAAAAACTTATACGAGCGAGTTGTGCGCCTTGCTGATTGGGTACGTTAGGGCTGTGCACACGCAAGAACAAATATTTGTATCGAATGGCTTTGCTTCAATCACCTTAAGTTGGAAAACGATAGAAAAGAAGTCGTAGAGAGGAAAAAACGTCGAGCATAGAGAGACACAGGATAAGAGAGAGTATCGCGAGGAACTTTCTAACCCGTTTTATAAATAAAACGATGGATCTCGGATTTCAAATATACTTCAAACGACACACTTCAAATTTTTTCGTGTAAAAAGATACATCAAAGACAATCCTTGAACTTAAGTCCAAGCCCAGCTTAACGCACATGTGTAGTCATGTATATCCTATAGAAGTTCTTTTAATTAAGAGCCTAAATTGTTGTTTCATAATCTTCACATGCATAAATTCCTCATACCTAACTTTTATACTTTAAGGAGTTTTCACATGTATCAAAGATACGAGATGCATGTATGTTGTTTTATATTGTATTTAAAACTACTTATTTTAGCAATATTAGTCATGCTATCATAATGCACTCAAATTGTAAGGAGTGACTTTTTTACTATAGGCAAACTGTACATAAGTCTCTTGAATCATTCAACTTTCAATCTAGTTTAATCCAAAGTACATAAAATGAGTCAAAGTAGTTTTTTTCTTAGATTTTCTTGTGACAATGCATTCATCTACAAGAAACATATATTAAGTGACGACATTACCCTCGGAGTTCTTTGCAATACAACATAATGATGTTTATCATAATATTCACAAGAAACACATATCTAGTGACCCCCATTACACTCACAGTTATTTGTAATATAGCTAACATGATTATATCCTTCAAGAATATAATAATATTTATCGTAATATAGCCCAAGAGAAATGGTTTCTTTCAAATAGCGAAGTAGTATGTTTAGAGTTTCTCAATGTGTTCTATTTAGATAATTAGTGTATCCATTCAACTTGCACACGGCAAAAGCAATATCCGATTGTGTATAGTTGATTAGATATATCAAATCATCGACAATATAATAGTATCATAATTGAGACATAGGAATATCATTCTCATTCTTATACAAAGCTTCATATTAATCATATACAGCCTTTATAGGCCTACAATTTGTATATCTAAATCTCTCTAAAACTTTCTCAAATAGTGAGACTAAAACATTATTAAATCATCAGTATATATTGTGATTTTAAGCCCTAAAATCACATTAACTACACCCATATCTTTTATGTCAAACTGACTACACAAGAATGATTTAGCCTCATTTATGATGTTTATATCAAAATCGAACAATAAAATATCATTTACATATAAGAATAGAACGATGAATGCATTATTCACTGATTTTGAGTAGACACACTTATCAAATTCATTTGAAATAAAGTAAAAAATGATATGACAATCAAACTTTTCATGTTATTGTTTAGAAGCTTATTTCAAATTATATAATGATTTAAAACGTTTACACACCTTAGTCTCATTTTCACGAACCACAAATCTCTTTTATTATTTTATATAAATTTCCTTATAAAGTCATTATATAGGAAAAAAGTCTTTACATCCATATGATGGATTGCTAGATCATATATGAAAGTTGGTGTTATAAACATTCGGATTGTGATTATGCGAGAAACAGAGAAATATGTATCAAAATAATCTGTTCTTTTTTTGTGTTTACCTCTTGACAACTAATCAAACCTTGTACTTATTGATTATCTTATTTGCATTCAGTTTCTTCTTAAAAATATATTTACAACCAGCAGTAAAACAACTAAAAGACAAATAAATCAATGTCTAATTTTTATTGAACAGAATTGATTAGATATCATCCTTCCAAAACTTAATCTTAGGTGAAGTCATAACCTATTAGAAGGTTATATGATCATTCTTAACATTGAAAGGGACGAAGTCACCAAAGTCTATGGATATCTTAAACCATTTACTTTTCCTTCGTTTATTTATTTTCTTAGAGTTATTTGATCTGAAAATAATATTTTTAGGGTCACCCCCACATTTGTCATTCTTTTCTATGAATGACAATAGAACCTAGAGTCAGAAAATAGAGAACACACTTTAGAGAACGCCAATCTTCATGGAAAATACATTCTCAAAGAATGTAGCATTAAAGAGTTCGATAGTTGTGTTGACTTCTATTTCAAATACATCATATCTAATAACCAAGAATTTGTTTGCATAGCTAGTCTCCACATAGCCTAAAAATATGACATTCACAGTTTTAGGTTACAATTTCTTTCTCATGTGTTCAAAGATGATTAATTTTGCAACACACCTCCAAACTTTGAGATATTTGAGACTAGTTTTTTAACCCTTTTAAAGTTCAAAAGTACTACTTCCCTTTACATATAGTTAGATAACCCAAAAGTTTAAAGTAAAATATGAACCATATTATATAGGATTTTATTTTTTCGTTCAGTTGTCCTTTTGTGTTGAGTAAATATGGAGCATCAACCTCATGAATAATATCATTGTTTTGATAGTATTCTTGAAATAGGTTTCTGATATATTATCCTCCTCTATCAAACCTTAATTGTTTACATACCTTACGGGTTTCTATTTGTTTCTTATTTTTAAAAATTTGAAACTTTTTTTAAAGCTTCATCTTTACTTTTTAGCGAGTAAATATAATAATATCTACTACAATCATAAAAAATGTGATAAAATATCTTTTGTTATTTTTAGTTATCATTCTATTCAATTTATAAGTGGTTGTGTGCAACAAATCCAAAATTTTAGTTTGTTTTATCAACTATATGAAATGGTTTCTTAGATTGTTTCGCTTACACACAAATACCACATTTGTAATTTTTATTTATAATAATCTTAGGGATAAGATTCAAATTTATCATTCCTTTTATGAAATCAAAATTAACATGACTAAACCTCGCATACCATATATAAGATGATTCAATATTGCAAATAGAAGAAGACGCTTTATTAACATTGAAATTCATATAAGAATCAATTACATGTTCTACATAAATTTTAAATAAATCATCTATATCACACAAATAGCCCTTCCTAAAAAATACTTTGTACTAATTGTTTAATTATGACTTTATTATATTTATAATCTAACATTAAACCCTTTCTAACTAAACCTGGATCACTGAGGATATTCCAGCAAATCATAGGGATATGCCTAACTCTTTGAAGAGACGAGATCTTTTCCAAAAGAAACTTCAAATCCACACATCATTCGCCCTTGACTTCAACAGTAAAATCCACAAACAAACTGATAAGACACAAATAGAGATTAGTTATTACAAACGTGCATATTTGCCTTGGTCATAATGTTGAATATAGCTTACACAGCAGTCATAGATTTTTTGGCTTTCTTCGTGAGAAAATTTCTACCTCAATGCCCAACCTGCCAACATGGTTTATTTTTGGGTTTCTTTTGAATCTTGGTCTTTTGTTTGTACTTTTTCTTGTTTTTCCTTAGGACTGCTACGTTGTTTCCTTTTGATTGTTAGATCTAGGTTGAAACCCTCCTAAGACTTAGAAAACTTCTCAATAATATACATAACAATAAACTTGTCAGGAGGCTCCATTTCGACTTTCATCAAACAATGACATAGAAATTTAAACTCATACCTATTCAGCCACAAATTTCTCTTTTATCATTTGATATTTAAGAAACTTAGCCACGATACATTTTTCAAGACCGAAGTCTTCAGTATTATATTTTTTATTCAAGGCAACTTATAGATATTTCACTATCGTGGAAAGAGAAGAACTATATACATCAAATAAAACATTCAACCACACCGATAAAATACAACGACATGAGGTGTCCTTCTAGTTGGTAATTTTATCCAAGCTTTTAGGGTCAATATCATTAGGTTGAGGATAATCCGACTTGATAAAAATGTGCAAATCTAACATGGTCAACTAAATTTTCATATATTGTTGCCAACATTTAAAGTGGCGACCGGTAAACTTTTTTGGCATCAAGGTTAAGTCGACCTTAACTCGGAGGATAAGGGATGAATACATGTTTACTATGGATATTGATTTCTTTAATATTGTTTAAACAAACTATAAGATTACATGCATAAATAAACAATATACAACAATTACATACATGTCAATTTCATCAATAGTCATAGATGTAAAGAAAGCCATTACAAATAAAGTAGGAAACAAGCAGAGCATAACGAAAAACAATAAGAAACTGATTTAAGCGAGTCGCCCTTGCAAACTTGATTTAAGAAATCAGTGCCCAACTAATTGGGTATGCACGGGTGATTGCACCTTTTTTCTAGGATAAAATGTATATACGACAAGAGCATGTACCTGACTTGTGTCGCCTTCAATCATGCCTCGGCCACTTGAGCTGAAGAATGGTGGGGGAGCAGTCGTTGCATAGAGGTAAAAACACAAAGCAAAGGGAGATGGGATGAGAGACAGTGTGTGTTGTGAGTAACTACTTATTAGGGCTTTCCCTAACCCTATTTTATAAATAAAGCAATAGATCTCAGATTTGATCCAAATAAAACACCTCTTCAATTCCGTAATCATTCTCACATAGGAACCATTTGACTATTAGATAAAAAAAAATCATTAAAAAAATAGATCGAAGATAGTTCCCAAACTCAAACCTAAGTCCAAGACCGGCTCAACCCAACATGCACGTGTGTGGTTATGCATTTTCCTCCTCAATGTCTTTGAACAAAGGTTCCTAAGCTATTATCAATATAAAAAGACATGTAGGTTTGTTCTATTATCAATATGGGACTAAACTTTTGTCTCATAGTCTTCACATGCACAAATCTCTCACATGTGACTTTTACACTTTAAGACTTATCAAATGAATATTTAAAGATACTTAACAAAAACTAAATGCAATTAATGCACATGAGTTTAATTTACCCAATAATTAATTATCATCAATTCTAACAGTAAATGGGATCATTCTTCTCAGAGTTTCTTTGTTTTTCAAGAATAGAATGACCAACAATCAAATGGCTGGATGCTCAGGAAGAAGGGATCTCTCGGGGGTATACGGGCTTTTGCGTTGAGGAGAGATGATCGATGTAGTGTTTGACGCTTCCCTTTTATAGATGCTCCAGATGATTCTTGATTGAACATTTTCCTATTCATGCCACTATTTTAGCTATTGATTGTTGACTCTTTTGAGTGTAGAACATCTTTCACAGGAGATTCATGATTTTGCAAGTGATTCAGCTACCTTTGTATTGTGTAAGATGAGAAATTTAGCGACTGACTTTTGTATAGTGGAAAATGCAAGTTCAGTTCACCCTATCAAGAACGACAGAATCAATCAAGACAAAGAGAAATCTATTGAGAAGCTATGGTAATGTGTTGTTGTGGTTGGTGGAATAATAGCTTTGAGCTTTTCCAACTTTTCTTTTCGTTATCACATCTTCCGTGTGTTTCCTTCGCTTGGAGCTTTTGGTGGCTCATGCTTCTCCATTTATTATGTACTTAACTTATTTAGCTCATGTATCTCTACACAATTATTTTTACTTTAATTGATGTGCCTTTGTTTGCTTGTATATGCAGCTTTAAAGTAAAGATAATCTTGTTGTATCTTTGCTCCTTGATTCTTAATTAGCCTCATCTAATCTTTCAATTTCTACAGATTAAACCTCATATAGTTTTGAATTTGATCACATGGAAAATTACAGTTATTTACATATGCTCTTCTTTAGCATCAATAAAGATAAGATAGTTGATGTCGAAGAAGTAAACACCAAAATTTGACTTGTTGAAAAGAGCTCGATTCAAAATCAATTTAAAATAACTTGAAATCTTTTATGAAATTCGGTGTGAAAGCATAGTGTTTGAGAGAATATCATGGAGTATTATTGCATAGGATGTCTTGTTATAGGATAGAACCGTATGTGACTATTTACAAGACAAAAAGAAGAAACCTATGTGAGAAAGATCATGATTTCATAGAGATTTTTAGGTGTTTAAGAAATGATTTCTTCAAGCTCAAATCTTTAAAAAGTATTTTCTTTGAAAAAGAGGATTAACCTACATTCTTTGAAAGTTCTGTTGGGTCTCTTGCCTGAAGAGGTAACATCGGGTTTGTTTGAAGAATGAATTGCAAAATAGATTTTTTTTTAAATAACCAATTTGAAAATACTTAAGCGTTTGTTCCTGAAATGCAGAAGAGCATCATGCAAATGTCATCTTTTTTCATTCTCTTCGTGCCAAAGTAGATTAGAGGTAGGGCTACACATAGGATGTCAAAATGGGCCTGGCCTGGGGTAGCCCGGCCTGACCCTGAAAAAATGTAGGGTCGAACCAGAGAATTCCGACCCATATTTGAAGCAGGGGCAAATGGACCAGCCCATATGAACTTGGGGCTGATGTGGGGCTGGGTTGTCTCGTAGGGCCACATGCCCATTGGATATTAGAGCGGGTTTATCAGACCCAATCCAAATCAGCTTGAAATCCAAATCCAACCGCAACGTTTTAGGCTTCAACAACCATATGCACATACGCATATAATAAAAAACTATATATACACATACATGTAATATATATGTGTATATATATATACTATATATATACATGTAATGGAAAAACTATACATCTATACATGTAATATAGTATATATACCTATAAATATGTAATTGAAAAACTATATATATGTATATATATGTGGGCCGGGACAGGCCAATACTTTAGAGACCCATATAAAATGTGGCCTGGCCAGGCCCGACCCCTATTTTCCCTAGCCCACAAGGGACAGGGACATGGCAGCCCGGCCCAACCCATATTGGCATCTCTAGCTACATAGAGGAATACACCTGTCTCTTGGCCTGGTGGGACTTAGGCATCATGTATCATGCACACCTAACCAAACTTGTAAAATCTTAAAATATACAAAAAAAACCTTGAGCAAGATTAAGTGAATACTTCATAGTCATGGAGAAAAGAGAAACACAAAACTAACATTATGGAAAGTATAAAAATGCAAGAAATATATTAAGCATCCGATGGTGTGAGTGTTAAAAGTAAAGTGAAGTAAAGTGAGTAGATAGTGGACTCAGAAGAACATCCTTGGACCAAAAGGTTATTACAAACAAAAGACAATCAAGAAAAAAAATCTTGGTCATGATTAGAGGAAATTGTGACTTTAATGCCAAAGAGATAGATTTGACAACTATGGTGACTCAAAAGAAAAAAAATACTCCAACTTATAAGAAAATGCTTCTATGTAACAAAATGCATTATTGACCTAATTCAAAGTATACATGATATGCAATATGACATGTGATCCCAAGTGTCAGTGGGAGGGGTGACGTCCATGTCAAAATGTCATAAGGAAAGGAATGCCTTTGGTATAAGCTAAAGACCCTAAAAGGAAAGATATATCTAGACACTAAAACAAGAATGAAAATGCAAGTCACTTCTTTGTAGGTGATCATGGCTCGTGTGTTGGTTGTAGAAGATCATAAAAATGCTGGCAAAATCTAACCTCCTAGATCCATATAAACAAATCAAGTTTAATGTGGATTTAGCTTCTTCTAAAGAATCAAATCTCTTAGTAATGCAACTATAAAGTTTCTCATAGAATTGGAATAAGTAACTCAATCATCCAATAATTTTTTTGAGTGTCTACACCTAAAACTGCAGAAAGAAAAGGTTCATGTCAGGAATTTATAAACCACTTTGAAAATCTAACACCATCCATATAGGGAGTCAAGACTAGGTCCTCTTGTTCCTTTGTCCGATTCTCCTCAAATAGAATCAGTTGATGATATTTTTAGACACCCAAAAATTTTCTCAAAATATTTGGTCTTTTAGAAATTTTGCCTTTTCAAGAAAAATTATGATTTTGAGTCTTTTAAGGGTTTTCAAATAAAAACACCTTAAACGAACTCATGTCCGAGCCAAAATTTTGTAAGAGTCTCAAAATAATGGTATTTTGCAGCCCTCTTAGAAAAATCCAATTTTGACAAAAACTCAAAAAAGCACTTACTTTGCACTCAAGGCCAAATTGGTAGGATTTTACTTTTTAAAATGATTGCCTTCAAGGAAAAAATGATTTCAAACAAATTTTCAAAGAAATAAATGAAAATGAGACATTGGAAACCAAACCCACAAAATGTTTGCAAAATGTCAAATTTAGAAAATTACAAAAACCATTAAAATCCAAAACAAATCAAATCTAAAACCAGACCTCAAAAACTTTTCCGATCGAGGATAGTCTTACTCTATGACCCTATACCCAAGGGTTAAAGAGGTTTGATACCCTACACCCATCAAAAGGATTAAAGTGGTCCGACACCCTACACCCAACAAAGGGTTAAAGTGATTGAAACATTAAAAACTAACTCACGGAGCGAAAGCAAGTCACCCATGTAGAAAAAAAAAAAAACAGGAATGGGACTCAGTTGTTTTCCAAAAAGACTATTTGAAGATTTCGTTAAAACTCGATGTTTTCAAATATATCTCAAATAAAATGGTTTTAAATAATAAAAAAAGAAATATTTGAAACTATAAATCTTAACTAAAAAGAGAATTTAAAAAAACAGAATTCCTAAAGGCTAAGATGAAAGCAAGTGAGCCTTGAAGAAATGGAGATCCTCCAACAAATAAATCAAATCAAATCAAGTCAAGTCAAATTGGGTGACACATGAAACTAGCCCATATCTAAAACCAAGTCAAAATTGGCTCATGATCAAGCCCAAAAACTAAATCAAAGATGGGTTCATGATTAGGCTCAAAACCAAGTCAAATTGAACTCATAATCAAGCCCAAAACCAAATCAAACAGGTACATGCCACAATTTGAAATCAAATCAAATCAAATCAAAATAGGTACAAGACCAAGCCCAAAATGAGCTCAAACTAAGAAAGGGTCATGTCAAGAAGCCCAAGTCTAATTAAAATTTAATCAAGTCAAAGGGTGCACCAAACCGGTCAAGACATATCAAGATCAAGGTCGAGTCAAAAGTGACACCAAGAAGGACAAGTGATCAAGTCACGGGCTAAATCAAGTCAAGAAGGTCAAAGTCAAGGCAAAAAGCAAAGATTGAGTAGTTAAATCAAGGGCCTACTCATGCACAAAAGTGGCGGGTTGCACCTAGCCACGAGCTACAAACAAGACCGCACCAAATCAAGCCAAGCAAAAGATCGGGCTATATTGCACCTTGCCTAGGGTTGCACCATGGCTCATCCTTGACGAAAATAAGGACCATACATGTGCTCCTATGTGAGCCATGTGACCATCACCTTTCAAAGTAGATTGGATCAAAATTTGGCCAAGTATCAAATTCCATACCCACACATGAAAGGGTTTAAAGGTCTCCCTTGAAATCTAAAAATAGGGGTCTTGAGGGGGTTATCAAGAGAGGCAAAGTGAGGAAAATCCAAAGAGAAACCCAAAGGAAAATTAAGGGAGAAAATCTCAGTAAAGAAAGAGAGAGGGGAGAGAAGAGGAAGAAGGAGGAGGAGTCCCAAAGTGGAGGTGTTGCTCCCCCCAAGCCGTTGGTCTCCAAGCCATTCTAAGGTCTTCAATCAAGGTCGATTTTCTTTCATTCTCTTTCCTTTCTTCAATTCAATTCAGTTTGTTATTAAAGAGCATTTGTCTCCAAATCATTATAATATTTGAGAAGAGATTTTGCAAATTTTCATCCAAGAGCAAAGGTAAAATCGTCTAACATTTGTTTGATTTGTGGTTGCTTCTACCTCAATATACATTGTAAACTTATACTTTATCTCTTCTATGCTTAAGCTATATGATACTTTTTCTTGATTATTACACTTTCTTTCTTATAAAATAAAGTCATCAACAGAAAATTTCTTTAGATGATCATCTAAACCATTAATGATCAATCGGATGCATTCATTACACTACTAAAACAGAAAACGTTGTTTTCAGCATTTTATATCAGTTTCATCATTTATTTTTCGAGCCCGAATTTGTAAATAAAAAATTTTAAAAATAGGTACATACTTTATTCACATATTAGCCAACACTCCATAAAATTTGTAAGAATTATAGACATGGTTAAGGCCATAAATAAAATTGGAAAAATCGGACACAAACTGAGATAGAACCTGTCTGCACTGCACATCCAACAATAGAGCTTAGGTAAAAGTCCCTTAACTCTCTTTATAGTGATCCAAAAACTATGAAAAAGGTCTTGTTAGAAAAGAATTTTCATAGGTTTGCAACTTCACTATTTTCATAAAATTCCAACACATATGTGCAGATATACAGTCGTTTATTTAGGCCTTTGTATTTCTGTTACAAGAATTGTTCCGAGTTCCAAGGCTGAGAACTTCACTCATTTAATTCTATTAATCCTTATAAACAAAAACCAAAACAAAAATCTTCTAACAAACTTCACACCTAGTCCTACCTCAGATATCTTCTAGTCTTACTTGGGGTGCGTAAGCACAAAGTATATTCAAAACCTCTGTTCCTAACACTAATTTCAATGCATGATTCAGTCACCATAACGTTGTATGTCTACTATACTATCCTTTAAATCTTTATTTATGATAATACTAACTCCGTTTCGAGCCTTTTACTTACCTGAGTACCATAATTTAAAACTTATATCCTCAATCTCCTTTGCTTTTTCTCCAACCCACTTTGTCTCTTGTAAATATAGAATATGAATCTCTCTGAATCATAATATCTACCACCTTCATTAGCTTATCAAACAATGTTCTGATATTCGAAGAACCAATACGAATCTTATTATCTATGACTAACTTCCTTACCCTATGCATCCGTACATATTGAAAATGCGTAGACTCTCTCTGTAATGTATTCACTACATTCGGACAGCAATGTAGCGGGGCTAACTTCTTTACCCACACCCGTCCATGATATGAGAATCCTCTATGCAATTGATTCACTACATCCGAGCGAAAATGTATCACTACATGCGGGCTCTGCAACGCGTCGCTAGGCAGGAACGCCCCAAAGCAATACTCATAATTTGTGTAATCTATGATATAAAAATGTAACAAAATTTTACGCTGGCTATCGGAAGCCTAACACAATCCTCCTCCTTTATCCAGGCTTGGGACCGGCCATGCAAGGGTGATCCCTTACATGGGCAGAGTTAAAAAATAAAATACGAGACATAATAAATTAACTAATCCCACAGCATGGGTCCTACAGGTAACGAACCTTCCTTCATGAGGGTCAACATCAATTCCATGTAGATTGGATCTAAGTCCGCTTCGTGGTTTAGATTTACTGACTCTGACCCTGGTGAAAGATCTTATAACTTCCCTCAAATTTACTCCAACAAAGCTGAAGTATAAAATTTCCGGTTCAAAACCCTTGACTGGCTAAACCTTCTTCGGCCAAGATTCACGGTGCAACTGACATTCCAGTAGAAATGCTCTCTCTCTCTCTCTCTCTCTCTCTCTCTCTCTCTCTCTCTCTCTCTCTCTCTCTAGTAGCTACTCTCACATGTAGTATAAGATATCAGGTTCGCTAAGACAGTTCCTCCAATGAGCTTGCCAAAAGTTGAAAATTGCTTGGGAATCAGGTGTAAAATTTAGTTTCATTGGATGGTTTTGCAGAATCTGACAAATGGGCGTAAGGGATTAGGGGTTATATGGGTATGAGTTCTTTGATTGAACAATACATGTATTCACGAAAGCTGCCAACACACGTTGAACCACGAAGCAGTCTCCTGCTGAAAAGCTTCCAGCATGCATAAACCAGATTCTGAAGCAAGAAATGTGTGAACAATTTTTGAACAAGCCACCAAAAGTTTAGTGAAGATTCAGTTACATCCGGTTTCATCCCCCAGAAAAACAAGAACAGAAATAAAAGCCAAAATGGTAAAAGTCAGATTGAGGTGCCTTCATAGACGTACACTTTTATTTGCTTGACAAACGAGTAAAATTCAAGATTTAAGATCGCCAGCCTTGACAAGTTCTTCAAGTGCCTTGACAATATGTTGTTCTGTCAGGCCGTTCAACCTAACACATCTTTCAACACCCATTTCTGCACAAAACAACAAAACATATAAGCAGATAAACATATTTATGGGCCCACATGCATTTAAAAGAGAAAATATTCTCTTGTGAATCACCTACGATCAAAGAATAGTCACTAAACGAATCCAAGGTTGAAAGTTTGTTCTCTAGTCAACCATCACACTAAAAGCAAGTGGGCCAGCTAACTGTAAAAGAAAACTCACTCTAATCAAGCCCTTGCAATGTTGAGCATACATTGATTACTAACATAATCATAGAAAGGGGAGCATAACCAACCAATTCCACACAAGGATATCCATGCAGGAGGCACCAGCTCTGAACTGAACTACCCTACACATCATCTGAGTGGCTCAGATAGTAACTTGGAGGGCTAAATAAATGTCAGAGAGTTGAAATCTAAGAACATAGTAACGTTGTCAGCAATTGATGCAATAATAGTAAGCAATAATAGTAAGCAACTTTTTATAACCCACATCAAGCCACTTGTAGATTGATGCATCTTAGCTTGAACACCCCAAAGCTTGGGAGTGTTCAAACACTATTTCTCTTTGTCATTTGTCCTTCATGTTTTCAGTTTTCCTGTTAAGTTGCTTCACATAAGTTTTCCTCTAGTTACAAACTTAACTGATCCATGACCTTCTAACTCAATCATTATATTTTTCAAGATCCGAAGATGAGAAGGGCCCTATGTACTGATAGTGAGATGACAGGGTTTCTCATTATAGAAGAGCCTCAACCCATGGTCTTAGAGAGTAACCGCTCTGTGAAGATAGAAGATAAAGCAAGGATGGGGCACCTACCTTCATACAAATCTAGGAGTGTCATCCCCGCCATCTTTTAGAGATTAAATAATGTTACGCTACAATTTGATGACTGTTAGAAGCCAAACATCATGGACTGTCCTTTCCTCAAGTGAGTTATGAAAACCAAGGTCTTCTTAGTTAGTCCTCGGTGACGTGTAGGGCCAAGTTGTGTTGTCTCTGTAATGAAGCAAATCAGCCTTCAATCACCGATGCTGCCACAGTCCACCAATAACCAATTACACGACGTAATCTCCACAAACAAATCACCAAACACTTGGTGTACACGAGAGAGTTAAAGCACATGAAGAAAGAACTTTATTTCCCCGCACTAAGGCTGTCTGGAAGAGGTGATAATCAGCCCTTTTTATAAGTCTGAGTTACAAGATGAAATGGCAGAAAAACTGCAAACGGATGCTATTTGACTAGCCGTTGGCAGCCTGCTGCCAAAGTTACAAAACAATGCGCAAAGGACAGCTTTCGATTCTTTCTTCTGAAGAGCCTGACAGGGAATGGAAGAAGAATAGCTAACTTGCTGAGGCACCAATCATTTGCTTTGCTTCGCACAACCTTACGCCCATCTGACCCGCTGAGGTGCTCCCTCTTCTTCCACTATGGGAAAGATTCTCCACCACTTTACCTGGCCTTCACTCAACAGACGCGAAGATGCTAAGGGCCTAGTCCTACTCCTTTTCTGTGTCGAAGAATGTGAAAGAACCCCTTAGGGGTTTGCCTCGGGATAGTTTCAGAGTCGGACAAGGTTCTGAAGAGATTCTCCATAGAAAGGATTACGGGGCTCCATAGGGACTGGGAAGTGGTTTTTTACCATGTTTACCGCACTGTACGGATTGCTCGTTCAGTCTTGCACTGCCCATAGGATTCTTGACCTCGCCTTACGCCCCGTGGGAGACGACGCTTCGTCTCTGCTGAGGGCCCTGACATCTCCTTCCTCCCTTGAGGAAGTGGAAGTCGAAGGAGGTCAAAAGTACTATAGGGGGCGCTGAAGACAAAGTTGAGAGAGCAGACCTTGAGCTGGGGTTGGGCCGACTGGCTCGACATTGCACAGTTCTCCACCGAGAAAGGATGCACTGAAGAAGATCAAAGGAGAAAAGAGAAGGAACGATACAGACGACGACTACGTCAAAGGTCAAGGCCAGGTCGGGCCTGCGTTATGCTACTGGAAGCCGAAGAGGAGTAAGAAGAGGTACTTTAGGCCTGAACGAAGATCAGCGTTACAGTAGCGCAGGCTGAGCAAAGCCCTTGATGGCTGGAAATTACAGAAATAAAAAGGAGAATTTATAGAAAAAAAAAACAGGAAATTATATTAATACAATTAGCACGCTCCCTCAAACTTTACTGGAATAACACGGAAAGTTTGTCAGTTAGGAAATGAAATCCAGGTGTAGTGAGGATCTTGGTAAATCCATAGGCAAGTTGATATTCTAAATGCACGTATTGAAGTTTAAGATTTCCTTAAAAATATTTCTCTCAAACATAATAACAATCGATCTTAATGTGCTTGACCCGTTCATGAAAGGTGTCGTTAAATGTTATGTACATGGAACTCTAGTCATATAACATTATAGGAGCTTAATCAATATTGATGCAAGCCATAATTTTGAACTCAGCTTCAATGGTGAAGAGAGACTTTTCGTTGCTTCTTACATCTCTACGATATTCGTGATTCACATAGAAAGACACAATATCCAGTGGTGGGGTGTTTGTTGTTAACATCACCCCTCGAATCGGAATCAATATAAGTGGTGGATAGAAGGCATGCTGGGTAGATGGTAGAGTGCAGCGTGCTGGGTGGTTGAAGTGGTAGACGGAAGGTGATTTGATGGTTGTGAAGGAGCGATGGAAGAAAAGGTGGGTTTGGCGGTTGAATGGGACTATGATGGGGTCTTCAGCTATGATGGATGGAGAGTAGCCACATAGGAGTTCTCTATGGTGGAGTCAATGTCATCTATCATAGCCCCTTGTTCATGAACTTAAAAATTTCATGCACTTCACCAATTTGCTGTTGAATCTCCTGAATCCCCTGTCGATGATCGTCTCATTAAACACAATCTCATTATCAAGCAAGGGGACCTCTCGTCTTCTCGACTCAACAAGAGTGACACGTTCTCCAAGAGTTTTATCTGGATGAACATGTAGCTCACCAGTTGTATGGCTTGAAGCTGCTTCAATGTAAGGATCGTCGATGATGGTCCATACAACGACAAGGCAACTCGAACTCCAGCACCCCCTTCCCAACGGTGGAGTGTTGGCGACGTTGGTGATCGACCGAGAGAGAGAGAGAGGAAGAGGGGAGAGAAGAGGAGGTTGTTCGGCCGATGACAGGAGGAGGTAAGGCGGCAAGGTGTGGTGGACAACAGCATTGAGATGGGAGTGGCGATGGAAGCCATGCGATAAAGCAGTTGGTCGGCATTCATGTGGCAATAAATGGTGAGGTGGTGATATGGCGAGGGATGGCTCCGACGACAATGGGTTTTGCGTTCAGGAGAGAGAGAGAGAGAGAGAGAGAGAGAGAGAGAGAGAGAGAGAGAGAGAGATGAGGCAGTTTCTTTGTTCAGCAAAGAGAGATGGAGACACGTTTACACGAAGTGAGGTCATGGATCCTGTCCTAGATACATATTTGGCTAAGAATTGATCTTGTTTAGCCCTTCTTTCAGCATTGAAACAAAAATAAATAAGGTGTGTTCTTTTCAAGTTATTGATATTTGTTTGTGATATTTAGCATATCGATTTGTTAACCTTTTTTTTATGAGGGTAGACTGTTTGTTAGACAATAAGTTACATCTTTATGTGATTAATATCTTCATGTTGTGGCTATATGTCATTTTTGTTGGCCTTTTGTTAAAGATTTTTTTGTTAAGGTGCTTCATGTTGTTGGCTATTGGTTGAAGATCATTCAATGTTTAAAGATGCACTTATTGTTATTTAATAGTTTATGATCTTGATAACTTTTAAGTTGCATTTTCATGTGATGAAGATCTCCACGTTGTGGCTATATGTCATGTTTGTTGGTCTTTTGTTGAAGACCTTTATGATTAAGGTGCTTTATGTTGTTGATTATTTATTGGAGAGAGTCAATGACTTATTGTTATCTTGATAACCTCGTGCTTGATAAAAGTGTTTGAAAATAATGCATAAAAAGAGTCTTGACTTGACTATTTATTTGGTATATTTTGAGCATTTTGTACGAGTGATAAGGATTACATTTAAAAATTCTTGTTTTTTGAGACAAATCTTTTATGTTAAAAAGATTCTTGAAAATATTAAGTTAGATTATAAATCTTTTCGTATATATTTAAAACCTATTATAAATCTTGATTGATTTTCTTATTCTTGGAACCATAGAATCATGTTTGAAATTGTGAGTTATTTAAGGAACCTGACAATGGATTGTTTTGGATGGTTCAAGTTTAGCCTTAAAACTCGGGTTTGAGCTTAGCCTTAAAGCTTGTTTGGATTCGAGTTTGTCCTTAAAACTCGGATTTGAGTTTAGCCTTCAAGCTTGTTTGGTATACCAAGGCCTTTTTGTAATATCATGAGTTTATAGTGATTCATGAACTTATTTGTTATATTTGATAATCCTACTTAGGTGATCGATGTTTTCCATTAAATAATTTCTTTAAAAAATATAGGTTTTTAAGTTTCTAGTTATGTGATCTTAATACTTTTATTAAGGATTAATTCTATAAGTTTTGTTGTAGGTATGTCTTAAGGTATATCAAAACGATGAGTTCTAATGCATGCAGACACAAAAAAGTACAAACAACAACAATAACTAAGCATTTTCCCATACTAGACGAGGTCGGCTACATGGATTCTTTGTTTCCACAAAGCCCTATCATGTGTCATGTTAACAATTAACTCATAATAAGCTAGATCATTCTGTATTGTTTCTTTCCAACACTTTTATAGTCGTCGTCTACCTCTTTTAGTACTTTCAAAATCTAGTTTTTGCTTCTTTTGATCTTCTTTCTATATGTCCAAACCATCTTAAATGATATTCTCTCATTTTATCCTCTATTGGTGTCACACATAATTTATTTCTAATAACCTCATTATGCATTGCCGGTCCCAAGCCCGGATAAAGGAGGAGGGTTGTGTTAGGCTTCCGATAGCTAGCGTAAAACTTCGTCGGATTTCTACAACATGGATTACAAAAATTATGAGCATTGCTTTGGGGCATCCCCGCCTAGCGACGTGCTGCAGAGCCCGAATGCAGTAAGAAGTAAGCAAGGGCCACTACATTTTCGCCCGAATGTAGTGAATCAATTGCAGAGAGGGTTCCTACATCATGGACGGGTGTGGGTAAAGAAGTTAGTCCCGCTACATTGCCGCCCGAATGTAGTGAAAAATTTTCAGAGAGGGTCTCCGCATTTTGATTATGGACGGATGCGGGGGGTAAGAAAGCTAGTCCTAGATAATAAGATTCATATTGGTTCTTGGAATATCGGAACATTTTCGGGTAAGCTAATGGAGGTGGTAGATACTATGATTCGGAGAAAGATTCATATTCTATGTTTACAAGAGACAAAATGGGTTGGAGAAAAAGCAAAGGAGATAGAGGATACAGGTTTTAAATTATGGTACTCAGGTAAAGAAAAGGCTCGAAACGGAGTTGGTATTATCATAAATAAAGATTTAAAGGAGAGTGTAGTAGACATACAACGATATGGTGACCGAATCATGACATTGAAATTAGTGTTAGGAGCAGAGGTTTTGAATATAGTTTGTGCTTACGCACCCCAAGTAGGACTAGAAGATAGTATAAAGACAGTTTTTTGGGAAGAGTTAGATAAGGTGTTTCAAAAGATTCCACAAAGGGAGATGATTTGTTTAGGAAGAGATTTAAATGAACATGTCGGTAAAGAGGCATTAGGATATCAAGGGATTCATGGAAACTTTGGTTATGGGGATATAAACCAGGAAGGTAGGGAGATTTTAAATTTTGCTATGCCATTTGATCTTTTTATAGTCAATACAATCTTCAAAAAACGAAATAAACATTTAATTACTTATAAGAGTGGCTTATCACAAACACAAATTGATTACTTTATTTGTAGAAAAAAAGATAGAGCGTGTTGTAAAGATTGTAAGGTAATTCCAGGAGAAAGCTTAACCACCCAACATCGACTTTTAGTTATGGATTTACAAATAAAAAAATGGACAAAGAAGAAAAGAGTGCATCGAGCTATTCGGACTAAATGGTGGAACCTCAAAAGCGAGAAAGAAGATATATTTAAACAGAAAGTCCTTCAAGGAGATGTTTGAAATTATGTTGGCACACCCTCTGATATGTGGAACAATATGGCTATACATATTAGGAAAGTGGCGAAAGATGTGTTAGGGGTATCTAAGGGAGGTGTACCGGCACAAAAAGAAGCTTGGTGGTGGAGTGAAGTAGTACAAAATAAAATCAAGGCAATGAGGGCATGTTACAAATTACATTATGCTAAGAAAACTAGTGAAACTTTAGAAGCTTATAAGAAAGCAAAGAAGGAAGCAAAAAAGGCCGTTAGTGAAGCAAAAGCTAAGATTTGGGAGGACTTATATAAAAAACTCAACTCAAAAGAGGGTGAAAGAGATATTTTTAGGATAGCTAGGGCTAGAGATAAGAAAACTAAAGATCTTAATTATGTTAGATGCATAAAATACGAGGATGAAAAAATTCTAGTGGCAAATGATGATATAAGAAATAGATGGAAAAACTATTTTTATAATCTTTTTAATGAAAATAAAGATGTTAGTATTAGTTTAGGAGATTTAGCCAAGTCAGAAAAGTATATAAACCACAATTTCTACCGACGCATTCAAAAGAATGAAGTCAAAGAAGCTCTTAAACATATGAAGAGTGGTAAATCGGTAGGACCAGATAATATTCCTATAGAAGTTTGGAAAATACTAGGAGAAATAGGAATCACTTGGCTCACAAGACTATTTAATGAAATATGGAAAAACCAAAAGATGCCTGAGGAATGGAGAGCAAGTACACTTATACCCGTATATAAGAACAAGGGAGACATTCAAAATTGTGCGAATTATCGAGGTATCAAGTTAATGAGTCATACTATGAAATTATGGGAAAGAATTATCGAACGTAGGTTAAGACAAGTATCAAGTACAACACAGAACCAATTTGGATTTATGCTAGGTAGATCTACTATTGAAGCGATTCACCTTTTGAGACGTCTTATGGAACATTTTAGAGCAAAAAAGAAAGACCTTCACATGATATTTATTGATCTAGAAAAAGCTTATGATAGGGTACCGAGGGAGGTTCTTTGGAGAACTTTGGAAAAAAGAGGTATCCCATTGACATATATTAACCTTATAAGAGACATGTATGATGGTGCAAAAACATGTGTGAGGACTCATGAAGGAACGACAGACTTCTTTGAAGTTAATATTGGGTTACATCAAGGATCAACTTTAAGTCCATACTTATTTATAATGGTGATGGATGAGTTAACAAAACATATTCAAGATGAAGTACCTTGGTGTATGTTATTTGCAGATGACATTGTATTAGTGGAGGAGTCTAAGAAAAAAGTTAATAGAAAATTGGAACTATGGAGAGAAACATTAGAAAACAAAGGCCTCCGACTTAGTAGAACAAAGACAGAATATATGGAATGTAAGTTTGATCATTTGGCTACTTCAGAGGACATAGAAATTAAAATTGGCACACATTGCATTCCCCAAAAGGAAAGTTTTAAATACCTAGGGTCAATTTTTCAAAGTGATGGAAGAATTGATGGAGATGTTACACATAGAATTAATGCTGGTTGGTTAAAATGGAGAGGAGCATCAGGTATTCTTTGTGATAAGAAGATACCATTAAAATTAAAAGGTAAATATTATAGAGCAGCAATTAGGCCTGCCATGTTTTATGGTTCTGAGTGTTGGGTAGTTAATCATCAACACGTACAAAAGATGTCTGTGACAGAAATGAAGATGTTGAGATGGATGAGTGGTCATACAAGAAAAGACCGTATACATAATGAGGTTATTAGAAAGAAATTAGGAGTGGCACAAATAGAGGATAAAATGAGAGAACATCGTTTAAGATGGTTTGGACATATAGAAAGAAGATCAAAAGAAACCTGTAAGAAGGTTAGAAAAACTAAATTTGGAAAGTATTAAAAGAGGTAGAGGACGACCACAAAAGTGTTGGAAAGAAACAATAAAGAATGATCTAGCTTATTGGGAGTTAACTGCTAACATGGCACACGATAGGGATCTGTGGAAACAAAGAATCCATGTAGCCGACCCCGTCTAGTATGGGAAAAGGCTTAGTTGTTGTTGTTGTTGTAACCTCATTATGTATACGGTCTTCTCTTGTGTGACCACTCATCATCTCAACATCTTCATTTTTGTCACAGACATCTTTTGTACATGTTGATGATTAACTGCCCAACACTCATAACCATAAAACATGGCAGGTTTAATTGCTGCTCTATAATATTTACCTTTTAACTTTAATGGTATCTTCTTATCACAAAGAATACCTGATGCACCTCTCCATTTTAACCAAGCAACATTAATTCTATATGTAACATCTCCATTAATTCTTCCATCACTTTGAAAAATTGACCCTAGGTTAGTGTTATTTGTATCGTACGATACGGTGTGATACGTATCGTATCATGGGCACGATACGATACACCTAAGTGTATCGTTTTTTAAAAGTTATCGCATCGTATTGTGCGATACGGGCCGTATCGCACGAATCGAAACCCTCATTTTTCGCGGGTTTCCTCTCTCTTCGAGTTCTCCAAGCTCCGTAAGAGTCGTTCTTCGCCTCCTTGGTGTTCAAAGCTCTAAAATCGTGCTCTATAGTGTTCGTGCAAGCCTCCTATCTCAGATTTAGGTATATTTTTAGTATTTTTCTTTATTTTTTCCTTTTTATTTGTTGTTTTTTTTGTTTATTTGTATTTTTATTTTTTTGAATGACAAAATATGAAGTTATTAAGTGTATGGATATGATTTTTATTGTATTCATGAATTGGGAAACACTCTATTTGAGTTTATGTGAAGATTGGAGATTTATGAAGTGTTCTTATTTACAGGTTATTGATTCAATTGTAGTGCTCCGTTGATACTTTAGATGGTAGGAAGGGGTGCTAGAGATGATCTGGTATGGCAGTCGGGTACACCAATTGGGGGTTCTAGATTGAAGATCAGATTTTTTTTTGTGAGAGGGTGGTCAGTGGTGGAATTTCACGATTGAAACACCACTTAGCAGGGACTAGGAAGGAGATTGCTCCTTGCACGGGTAGAGTTAGAAGTTTACCAGAAGGCATTAAATGGCAATGTCTGCAGATGATTGAGAGTATACAAGAGAGGAGGCAACAAAAGGAAGATCTCGAGATGTTTCAGGATGATAATGATGTTATTGGATTCACTGATAGTTTGCCTTTATATGTGAGAACAGATATTGGTAGAAGCAGTTCATGACCACCTAGCAGGAGAAAGAGGGTTGCTGAAGACTTTGGTAAGAGAGGAAGTTCAGCAAGGAGTAGAGGAAGAGTTTCTTCTAGCATACATTCATTCTTTCCTCCTTTCACTACACCTGGTGCTCAACCTGAAATTCGTGCTACTATGGCTTCAAAACAACTGTATGATCAGGTAGACCTTCCAGTGGGGAGATGGTTTTATGATGCATGCATTCCATTTAATGCAGCAAACAGTTTTCATTTTCAAGCAATGGCAGATGCAATTGCTAATATTGGTCCAGGATACAGGATGCCCTCTTATCAGAAGTTTAGAGGGAAGATATTAGATCAGACTGTCATTCAAGTGCAAGAATATTGTTCGACTTTGAGACAATTGTGGAAGGAAATGGAATGCACTATCATGACAGATGGATGGACAGATAGGCGATGAAGGACCTTACTAAACTTTCTTGTCTACTGTCCTAAAGAACTCATGCTTTTAAGATCTCTAGATCTATGTTATCAATAACGCGCTATAGCGTTTTAGCGGTGTTAAAAACGCTATAGCGGGTGACCCTTAGTGGGCGACCTACCGGGGCCGTTATAGCACCGCTAACAGCGCTATAGCGGACCGCTATAGCACAATTAGCGGACAGTATTGATAATGCTATTATGGATCGGGTCGATCCACTTGGATCACCCGATCCAAACGAAACAAAATAACCTAATCGCACACTCTCACAGTCTCACCATCTCCTGCGTCTCTCTCCCTCTCTTTCTCTCTCTCTCCCACAGGGCATCCTCTGTTGTCCCTCTCCCGCCTCTCATCGCTGCTCTCACTGCCACGATTGGTTGTGCCAGGGAGGTCATGAATCAATTGATAAGTCCAATCCAATATCTTGATTTCATATTTTTTTAGAATAGGTACATATCGCACCTAAATAATTGGGACATAGAATAGGTCATAAATTATATACAGAACAGATAAACTTTCTGACTCTGCTGCCACGAGAACCAGGATGCTCAGGTGAAACCCTCCTAAATCTTCCAATAACCCCTCTTTTCGCTCCTCTTCTTGTAGAGAATTTTAAAGCAAACCAACCCAAGCTCTCCATTGTCGGCAAGCCCGAATGATTGATTGATATAGATGCTCGAGGATGGAGAAAGTGACCTCTTTGACTGGGGCAAGGTTTTGCTGGACAGGGACATATTACTAGAGCCGGAATGACAGAAGAAATTGAGTATCGGCTTGTAAACAATTGTTGATAATCAAGGGTTGAATTGCCAACGTTACAATTCGTCAAATCACCAAGATCTCAAAACATCCGAATATGGATGTCACACGTAAAGAGCACACTAGGAGCCAACAAGAGTCCAAATAACGAAGTCAAATCACAAACAAAGGTTGTGCAAGACAGCATATTTATTGATATACATTTATGCTCACAATGAAAGAGAATAGGGAGAAGGGAGTTACTGTGCCATCCAGGACCTAACCATGGGTCAGGCCCTAGTTACAAGTTAACACAGTCGAACCCTATTTCCTGAACTGCTTTGCCCGTCAATTCGGCTTATGCCAAGATCTCCCCGCTCCCATAGTTTCAACCGTTGCAGAGATTCCCTGGCTCAAAGTCTCTTTCATTGATCGAATATTACATACAGAAGAGAAAAAGCTAAATCGGTATCGTATTCTACACTACTATAAGCAACCCTGGGAAAACCCACCGATTCTCTGAGTGGTGGGCCCATTTTGCCTTGACCCTCTACCAGGAGGGTGTTAATGATATAAGTTGAGGTTTGCCCACTTCGGGACTAAGAAGTCGTTGACAAAACCCTCCTAAATCTTCGATCGGGTGGACAATAACAATGGCACCAAGGCGAGTTCGATTGCCGAAGTAATGGCCGAGACGTAGTGAGAATACTCAATCACCACCGTTACCCTTACTCCCATGTGGCGGTGGCGGTGGCGGTGGAGTCAAAGGGTAGCGGTTGATTGGCTTTGCTTACGCACCGGGTTCTTCCCAACGTCAGCAGCTCATCCGCAGGGCATTTCGCTCCTTTATGGCCCCTCGGAAGAAGATCAATCGACACCTTCTAAGGCCCTTCCCTCGGTCGGCGGGGAGCTCCTTTACCATGTAATTGGCTACTCTGTTGGCCTGTAGTCGACAACGACCTTTTTCTAGTGTATGAACTCCTGCTTCAATCAGATCTTCTCGTGTCCTTTCTTTGCTAGCTCTGTATTGATGTAATAGACACGAATCATTACTAATGCTCCGCACTTACGTAGCGTTCTACGACCATTCTCTTCACCCTTTTCCGGATTTAACTCCTGCGTGGCTGACTTGGTCCGATACTTGGGACCTTGCCTTGCCTTACAGAGCCAAATCGCACAATTCTAAATGTCTCCCTTGTTCTTATATATGGGTATAAGTGTACTCGCTCTTCATTCCTTGGACATCTTTTGGTTTCTCCATATTTCATTACATAGTCTTATGAGCCAAGTGATTCCTGTTTCTCCTAAGATTTTCCAAACTTCTATAGAAATATTGCAGACACAAAAAGTATTGAACAAAAACCAAGTTGAAGCTTCGAAAAAGATTTATACAATTGAACATTCTCCTTTTGGAACAAGTAGTGCAATTGTCACACATGAAGGATTGAAATAAACTTTCGATATACATACCGTATATTTGAGGAGGGGTGTTAAAATGTAATAAGGTTGGACCACTAGATCCAAAGGCCAGCAAAGCCCAGCCAACAACAAGGCCACGTGAGCATGAAGAAGAAGGGCATGGACGGGCCAGTAGGACCCAAACTAACCGTTGGGTCAACCCTTCACAACGAGCAAGCATCCAACGGCTAATTTATGTGTATATAAACCTATCATGTGTAACATTATATACCAAGCATTGTGTATGGATTATCTGATTATTCAAAAAAATAAAATGAATTCAGGAATTTTACCAAATTTCTAACGTTATATCCTATGGTTTTTTGCCCTTCGATTGTTGGCATCTTTCTTGAAAAATCTAGGAAGCTAAAGGATGCAATGATGGTCATAAGAGTCCAATGTTGAGGAAAAGGTTTCATAGGAAATAAACCTAGTGGGTGGTCTTGTTTCTCTACTAAATCACTTTAGGTTAATGGATTCTAAGGGTTCCTCTTCTAACATAATATCCTAATAGGGTCACAATGTTTCTTGAATGCATGTATCAATCTTCTCCACTTTCATGCTCAATGCTCTCTTTTTGATTTTCATCATTTCCAAGAACATCAATCAAGAAGAAAGTATCATAATCAAAGGAAGATTCAGTAAGATTATTTTAGAAATAGAACTCATTTTTAATAAATTTAACATCTTTAGATACATACAATTTATCATTCTTAAGATCATAGCACTTATATCATTTTTTGTCAATACCATATCCAATAAAAACACATCCAAAAGCCCAAGAGTTTATCACTCTTATCCGTAAAAAAATAAAACACAACCAAATACCTTTGATTAGGAACCACTTTGAATAATTTTTTTATGGATGACATATTGTTTAAAATAGAGGATGTCATTTTATTTATTATGTAAATAAATGCCATCACAGCTTCGGCCTCAGATATTTGGAAACTCAACTAGTCACTAATTGTGTTCTAGTGGTTTCCAAAATATGTCAATGTTTATGATCGGCAACACCATTTTGTTGAGGAGTTTCAATACAAGATTTTTTTGCAAAATATCATTATGATCGGCAACACCTTCCCCAAATCATGTTTATGTCCAAGCCTCACAAGCCCAGCCCACTATCTACCAAAATCATAAGGTATTCAGAAGTCTTTTGTGGTTCTCAGGAAAAAAGAGTGTAACGTAACTACATACATCCAGGAGATGTGTTTGACATCCACCCAATCATAGAAAGGGAACAAGAAACAGTTATGAAACACCAAAGGTGTTTAAAAGAACCCCATGCCAATAGCCAGTTGGTAAGCTTTTTCTTTTTAAAATAGGGACAATGAATTAACATGGCCCAACTTCATCGTATTATAGCAATACCCAAGATCAGAGGGGAACCAAAGGATTATAGTTCATGTCATGGTATGAAGAAGCAACCAGCTCAACTGCAATCCTCTCTTTCCAAATAATGCAGTGAAAGGATGACAATGTTTCTGCCAAGGTGATGAATCTAATCAGATGATCCACATAAAACCCACTTTAATGCATACTTAAATCTCAAAACCTGGAAGCAGCAACAGTCTTCTGAGACACTTCTAACAGAAACAAGGACTACCAAAGAGACCACATGCACTAATCAATGGCGGAGGACAGAGGCTCTTGCTGTTGCTTTCTTTCATGAATTGAAGTCCATATCAGAACAAGAAATACCCTTATGTTTCATGAGACGTAGTTTAATAAGGCCTCCACAGTGGTCTCCAGCTTTTCTATACAGTCAATATGGGATAATAGGGTGACAACGGGTTCCTTGGCGCAACCGAATCTCTAGACTACATGATTATAGAACAAATGGTGAAAATACCTTAACCTTAACTAAGCCTTTCCACACTAGGTAAGCTCGGCTACAGGGTGAAACATGAGGACTTCCTAAGATAACTCTAATAGTACTATTTTTTACCCAAGCACACTTGACATGGGAGCCATGAAGATATCCAATGCACGAAACCAATTCATTGATTTTGCCTACAAAATTCATTCATGATCGCATCAGCTTTCCACACATTTGATGTCTGATTCCTGCAGTGAAACGATTTCAGCTTGAAGTCCAGAAAATGAGGTGATAATATGGCCCAGTAGTTCAAATATCATTAACATGAGCAATTCAGAGATCAAAATGTCATAGTCTCACAGGACATATGGTTATTTTCTTTGTCAAGTAATGTGCCAACCGAAATCACCATCTTGGCTGGTAAATTGCTACGGGGACCTATGTCACACGGGTGCGGGTGCGGGTGCGGACACGGGTATGGGATACGGCAATTTTCAAAAATTTTGGGTGTGGCGACACGGCTAGGGTATATAATATTATATATTATATATTATATTCAAGCTACAACAAGTGAGACATCAATTAACATAAGTATAACAACTTTATATTAAAGCAAAACACATAAACTGTAAACAACTACTAATTTCATCATAATACACAAATCAATCTTCACTATCTGGACCCATTTATCCAAAAAGACCCAAACTTCAAAATCGATACCAGATTTTGAAGCGTGGAATATCCACACAAAAGGAAGTGAAGAAGGTCCGCGTTGAGATATTTTTCTACGTTTATCGGCGGAGTTTCATGGGAGATGATGGAAGACAAGCTGAAGGAGCATTTTGGAAACTATGGTGAGGTAACTCAAGTGGTCATCATGGCAGAACCGTGAGTTACAAAAAAAATGCATTTTTCTTTTGCCATGCCGTACCGACACGGTGTCGCACCCATGTGAAGGTCGACACTCCACCTCTTAGAAGTGTATGTGTGACTTAGGCGGGGACCCCAGATTTAAAGGCATATAGACTGAGTAGAACCTCAGTTTAAAAAAAGGTGTGCATCTGAATATTGGATAGTTGGTTATTTCTTGGTATCCAATCTAGAGAAAAACAAAAACTATCCGCTGGTTTGGCTTTAAAATTATTCATGACTAAAGACATTACAATTCATATCTGCCTTACGTCCATCAAATCCCTCCTAAAAGTGTTTATAACCGAACAACAGGTCATTGGGTCAGAAATGCAGAGAAACATTCAAATAAAGATGAGCTGTAGGACACAAAAGGAAAACGCTTCCAGGTCCTGAGAAAGATAGGAAGTATGAGATGGAAGAAAGAATCTGGTGGAACCATCACTTTTGAAGGAAGGATTAAACATTTCAACCACTGCTGTACGATGGTTTCCTGTGATGACTCTTCTGCTCATCAAGGATTGAGAAGATTCAATGCATAAGAAGAACTAGACTTATGAGCCAAAAAAAAACACAATAAACGCATAGAAAAGGGTAATACTCTGCAGCAAAAAGAAAACATTGAGCAAATTATACAGAAACCTAGCTTCATCCTTATGGTTCTCAAAAAGCTTGTCTTCCAACAGTGCATCGATTCTTAGAGGGTCTTGTTTGTATCAATTCTCCTTCTGTGGACATATAATCTCAGAGATGGTATAAGGAAGGAGATCACAAATAACTAAACAAATTGTGGTGATCTTACTTAATTTAGTTCCCTGCTTAATCACAACAAAATGCAGAATATATAACAGGGCCAGGCCTGAAGCAGTTTCTCAAGAGGCTTGTTACCCAGAGGTTGAGAGGTTGCCATGAACCTATATCCACAACCCTGAGCAAGAGTTGTATACCTCTTAAAGGGGTAGGCCATACGTATGGACAATACTCCACATGGATGGAATGAGTTCGTGGAACAGATTGATACGGATGGAAATCTTAAGACAATTCATTGAATCAGAACCCTTTGTTGCTTTGCAGGTTTTTTGTTAATAAATCCCAAAAAGAAGCCTTTGGACAGTTTTCTTATGCAGTCAATCATTATGGGTGGCATAATGAACAAGTGCAATTCAGCACCCTAAGTATCGATATAGAAGCTCTATTGTGAAGGCCAACAAATATAATATATATCACATCATAAACATGCAAATTTTTCTGAAATTTTGAAAAGGAAAAAGGTCTCAAAATTGTAAAATAACATATAAACATACAAGTATACTGACTAATTATATTCTATTTTTCACTGAAATTACAGCATTCAAAGGTTTATTTTGCAAAAGTATAGTAAAATATGTTAAAGACAACAACAACAACTAAGCCTTTGTCCATACTAGATGTGGTCGTCTACATGGACTCTTTGTTTTCATATAACTCGATCTTGTGCCACGCTAACAATTAACTCAGCAAAAGCTAGATCATTTTTATTGTTTCCTCATTTTTGTGGTCTTCCTCTTTCTCTTTTAACATTTTCACCATCCAGTTTTTCACACCTTCTTACCCAAGCTTCTTTTAGTCGCCTTATCGCAACCATCTTAAACAATTTTCCCTCACTTTATCATATATTGATACCACTCCCAATTTGTCTTTGATAACCTCATTATGTATATGGTCTTTTCTTGACCATACATCCATCTCAGCATCTTCATTTATGCCACAGACATCCTTTGCACATGTTGATGATTAATTGCCCAACACTCAATAACATATAACATAATGGGTCTACTTGTTGCTCTATAATATTTATCTTTCAACTTTAATGGTATCTTTTTATCACATATAATATTAATGCTCATCTCGATTTTGACCAACCTACATCAATTCTACATGTGACATCTCAATCACTTTGAAAAATTGACTCTAGATACTCAAAACTTTCCTTTTGCGGGATGAAATATATGTCAATCTTAATTTTCATGTTAGTTGTAGTAAGTAAATGATCAAATTTGTATTTCATATATTTTGTCTTTATTCTACTAGTCGAAAACCTTTTTTTAATGTTTCTCTCTACAATTCCAATTTCGTGTTAACTTTTTCCTAACATAATCCAAGGTACTTCATCTTGAATATGTTTTTCTTAACTAGTCAATAATCAAGGTAAATAAATATGGACTTAAAGTTGCTCTATAAAATATGTTCATGAAAAGAGCTATCTTTTTAGCCAACAAACAAAAGCTTAAACAATAACAAATAAAAAAATTATTTTTTAATAAAAAGTACTTTATTCTATATATTTTTAAAAAATTTACAATTCAATAGTGTATAGCATCATTCTTCTAATAGATATAATATGCTTTGTATGGTATCATTTAATACTATCCACGCAGCATTAGTACATTCTTTATTAGTACATTCTTTATGAACTCCATTCAACCCACTCATAGGCTTTATGAAGGGTCCACATTTAGGCAAACCACTTCAACATGATGGAACCCTGAACCATTTCGTGGCATGCAAGTAAGATGCTCTCCTTGACATTACCTTTCAAGAGGGTTGGATAATTGGAGGATGGTTAAAAGAGTCAGCCAACAAACAAAGCCCTAGTTTCACTTTGTGTGTACTTTGAACCCCCGATCAGTATCAAGTGCCTCCCTCCTCCAAAAGACAGAACTATCAAACTTCATCCATGTAGGATAGAGGAACAAGTATGTAGGCACCCAAAGCAACCTCAACATCAAGCTCCTATGAGTTTGCACCCATGTATGAATTCCATGGACTTGCTACCATGAAAGACTAGAAATCATTACGCTGCCCCTCACCTACTAACAACACCATACGGATCATCGTGTCTATCTTACCTCTCTTGCATGCTCATGCACAGGTCGAAGGGAAAGAAATCATATGATGCATTTGGGCTCGGTCATTTCCATCCCATGTGGAGAAACGGTCAAGAGGAATCAAGAGTGTTGCTATCGAAAATGCAAGGGGAAAAGGTGCTTCAACAAGAAAGATTGTTGTGTGGGTCATTGTACCATATTGTATCGTGTATTACTTTTCTCCATGAGACATGTGTATCTTGTCATAATGTATCATAAAATTTTAATTAAAAAGAATTTTAAAATAAAGAAAAATAGGAAAAAAACAAAAAAAAATTAAATGATTATTATGAATCAAAATAAGGATAAGTTTGAAAATTGTATCAAAACAGTAGTACATGATTTATTTAAATTATTTAATACGGTATCAAGTACATGACGCACAACAATTTCCTCGTTTGAGAATGTGTTTCCTAATAACTCAAACTTGAGACTCCGCCATCAATAAATGTGTGTTTGAGACTCTAATAGGTAATAACACCTACTCTTGGAATTCTAAAAGTTAATAAATATGTGCTTGGGACTCTAAAAGTTAATAACTGCTATCATTAAAACTTTATAAATAATAACTAATACCATCAATAAATATGTGCTTGAAACTCTAACACGTAATAACTCTTACCCTTGGAATTCTTGTAGTTAATAAATTTGTGCTTGAGACTATGAGAGTTAATAACTTTATATCGTTGAAACTCTATAAATAATAACTAATGTCATCAATAAATCTATCCTTGAGACTCTAACAATTAATGACTCGTACTCTTGGAATTCTAGAAATTAATAAATTTGTGCTTGAGACTCTACCAGTTAATAACTCCTATCATTCAAACTCTTTAAATAATAACTAAGGGTGTATCGCATGTATCGTATAATACATGCAATACGCTCCCATATCATGCGATATGGCTATGGGACGATAAGTATAATTGTGGTTTCTCACGATTATGCTATGTTTCATACTCTACGAGGCGATAAGGGTAACACTGGGGTGGGTCATAAGAGCCACTAGAGAATGATTGATTAGGGCACCGGTTGATTTGACTAAGATTTGATCTCACTAACCGACCATGGGATATTCCACTTGAATCTTACAAAGCCGTAAGCCAACAAAATGTCAACATCCTAGAAAACTTGCTTTGCAAATATACGATTTGGAATACGATTGATTTGAATCTAAGATATAGATCAGCTTGTTTTCGGTACTAGGGACCGATCACATACATCGTACCACCTACAGTGTTGTAAATATCAGACGTAATTCACCAACCTAGTGTTACGATCAGTCCAACACCTAGCTGGTGGCATACAGTTGGTTGCTGAACAATTCTATGGATATAAAATTTCTATTATATAACTCGAACTGGGTGCAGGATAAATGGGGGCAAACTAAGAAGGGAAAATAGGATATGGAAGTCAATTTCATTGCTTACCATATCTAGCCCAAAGTTGCGGTTCAGCTCTGCTGCATTCCCTTATCAGAATGGGAAGCGTCGGATTGAGGGTCTTCAAATCTTTATAATTCCGGAGTACAAAATCCCTGTGCGAAATAACCAACAATTCGGGATTTAGAGTGGAAAACAGCAACATAAATGGAAGCAGAGTTTAGAGAAGATAGTAATCATGAACGACAAGCAGCGTCTTGATTTCTCTAGTCGAAGAGGATGTTCGAATACATTTATGCATGCACTAGGAGAAAGGTTAATCTGATCTGTTGGTAGTGCTACAATTGGCCCCACCAATATCACATTAGAGGGTTGATGGCATAAGCAGAGAAAGGAGATGAAAGAAGGTGGCGTACTCACCTAGCGGCAGCGCTAGAGGGAGAGGTCTGGCAGAAATGGAGACGGAGCTCCTTCAGGTTCCGAGATAGATGCCCTCTCCACGCCATCTCTCTCTCTCTCCGCAATTTGGGACTCACGGAGAACCGCAGACCGCACGAGTTGAATATGGGTTTCCAAATGGACCAAAGCCGCTTGAATTGCCCCCTAGGGGCATAGCTCAATGGGTAGGGGATAGAGACTCTCGCCAAAAAGTTAGGACTTCCACGTACGAGCGTGCATCTGGTAATGGTCGAGGGCTACTTAATTTTTCGTGTTCAAACCTCATGTCTCGATAGAAGCCTGTTATCAAATCATAATTTTTACACCTTATTTTCCCAAGCATTAACTCTTTCTTTTGGATTTGAGGATTATAAATAATAAACCTTATCACCAAACATATACCCCTCTAATTTTTTCAAAAATACTTCTTGCACTCTTGTCCTCCATTCTCTCCCTCCACAAAAGAAAGATGTGTCTCATACATATTATTTTCTAAGCAGTGACACATTGTGGACGTGTTCATTCTCTAAACAAATGTCCCCATAAGGGTGTCTAATGGTCAGCTATAAGAGGTGATGCAACTTGATTGTACCATCTTTTGGACAAAGACGTATCATACAATACTCTTCAAATAGTGATGTGATGTGGGTGCATCCATGGAGTGAGGTAAGTTTGGTGTGACTCTTTTCCTTCATCCTTGGCTTTACCAATAGAGATCATTATTTGATTATGGTACATCACCCCAATGAAGTATATTAACTTCTTTTATATTTTTGTTTTCCTTATTCTAGTTTGACCACCAAATTCAAAGAGAACCTCTATTGAATTTGGTTATCAAGAATCATTTTTCCTTGGTTTTTATTTTGTGATATTTTTTATTATCACGATTCAATCCAATTATTGCTCAACCACACCACTCATACTACCTGGCCCATCAATTAGGTTTACTAGACTTACCAACTATTAGAGAGTTTTTGCTTAAGAATCATCAACAAGAACTTATCCTCATGCTTCCCATCTAGTACTCTTGTCTCGATGATCCCTAGAATTTCCTTCTTAGTAGACAACCATATGTATGTAAATGACCAAGGTATCGATTGACAACTATAAATCAAGGCTTATTGACTATGCGATGGACATGACTACTAGTAATAATCCCAAATCTTGATATAGGCATCCAGTAGTATAATCCTCAAATTCTTAAATACGTCCTTCAATACATCTCCATGAATAAAAATAAAAATGACAAGTTACTAGTAGCTTAAGAAGAGATTGGGACAAGCTCTAGACTAAATCAAAAAAATAATAAACCAAACAAGAAGTTTGACAAGAATAATAAGAAAGATGGTCAAATTTTAAAAAAATCGTAGGAAAATATTTCTCGAGTAAACTACTTCAACTGTGGAAATATGGGGCACTACAAAAGGGGTTACCATAAAAAGAATACTAGCAGTGGAAACACCCAACAATATGGTCAACAAGAGAAGGCGGACATAATCTACATAGTTTCAGAATGCCTCTATATGGACCGTCCAATTTCTGGTTGGTGGATTGACTCTAAAGCAACAAGACATATCTCAAATAGCAAAGAAAGGGTTATGGGTTTAAAAAAATATAAACTAGGAGAGTGTATATGATAAATAAGGTATTTTCAAATGTCTTCAGAGTAGGGTCTTTTAGGATTTATGTACAAGGCACACTCATTGTTTTAATTGATGTATTGATTGTGTCAATTATAAGATACAATTTTATATCAGTTGCTACCTTAGTTAATAAGGATTTTGAAGTAAGGTTTGTCCCTATCAAGGTAACTATAGGGAAGCATGAAAGGGTAACATTCTCAAGATTGTTCGATGATGAACAAGGACTATTCAAGTTAAAAAGAAATGAAAGAAAAGACTCTTCTTCTTATATCGATTATGCCTTTGATGTTTACGTGAATGTTTGGCATAAACCCCTAGGGCATATAAGTCTAAGAAAGTTATCCAACTTTGACTTATTGTCAGAATTTTAAGAAAATACCTTTGGTAAATGTGAAGCTTATATATAAGAAAAAATGACAAGAAAACATTTTTTAAGGAAATAATAAGGAAAACAATCCTATTGAAAATCATTCGCACTAATTTATGTGGACCTTTTAGGGTAAGATCTCATTGTGAGAATATATATTTCATAACCTTTATCGATAATTACTCAAGATATGCATACATATATCTCTTAGCACATAGACATGAGGCATTAAAAATATTCAAAGAATATAAGAAAGAAGTTGGAAATTAAATGAGGCATACAATTAAAGTCTTGAAATCAGATGGAGGTGGTCAGTATACTTCTGTAAAAATTTTAGAATTATGCAAAGATTTTGGTATTGCAAAACAAAATATAATACTCACGACACCTGAATAGAATGATATAGCATAAAGGTATGACAGGACCTTACTAAATACGTGAAGGTCTATGTTGGCAGATGTATCTCTATCAAGGGTATTTTGGAAAAAACAATAAGTACAATTGTGCATATTCTTAATATAGTATTATGTAAAATTGTATTCTCTACACTATATAAGATGTGGTTTATGAGAAAACAAAACTTAGATCATCTCATGAGGTGGGAACCTATCGCTCATTAAAGATCTTTGACAAGTCTAGAGATAAGCTACACAATAGGTCATTTATGGATATCCTAAATTATCTAAGGGATATCGATTTATCACAAGGACCATAGACTCATAGGGAGCATAGATGTTGAATTCCCAGAGGATACTAAGAATGACATTCTTCAAAATGATGATGAGTATATTGACGATCTAGTAGATATAAATAAATCATCATTTGAACCCATAGACAAGCTTCTTTAACAAACCAAAACTTTAAGTGAACATAAAAGACTTAGGGTCACGCCATCCTACTTAAAGGATGATCATACTTACCTTACAAAAGAAGTGTGCAATTTGGTGGATTTAGATGAGTTGGTCGATAACTTAATATATCAACAAACTATTGACTCATCTAAATCGATGAAAAAGTCACGTATGAGGAAATTAAATTCATTAAGAAAAACCAATTATGGGAATTGGTTGATTTGCCTAAAAGAATGAAAGTCATAGGCTGTAAATGAGTTATAAAAAAGAAATATAAAGTCAATGAGACAATTGACAAGTTTAATGTAAGATTGGTTGTAAAGGTTTTTTCACAAAAAGAGAGCATAAATTTTGTTGAAACATATTCTTCTGTTGCAAAATTTACATCCATAAGGATAATCCAGACAATATCAATATATTATGATTTAGATTTATATCAGTTACAAGTAAAAGTTGCTTTTCTAAATAGAGATTTAGATGAAATCATATATATGCAATAACCAGATTGATATATTATTAAAGGCTAAGAAGATAAAATATATAGGTTGAAAAAATCTTCATATGACCTTAAATAGTCACCTCACCAATAATATTTGACATTTCAAAATGTCATTATCGAACTTCAGTTTGTGGATAATGAACTTGATCACTATGTATATGTTTGGAATAGTGAGTCACTTTGTTATCTTATCGTTATACGTAGATAACATATTCCTGACTAGGAATGATAATGAGATGATTGTCAAAACTAAGTCATGGTTAAACTCAATATTTGAAATAAAAGATACGGGGAAGCATCCTATATCCTGGGTATAAAGATTTCTTGAGACAAAAAAATCTAAACTCCTATGCCTAAGTCAAGAAAAATATATTGATCATATCCTTAAGAAATTTAAAATGGGTAAATGCAAGCCTACATCTACACCCATTATAAAATGAGTCAAATTGAGTAAGGCTGATTATCTCGGTGAGGGAGATGCTAAGCCTAATGTTCCTTATGCACAAGCTTTTGATAGCTATAAAACCTGATATAAACTTTGTTGTTGGTATTGTGAGCAGATATTAAAGTAATATTGGTTGACAATATTGGATTGTTGTGAAAAGTATTGTAAGATATCTTAAAGGAACAAATGACTTGAAATTATGTTTTCAATCACATGAATCAAAAGTGGTAGGATACTTAGATGCTGATTTTGTTAGAAGCAAAAATGACAACAAATAAACCTTGAGACAAATATTCTTATTTGGAGTTAGAGCTATTTCTTGTGTTTGGAAGAAATAGGCTTGTGTATTATTGCATTCACAAGAGACTGAGTATATGACTTGCTATATGACTGCAACTAGTATCGTTTGGATAAACTGCTTCATACATGATTTGAAGTTGGATATAGCCAACAAGTCGGTTGTCATTTATTGTGACAATAATACAGTAATTACTTTGATTAAGAGTGGAGTTGATAACTACAAAAACAAGCATATAATGATTAAATACCACGATGTTCATGATATGGTTATGAAAAAGAAAATATTCATCTCATATATGCAAATTGATGATTTGTTGGTAGACTCCTTGACTAAAGGCATAACAGAGGATATTTTTCTCAAAGCATGTTACAAACATGGGTTTGAGATATACTTGATTGTTGTGTAGGTAAGAGACCACACAACGGGTAATTATTGCAATAGCAATAATAAATGACATAACTTGAAAAACCCTACAAAAGTGAGAGGTAAAACTAGTATGTCAGACTACTTGACTCGAATGGCCAAGTGGGAGATGTAACGTAGAATGACCATCCTTAGGTTGTAAAATGTTACACGATAATGTTATATAAATTAAAATAAGAGAACCAACTTATAACGGAAAGTCTAGACGTGAAAGCTAAGAAGATGAAACCATCTATAAATATTGTACATGAAATATAGAAAATAAAAGAAATTCATATAAAGTGGAATAAAAAACATCTTCCTTCAGAAAGTCATATGTGGGAAACTGTGAATCAACTCAACTCCATCTTCTTCCTTTGCCCGATCTCATTTAGGCGTTAGCCTTACCCACTCCTCAACTTGTGTATTAGCGCTATAAGATTGGTCGCCGGTGTATAGAAGTCCGTGGACTTGAAGCTGTTGTCTCCACCATCCCTTCATTCAGCCAAAATCACAAACATTCTCATCAAGCTAGAGCGTATCAAAGTGATACCAAGGCTAGGATAATGATTGATGTGTTTAGAGTTTTCCTTGGAGTTATTTGGAAATGAGAACGTCTTTAGAGATTTCATTAGATTAACAATAGTATTTAAAGCATTGTTAGATCTTAAATAAATATTAGAGTGCATTGATTGATACAAAAATAATAAGGCCTTATATAGCATAATAGTCCATTAAGATTCTAATTAGAGTATTGGAGGTGAGTTATATGAGTTTAAACAAGATATATTTAGAGAGGGTCAGGTTTAACTACAATGTGATGTGTTTTGGACCTATGACAGGAAAATCATGTTTTGTGGTGCTCTAAGTGAACAACATAAGATTTCCTTTACCGGACACGTGAAGGGAGTTCTTAATTTTGAGCATGATTACTTAGCTTTAACGAGTTTTGTGAATTTTGATTAAGTCCAAATAGAGGTTATATGCTTTTTTGCATGCTTAATTTTAAATATTTGATAATGGTGGTTTGCTAACAAGTTTGTTGACATCTCTTGAGCAATTACCGTTTGATGGCAACGTATGCCATGAAAACGAAGGGAAGCAACTTTAGGTTGAGCGAAGCGAAGAAATGATGGGGGCATACTTTGATAGGATAAAGATATTATTCTCATTCAAAAGTGAAAATATGCTTAAAGGCATTGTTGTTTTATGACCATGGTTTAATATAAGGTGAAGTTCTTTTGGTACAAAGGTGAGGCTGTAATTTATCAACATGACGTTTTGGTATGTCCTCATTAGGTCATAGCTCCATTTAGTTATTGAAATTTGTGACCATGTTCGTTTGCACCATAACTCTCCCACTCTACTTTTATATTTCTACATGCATTAGTTCGGATTTCCGTTAACCATGACCCGCTTTGCGTCCGACCCGTTTGAAACCGAGGCCTTCCAAGGGATTCGCATGAACCGCCAATCGCGACCATCAAACATTGGACACTCCCATCCAACGGTTAGGAAGAAACCCTAAACCTAATGAGAAGTGTCTGGCTCTATATATACGATCAATATGTCGTCCCTAATCTTTCGTTACGGGCTTCGTCGCTGAAGATTTTCGTGGTAATCTCTCTCTCTCTTTCTGTGTGTCTCCTTCGAGTACTATTGGAAGTCTATTTGTGGTTGTATCTCTTTGGTCGTCTTCCAAACAGTGCATCTTCTTCTTTCGGTACCATGTTTCTCAAGGAATGGTTATTGTGTCGTCATTTTCTCGAGATTCATTACTTATTCTGATAATATGTAAAAAGAATATCCTTGACGAGTTGTGTTGGAGGGTGTTTCTGTTTTAGCTGTTCCTTGTGATGCTTATTCTGCGTCAATTGTGCAGTTACCCACACGAACTTTCTTGTTTTACGATGTTGAATACCTCATGCACTTCATGCATTCTTTTATTGTTTTGTCTGATGTTCATAAGAATGCTTTCTCTTTACGTCTTGTTTTTAAGGTTCCGGCGATTATCAAATGATAACTTTCGTTCTTATGAGAGATACCGTGTGGAAAATTACAAGGAGACCTGAACTGAGGAGCCTGTAGATCTTTCAAATTTGCTGTTTTCTTCAAAAGCGTCCCGTTCATCCTTTTTTTAGCTTCTGCACACAGTTTCTTTTTTGTTTCTAACCCTCATTTCTCTCCCGCTTTTTTCGTGCATTTCTATAGCACACGTTTGCATCAGATCACTACTGAGAAAGGTTTTCTGTCAAAAGGGTTCTCCGCGTACTCCTTTTAGTGTTACGTTTAATTATGCAGTTATTTGGAAACTCTTTAATGAGCGTAATAGATTAGTCTTTCCTTGCACTGAAGTTTGTTGCTTTTAGAGAAACCGTACTTCCCCAAATCCCAAGTTATATAATTGTGAGAAACACTGCTTACTAAATTGCATCTTCTGAGGTGCCAAAAGCCATTTCAATGATTTGTGGATCCATTTCCAGTGCCGCTATTTGAACACTGCTTTGAAACAGCTGGTCTTCGTCGGACAAACAACAAACATTGCCTGTTTTGCAGGAAGAGTCCGGTTTTCTGGGGCATTTTGTCTGAAATACCTGTTCTAGATTCTTGGGTTCATGTTCTTTGTAGTTCATAGTTTTCCTCTCCTCTCAACATTCTTTCACTTTGTAGTGCGAAACAGATGATGGAGCGACGATTGTGCCTTCTGTTTCTGTCATCCCAATGATGAATGTTGGATAACTAAAAGTAGTGGCCTGATCTTACTTTTGATGAAATTGATAACCTTCTGAGGGATTCCTCTCTCAAAATCATCCTTATTTCTTTTGGCAAGTTTAGATATTTCCTTTTTTTTCATGATTTCATTTACCTTTTGATGTTCTTTTCTGTAATATACTAATATGGTTTTGTTATTTACCTCAATCAAGAGCTTCTTGGTAGCTAGCATTTGAACTGCTGGTACTGTTTTATTTGATCTCCTCAAAGTCTCTAAGGATGAACAAACAAAACTTTCGTTCTACTGAGGATTATCAATGTTGAAGCATATGGAGACCTGGACTGAAGAGACTTAATTTTGTACGATTTTTTCCATCAACCATTGTTTTGGTTGTGTTTTAATGAGTTGGTCACACTTTGGTCCTTGTATGATACCGAACTGAATCTGTTGAAGCATATGGGACACTTTATCTGAAGACTTATTTTTGTTTTTACTTTTTCAATTGATAATTCTTTTTTCCCATGCATTAGCAGGTTAATGCTTTTCAACCATATGATTTCTTTCTGTTATCATAGAAGATAGTCAGTCTTGGATCCTTGTATTCTTTTTGACAACATCTAATTGATGGATGTGTATTTTTGAATAGCAGGTTAATGCTTTTCAACCAAACAACTAATGTTTCAGCGTTGTATGAAGTAAAATGTTGAAAAGAACGTTCTGAGGGAGATCCAAGAGATTTTCCTTTACTTCTTCATGATCAGTCTTCACTATGTACTAATGTCTCTTTCCTGAGTTCCAACACTCTTTCTGATGGTTTGCCTATTTGGAAATCCGATGCCATGGAGCTCTAGTCACAGAAAAATGTGACATGATATTGAGTTCAATGGTGATACGAATCCATGTAGCAGACCTCATTTGGTGTGTAAATGGTTTTCGTTTGGTAGCCTTATTTTGGTTGATCAATGGAGCTCCCAATGATTAAATCCACAGTAGAAGTTTCAGCCTTGTCTGAACCAAATTGTTGAATACAATGTCTGGTTATGAGGGAGCTTAAATATGATCATTTACCCACACCCCCTCTCTCTGTTATATATATATATATTTATGTGTGTATGAAAAGTTGGTAAATGTGCACGCTCATCCATGCCCAAATTCAATATTAGACACGTTGGAGCTCTAGTCACAAAAAAAGTTGACATGATATTGAGTTCAATGGTGATACAAATCTATTTAGCATACCCCATTTGGTTTTCAAAAGATTTTATTTTTGGTAGCCTTATTTTGGTTGATCAATGGAGCTCCCAATGATTAAATCAACAGTAAAAGTTTCAGCCTTGTCTGAACCAAATTGTTGAATACAATGATTGGTTATGAATGTGCTTATATGTGATCATTTACCCCCATCCCCTCATATATATTGTGATTGATCAACGGTGTAAATTTTCACACCCATACATCTCCAAGTCCACTTAAATATCCAATCTCTTGGGCCCTTTGTACTTGATGTTTGTCAACTCTATTTTGGTTGATCACCTCAACCTTTCATATATCAATCTCAAAGTTTAAAAGCTGAGATGATGAAGTGGATTTGAGAATATTGGATGTTGTGTGCCATTGATTATGCTTTTTTTTCTGTGTCTATCTCTCTAAATATATATATATAGTAGTTTGCTTTGTTTAGCTTACTATTGTTTCCATTTCAAGTGTTTGCTCCAGTGAGACGATGGGACGAAGACCAGCCAGGTGTTACAGGCAGATAAAGAACAAGCCTTATCCAAAGTCAAGGTACTGCCGTGGTGTTCCAGATCCAAAGATCAGGATCTATGATGTTGGCATGAAGAGGAAAGGTGTGGACGAGTTCCCCTATTGTGTGCATCTTGTGAGCTGGGAGAAGGAGAATGTGACAAGCGAGGCTCTTGAAGCTGCTCGCATTGCTTGTAACAAGTATATGACCAAGTTTGCTGGAAAGGACTCCTTCCATCTGAGGGTGAGAGTTCATCCCTTCCATGTTCTGAGGATCAACAAGATGCTTTCATGTGCAGGAGCTGATAGGCTCCAGACTGGCATGAGGGGTGCCTTTGGGAAGCCACAGGGAACCTGTGCAAGGGTTGACATTGGTCAGGTGTTGCTGTCTGTGCGCTGTAAGGATTCTAATGGCAATCATGCTCAGGAGGCTCTTCGCAGGGCCAAGTTCAAGTTTCCTGGGCGACAAAAGATCATTGTTAGTAGGAAGTGGGGTTTCACGAAATTCAGTAGAGCCGACTACCTGAAATGGAAGGAAGAGAACAGAATCGTCCCAGATGGAGTGAATGGGAAGCTTTTGGGCTGCCATGGACCTTTGGCTAATCGGCAACCTGGAAAAGCCTTCTTGGACGGGGCCGTTTCTGCATGATGGCTTCTTCAAACTTTTCCGTTTGTTGTTGAGGTTGCCTTCTTAACTCGTACACTTTCACCATATTGCCGTTTTCCAGCGTTCCTCTTCTGCAGTTTTTATAATTCTGTAAGTTGTTTCCTTCTCCGGATATTGTTCATGTTGGGAAGATAATCTACTTTTTCTTATGTGATTCTAGTCTTCCTTTCGATAATAAAGGGGATCTATTTTAGTGATAAAGATGTGTGTACGAGTAACATGCTTCTAGTGTCTCCGGTATGGAAATGATCTATTTTTACCATCTGATAGTCGTCCCTCCTTAGGCAATGTTTCTATTCAATTGATAATGTTGGCAACCTAATTATCTTGCATCCTTAATGCAAAGGTGTCCACAAAATGTCGGCAACCTTATTATCTTGCAACCTTAATGCAAAGGTGTCCACAAAATGTCGGCAACCTTATTCAATTGATCTGATATTCTTGCATCCCTAGGACAGTAATCAATTTCTAATCGGCGGAAGCGATCTATTTTTATCTATCACTATCCTTATCCACAAAATGCTTGGTAGTGGAGCCCCTAGGCAAGGTTCTATTCGATTTCTAACGTTGGCAGCATTTTTTTTCAGTCAAAAGGGGAGGACTGAAGCCTAACAGTCACATACAAGCATGCCGAGGGAATTGAGCTCAACACCTGCAATGAGATGAGAATTTTGTTCTATTCTCTGCATGCATGCCAACACCCTAAGTTGGGGAGGCCAAAAATCTGACCATTTTGTAACCTGAAGTGATTGGTATGGATTGAAACGTCCAAGAGGAGACAAGTAGAGGGTTCTCTCGGTCTATTTAGGGTACCCGCCCAACTATTAAAAGAACACGAAACCATTTTGTTCCCATAGAGATGGATGAGAAAGGGTTGCCACTATTGAATTGCATGAAGCGGTTGAATCTCAATGCAGTTCCAGCTAATGGTATCCTGGATTCCAAGAGCTGAAGATGGTGACGTGACTCAAAAGAGTCGTTTCCCGACGGAACCTTTCCAGATCGAGTGAGTTGTGACCGGTTCCTTCAAGTACGAGCCAGATCTTGGTAAAATCACGTGGCAAGATGCACGAGACTGAAAAAACCAAGTGGTATGAATCCCATTCACATTACAGTTAGAAATACATGGTAAACCATAACCAAGTCCAGGGGAGTTTCCTTATCATAACTTGAATGTGATGCATCCTATTCACTTTTAGAAGCCTGTGGCTAACCTTCCCTTGTTGTAAGACCTATTTCTGATTTGTAACTTCAGCTTTATCATTGAACTTGTGCTGAGATCGTAGACTAGAGCAGACCTTCTAATCTTCCAATGTAAGTAACATTATCCGTGCTGATTAAGATATTTCCAGCACTATGTGTCGTCCAAGCCAGGTGGCCAACTTACCTTATTAAATTAAATATCAATTCAAGATAAGTAATTTCTGGGACATTCTTAGTGCCTAGTCAAAGCGGTGTCTCTACCTCACAGAATTCAGACTTCAGCTGTGGGACCCAATTATGAGACGGGTCCACCCTTGGCCGTCTCATGGATCAAGTCCGCGTTCAATTTGTTGATGTACGGGGTTGGCAGATCATTCCAAATCCTTTGTGGAAGAAGTTGGTTACTATGGATTAGTTGTTCTAGGTACTTACATGCCAATCGTGGATTAGTGTGCACCATCCGTTTTCAAGTTTTGTGGAAAAAATGGAGGAAAAAGAAACAATAGGCGGATTAGAGTCAAACCTAAATGGGAAGGATAGAAGTCTTTCCCAGAGCCCATCACTAAGGATGCAAGACTATCAGATGATGTATCTGCCTTTGCATTGATTACCAAGCTACAAGGCCTTACATGCAAAACTCACTGACCAGGTAAGACTGTTGGATGCCTCTATTACTACTGAGTAAAACTTGGATGATAAGGTCATGTTGTGCTTTAACCTACCACCTCACAGATGTGGACATAGACATGGCCGGTTCTGGTTTACTGGTAGTTCAAAACCATCAGTCGCGGGTAAACCGGAACGAGAACTGAACCAAGCTTTACCTGGTTTGGTGTCGGTTTGACAGATCCGGTTATGGTTCCATGTCCAACACGGATATCCTTACTTTATAAAGTAAAAGTAATAAAATAAAAGAAGAAAACGTAAACCAACGCAGCCTGACCAGGTTTGTGTCAATTGCAAAAGTTCCTTTTGCAAGACAAATCATCCTCTCCTGGTAGTGAGTCGAAAGCAATTGTAGAGTCCCCTTCAAGGTAGACCTTTTGAAAGGACAGCTGCGGTCGCCACTTCAGTCCTTTTGCTGTCAATTGTTCACCTCTCTCATTCGAACGGAGACACAGTGCAGTTGGGATGCTTTCCGACCCACGAAGCTACCTTGCCAATCTTGGATCTCTACAACGAGCCCCACCCGTCCTTTGAACTTTGAATGGCGCATCCACATTTATCTTATAAAAGCCGAGAGGAAGTTTGTACCAGTTCCACCCTCCTCTGGCTATGTCCACATCCTACTACCATCCGTCATCCGTAACGTCATCTTTTAAAACTTAATGAGACTGCTCGACTTCCACGCCAATCACCATGGGTGATATCTGGTTTTTCCCTTCCCAAACCGAATTGCTTTCTGATCAGATGAGATACCAAATCAAGCCCACTTTGCTCAACTGATCCTTGGATAGCTGGTCTCCTGCAGACAGACAACATTTGTTTCTTCAGCCAGCTCCTTTCAGATACTCTTCGCAGTTTAATGTCTGGGGCAGTCAATCTTATAACCTCTCGTGTCACTATGCACATGAACAAATATATTCCAAGGGTTCCTCTGTTTTTCACATTCCGAGTTCGGAGTCGTTTTTCTGTGAACTACTCCGGCTTCCACACTTCATCATCGTTCTTAGTTCCTCATTCTCTTCAAAAGAACGTAGGTGGCAGGCCAGACCCTTCCACCAACACTCCTGTACTTCTGAACCTTTTCGTTGTTGTGACGTCATGTCACAGTCACCACAAGAAACACCTTTCCTTTGGCGGTATAGGTAAACGCCATATCCTCATCCAAATGAAACACCACAATTATCAACTTATCCCAACCCTTTGTAGATGATCTCATACAACGTGAGATGTTAATTCCTCCATCACGAGACCCATCAGAAACCCTAGTGAAGCGAGCGTTTGCAGGACCCAATGATAAGTTGTATCGAGTATTTTATGAGGATGCCAAAAATGGAACTCCTAATTCAATATTTTGTCTTTTAGAATATCTTATGATCTCTTTCCTTTTCTTTTCTTTTTTGCGACAAAAGAAAACCACACCCCATTCCAGAGACTTTGTTTCCTGCCAAACAACGTAAGATCCCAAGGCCACCCCACATTAAGCGTGTTGTTTCAGCCCTGGATCTCATTTGAATTATTACCTCGTTAATGTAGAAAGAAGGGAATACTGGTAGAGAAGAGGAAATCAGAACATGGAGGAACCCCCTTGATATTCCCTCTATGCTGGCACCCTCAAGTGCACCATGGATGTAGGATTTTAGTTTTAGATTATATGAACTCTGTTCATCAACAGCACAAACAAGTCAAACATATTAGAAGAACAATGTATAACTTCAAACTAAGGTTCGGCTACACGCATGACATGGATGAACGGCTAGAAATAGAGGCATTGGCAGATCCATCAGTTTGCACATACTTTAGGTTTGCTTCATAGCTGCCACTGCAATCTGTCATACCTTCCACATGTCGAACTGCTATACAATTCATATTGCCATATTGTCATGAGTAATAAGCCTATGGAGTTAACCACTTTAAACTCAATAGTGCTACCCACTCAGGTTCCTACCCAATCATTTAAACATGTTATTAGTATATAAGACGCACTTTAAAGTTAACAAAAATCCAGTTGTGCATGATATTCTCTATGGTAGTGAATCAAATTAATGTAGCGTATTTACCATGTTCAACTGTTCAACTGTTCAACCATCAAATATACTTTTACAAGTAAATAACAAACCAAAGCATAGCTGCTGTTGCAGGCTGATCAGGAGCACGTTGCTTTCTCCAACAACTCCTGCAACTCTCCTGTCTTGTATGCTTCTGCAGTGACAAGTTGAAAGTGAAAAGCTTATCCAAGTATCCAACTTAACAAACTTGTCAAATAATTGCTCAAAAATTCAAATAAATATGAACTTGCTTTTCTAACATGATTGCACATACGATGTCTACAGTGGCTTCAGAAAACTTTTCAAGTTCTGTGAATATATTCAGCATAAGTACTAGATAAGGACATCAGGATCTTGGTAAAATAGATGAGCAGATGACAAATACAAGAACAAGGGCAAAAGATACTACAAAGTTGCAAACGTTTTCCTGAATCTCATCTATGACCACTTCTGGGGGGCGCAACTCTTCCAACGTGTACTAGCATGAAAACTATGCATGAACAACTGCAAGATTGATAAAAATGAAGACATGCATCAGGTTTCTCTGTAACAAGAAGATATTGTTCAAATTAGAAGGAGATTGCTTTAAAGAAACAATAAGGCCAGCACTGTTTTATGGAGTTGAGTATTGTGGGCAGGCAACCATGAACATGGCACAAGATCCCTATGCTCAAAACGAAGATCTAAAGGTAGATGTATGGTCATGGAAAAAGAGATGCATCAATAACGAGGCTATCAGAGATGAATTTGGTACCATACCAATAAAAGTTAAACTGAGACAGATGCTTAGATTGGTCTGGGTATTTGGAGAGGCAGCATGGTGTAACCGTGTAGTTCTAGGGAGAAGTGAGAAATAAGGTTGTAATACTTCAAGGAAGCAAAGGAAAGCCTAAAAAATATTGGAAGGAAAACATGATCGTGCTTTATTGAAGGTAAAGGCTAATCCAACACATCAAGCACAATGGTGTTTAAGAATCCATGCAGCCAACACCATTTGGTGTCAAAGAAGGCAGGGTTTTGGTTTTGGTATTAACAAAGATAGAGATAAAGTCGGACACTTCGTTAATACAAAAAAATGACAGTGGTAAAATCAGCCCCAACAATTTTTGGCCGTGATCAGATGGCAACGTTTTGTCAGAAATGCCATTGTCCGAATGCCCTAATATACTAGAGAAAATAGACACATCACATATATGCACACACTCACCCACTCACGCATGCATGAGTGCACACATACCCGCATGCACATACATATATAGTTTGCGTGTGTGTCTCCCTGAACTTATGCATGAGTGCAGGTCCTTATTTATTTGTATGTGTACTTTAGTGCAATGCTTAAATGTTCAATGAGGCTTGAATAATTACCTACTGTGATATCACAACCACCGAAGAACTCTCCATCAATATAGAGTTGAGGAAATGTGGGCCGGTTGGAGTATTCCTTTAGTCCCTCACGTAGATTTACGTTCTCCAGTATGTTAATTGTTTCAAATGGCATGTTTAATGACTTCAATATCTGCACAACGGTGTTTGAAAACCCACATTGTGGAAGTCCTTGCTTCCCTTCATAAAAAGTACCACCTTGTGCGATGAAACCACTTTATCTAAAGTAGACTTCAGTTCAGGAGTTAATGCTGCCACAATTGAGTTCGTTAATGTCAATAATATCAATAATTTAAAACAGAATGGAGTTCACTGGCAAATTTTGTGATCTCATGCACGTGGAGGTAGGCACACACACGTACAAACATCAATAGGTGTATCAACAAATTTATCTGAAAAATAAAGGCATGTCTTTAGAAAAGAGGTTTGCAGTAATAGTATAAATTATTTTTCACAACTAATCTAGAAAGCCTGAGACAAGAGGCCCTTGCAAAAAGCAGATACTTTTTTGGAGGGAACTCTTGAAGAAAGAGGTTTCCTCAAAACCTGAAGAGAAAAGAGCTTTCACATCCCCCAATGATTGTTGAAGATACAATAGCATGTCTCCTTAAAACATTGGATGAATGAAAGCACATGCCAACAAACATTTACCTAGGAACTTCTACTTTGTTCCATTTACAGTTTATTCATGATAAAATAACTACCGCTGTCAGTCCTCATTGAAAACCTACCAAGATCTGTTGATGAGACGTTCCCAGATCGGAATCTATTCCTCAGCAGTTCTGCGTCTAGATCTGCCTCTAATTAATATTTGTTAATTATGCATTAGAGTAAGAGTAAATTAGTCTTTCAAGTTATAAAAGACTTTATATGTAAGTTACGTAAATAGATAGAAAATCCTAAAAGAGGGAATAAGGATTAAAGGATGAATGCCTGTTTGTATCTAACTCACGTGAAAGCCTTGTATGCTTTCTATATCAACTTCTTCCAATAAAAGGATTTAGTTTTAACATGGTATCAAAGCATTTAACATCGAAAATGTGGATTTTGGTGAGGTTCTGGTGGTGAAACAACTCTAAGAGCTATTTTAGATCTCACAACATCTGTTGGAGGGCTGTTCTGCAGTCACATTTTGGTGTTGTGAACGATTAGACGTTGCTGCAGAGAACCTGTTACTGTTGTTCAGAGGGCAGAATGTTGCAGCAGAAGATGACTTGTTGCTGTCTCGTGTGGGATGGTAGAAATTATCTTGAATGTGTAAGATCTGTTGAGTTGGCAGTCCTTGTTAGGGAGAGATGGAATACAACAATGCCTTGATGAGAATAGTTCTGTCTATTTCAAATCGAGGAAAGATGGTGGACTGGTGTCCTCATGGCTAGTGCAAGGACAGGTATCCTCATGGCTAGTGCAATTTATGATCCCTTCCATAGGTAAAACCTTTATGTATCTAGAATCAGCAGTCAAAATTTGGAGGGCACCAAATAGAAGAATATAGATAAAGAATACGAGATACTAGAAAAAATTAGAAAATAAAAACAAGGGAATCAGACCATAAGGAGAAATGTCTTTCCACGCATTAAATGCGTTGTGTTGAAAAGAATGGAATAAAGAGGTGGAAAAACATTAATTTTTTTATCCTATAGGAGAAGTCTCTTCATATTATGAGACACTTAAGGTAAACATTCTTTTAAAGAAAGAATTACTCTTATTAGGTCTTTTGTTATAGAGGAAGTTAGAAGAAGCCTTTAGAACGAAGATGTGACAAATATAGAGAAGGTTGTCTCCTTTGAAAGAAACCAGAATCAACAAAGCCGACGAAGTGATAGATATAATAATCTAGGAGGAAGAGGTTGTGGTATCCTATTTAACGATGACAAAGAAAAATTGAGATGCTCCTAATGTGGTAAAATCGACACATAAAGGAATAATGGGATCTGATTAGTAAGCATAATTTCCATAAGAATAAATCTATGGTATCAATAGCGCGCTATAGCATATCAGCGCTAGATCAAGTGTTATAACAACTCAATCTAAACGAGCATCCATCTTCAGTGCTATTAACACCGTCAAGAGCGATATACCAGTCCACTATATTCATGATAGCTTACAGGTTGGGCCCCTTCTCTGTTTGCGTCTCTCTCTCCCGCGCACCTTGCATTGCCACCGACAAAAGACCGCCATCTACCAGTGACAGACAACCTGTTAGTATGAGTCTTAGTATATGTAATTATAGTATGGTTCTATTTTTTAGTTAGTTTATATTGTGTTCTTGTGAATCGGATCCTAATGGATCAGATTTTGATCCATTAGGACCCGAGATTAATGATGTAAAGATTATTACTTACTAAGGGTAGATTGGTCCTTTAAGTTAGATTAGGGTTATATAATAGAGTGCTGTCATTAGGGTTGTAATGAGGTGAGATAATTAAAAGGAAGGTGGCGGCAGCTTGCTTGGGCCGACCAACCTATTTCCTCATTCCTCAATCATCCGAATAGCTTTATCGATTAATTCTTCATCAACCGACATGGTATCAGAGCCTTGAACGTGAATATATCAGTTCATCGCATTGGTTATCTCTGAAAAATTACAAGTAATCGTTTGTGGTTTTTTAGAAGGTGGATGAAAATTTCTGAAATATTCCATTAGAAAGGAAGTCTAAATCTATAATAGAAGGTAGACAGGCGGAATCAACAAATTATGAATCAAATCATGGATTGAAATCACATCTTTTTTATCAGGGACAACTATCTGAAGAAAAAAGAAAAAGAAAGAAAGAAAAAGGACGTGATTTCTGTATCTGCAGTGTGGACCTTGCTTAGTTATCTGCCTTGTTCAGTTATCTGCATTGTGGACAGATTTTTGTATTCATTAAGCGAGAATCAATATGGAAGGAAGATTGAAGGAAGAATCACTATTACTGGCATTTGCAAATGATCAAAAAGTGGAACCATTTCAAATTACGAATATTCGTCTAGATAGAAGAAATTACAGAGAATGAGCAAGGTTTATTGAACTAGTCTTACGATCAAGAGGAAATATGTATATTATTAAACAGAGTCTACCTCATTTAGAAGGAAGCAATGCAGAGTATGAAAGATGGGCTAAAAAAGATGCCCTAGTCAGCTTATGGCTAATTCAATCTATGAATCCTTCTATCAGTAAGACTTTTATGTATATGAAATCAGCAACTGAAATTTGGTCAGCGGTGGAAGAAGCATATTCCAAACAAAGAAATATAGCAAAGGAATATGAGATTATTGAAAGGATAAGAAAATGCAGAAGGGACAAGATCTGTAAGTGAATACTATGGTGAATTAAGGGAACTCTGGAATGAACAGAGACTTATTGTGGAAAATAAGTGTCATCATTGTGTAAAGGAGAGAACAGCTGAAGGTGAAAAGAAAAGTGTTTGATTTACTCTAGGGAATTTCATCAGATTATAAATCAATCAAGTTGAATATTTTAAGGAGGAACTCCCGTATCTTGGAACAGTATATTCACTTCTACTAAGAGAGGAAGACAGAAAAATTTTAGAGAAAGGTGAACATATACAGGCTGAGAAAACTACATTTATTGGCAGAGGACAAAGTAGTTACCAAAGAGGAAGAGACTCATTTAGAGACAGAGGAAGAGGAAGGAATCAAAATTATGATGGAGGAAGGAATCAGAATTATGAGGATAAGAACAGATTACAATGCACACATTGTGGGAAACGAGAACATATACGAGAGCAGTGTTGGGAAATCAATGGAAAACCATCAGAATATAAATCGTATGGTAGAAAGACCACAGAATACAAAGACTATGGTAGTCATGTAGTAATAGTATTTGAGAAGAAAACAGAAAAGAATCCTCTTGATGAAATGGCAGACTTGAAGAAACTACTTGCAGAGATTGAAACTCGTCTACGGGATCAACCTTCAACCTCTTCTTCAAAGACATAATTGAACCCTTATACTTCCTACAGTATTAGCGGTAATTGCTCTCTTAAAGATTCTACAATTTTTTCTAATTGGATAATTGATTCAAGAGCCACTAATCATATGGTAGGAAATAAGTCTAATTTGATGCAATATGAAGTAGCCTCATTCCCTCAATATGTAAAGGTAGCAAATGGGTCCTTGATTCCTATAGAAGGAAAGGGAATAATTCAGAGAAATAATCTCAAGCTTAACTCAGTGATTTATATTGCAGAATTTCCTATCAATCTACTTTCAGTAAGTTCACTGGTTAGAGACATGAATTGTACAGTTACTTTCTCTCCATATGATTGTATTTTTCAGGATTTGAAGGCGGAAAGAATCTTTGGACATTCTAATGTTTGGGGTCCTAGTTGTGCTAGTTCTATCTCAGGTTATAGGTATTTTGTTACTTTCATTGATGATTTCTCAATTCTTTCATGGCATCGCACGGTGATATAGCTCATCAATCGAGTTGTCCTCACACACCTCAACAAAATGGTGTGGCCGGCGCAAACATCGCCATATCGTTGAAGCATTTCGTACTAAGTATGTTACATTCTAATATTCTGTGTGAAATTTTGGAGTGATGCTATTCTTAATACAGAGTTATTTAATAAATCGAATGTCATCTTTTGTTTTCAATAACTAGGTTCCTTACTCTATTCTATATCCTCGGGCACCCCTTTATCTTTTCCCCCCCCTCGTGTTTTTGTCCACTGATATTGCTCCAAGTCTCGACAAACTTGCTATCAGCCCGCTATTAAGTGTATCTTTCTTGGTTATTCTCGGGTTCAAAAGGGATACAGATGTTATTCTCCATCCACAAATTGTTCTTACATCTCGCGGATGTTACCTTTTCAAGGATACACATTTCTTTGCCTCACAAGTCTTGTCGAGTCTGTTTCTCAAGTCTTGCCTATTCTCTTCTTTGATTCTCCGTTTTAAAGTCCACCTCGTCTCATACATACAAGAGGCGCCCTATTGCTCCTAAGTACCCCATGGAGCCATTTCGTCTCACTTATCACCGTCACCCTCATCCTACTACATTCAGGAGAGGCTTTTTATTGTGGACACCAGGTGACTCACCTGACTCCTCCTCCGTCTCCGTCGATTAGGTCCAACCTAAGCCTACCACCGATCTTCCATTAGCCTTCGCAAAGGTAATCGTTCTTCTTGCAATCCTAATCCTATTTATAATTTTCTAAGTTATCATCGTTTATCTTCCAACCATTATGCCTTTGTATCTGCTTTGTCATCCATTTCTATTCCTAAAACATTGTTGGGAAGCCTTATCCCATCCGGGATGGTGATAGGCTATGATTGATGAGATGACAATGACATTGGAATCTAACCACACTTGGGCTCTTGTTCCCTCTCCTCCAAGGAAGTCTACTATTGGTTGTCGTTGGGTTTTACTATCAAAGTTGGTCAAAGATGAATGGACCCGTGTGGATCACTTGAAGGCTCGTCTTGTGGCCAAAAGGATATATTCGCATTTATGGTCTTAACTATGGTGATACATTCTCTCCACGTTGCTAAAATGACATCTCGTTCGTCTTTTTTTATCCATGGTATTTGCTATCTCTTGCTAGCCTTTATATCATTTGGATATTAAAAATGCTTTTTTACATGGTGAGTTGGAGGAGCAGATTTATATGAGCAACCACTTGGGTTTATTGCTCGGTGGGGAGTCAAGGTCTTGTTTGCCAACTTAAGGAAGTCATTGTATAGGTTGAAACAATCACCTCGAGCTTGGTTTGGGAGGTTTAGTAAGGTCATACAACAAGATTTGGCATGGTTCGTAATGAGGTTGATCATCTGTGTTCTATAGACATTCACTGTAAAAAGGTCATTTATCTTGTGGTCTATGTGGATGATATTGTAATTACAGTGATGATCATGAAGGGATCACTAGACTAAATCAACATCTGCTTTGACATTTCCAAACCAAAGATTTGGGCGGGTTGCGATACTTCCTTGGTATTTGAGGTTGCTTAATAAAAAACAAGCATTTCCATTTGTCAAAGGAAGTATGCACTTGATATTTTGACGAGACTAGGATGCTAAATTGTAAGTTGGGTGGATACTCTATGGATCCGAATGTTAAACTATGCCAAATCAGAGGCCGTACTCGGATCCAGTGAGATATCGAAGGTTGGTGGGAAAGTTGTGTACTTTCGCTTGTTAATCTTGAGCGCAGGTCAATATCGGGCTCTACGGCAGCAGCCTACCTGGTGATCTAAATACTGGGTAAAAACCGTTGCTTCAAAAATTGAAGACTTAATTGGAAGTATTGAACAGATGAAGTTCTTCCTATGATAATCTGTGGAAGCAACAGTGCTATTCAAGTAGCATCACAATGATGGCCTTTCGCTTATCTGCGCAAAAGCATATGAGATCGATTGTCCCTTTTTATTCATTAAACTTGCATTCTTATTGGTGCTCTTCATCTTCTCTCCATTGGCGCTCTTTGATTAACTTGCATTGATATCTTTACCAAAACTCATCATCTTTAGTCGCTTTTAGCACTTTAGTTTAAAAAGCTAAAGTTAGTTACTTCAGCCTTTCTTGAGTTTGAGGAGGATATTAGATTTATTGTGTTTGATATATACTTTATTATATTTTTCTTTTATGTATAGTCATTCTCTATAAATAAGAACACTTGTACATTAAAGATGTGTATTCTTATTCAACCAAAAAGGAAGCAAAGATTATTACTTACTAAGGGTAGATTGATCCTTTAAGTTAGATTAGGGTTATATAATAGAGTGCTGTCATTAGGGTTGTAATGAGGTGAGATAATTAAAAGGAAGGTGGCGGCAGCTTGCTTGGGCCGACCAACCTATTTCCTCAATCCTCAATCATCCGAATAGCTTTGTCGATTAATTCTTCATCAACCCCACCACCAGTAACTCTCTCTCTCTATTCAACAAGCAATGACTAGCATTGCAAAGGCTCAAGTAAGCCCATTCCTGTTAAGTTGCAGAACAGTAACACTCTCTATTTAGCAAGCAACGGCTAGCCTAGACATGACCAAAGCTACAACAACAACAACAACAACTAAGCCTTTTCCCATACTAGACGGGGTCGGCTACATGGATTCTTTGTTTCCACATATCCCTATCGTGTGCCATGTTAGCAGTTAACTCCCAATAAGCTAGATCATTCTTTATTGTTTCTTTTCAACACTTTTGTGGTCATCCTCTACCTCTTTTAATACTTTCCAAATTTAGTTTTTCTAACCTTCTTAGAGGTTCTTCTTTTGATCTTCTTTCTATATGTCCAAACAATCTTAAACGATGTTCTCTCATTTTATCCTCTATTGGTGTCACTCCTAATTTGTTTCTAATAACCTCATTATGTATACGGTCTTTTCTTGTATGACCACTCATCCATCTCAACATCTTCATTTCTGTCACCGACATCTTTTGTACATGTTGATGATTAACTGCCCAACACTCAAAACCATAAAACATGGCAAGCCTAATTGCTGCTCTATAATATTTACCTTTTAATTTTAATGGTATCTTCTTATCACAAAGAATACCTGCTGCTCCTCTCCATTTTAACCAACCAACATTAATTATATGTTTTTACATCTCCATCAATTTTTCCATCACTCTGAAAAGTTGACCCTAGGTATTTAAAACTTTTCTTTTGAGGAATGCAATGTGTGCCAATTTTAATTTCTATGTCCTCTGAAGTAACCAAATGATGAAACTTACATTCCATATATTTTGTCTTTGTTCTACTAAGTCGGAGGCCTTTGCTTTCTAATGTTTCTCTCCATAGTTCCAATTTTCTATTAACTTTTTCCTTAGACTCCTCCACTAATACAATGTCATATGCAAATAACATACACCAAGGTACTTCATCTTGAATATGTTTTGTTAACTCATCCATCACCATTATAAATAAGTATGGACTTAAAGTTGATCCTTGATGTAACCTAATATTAACTTCAAAGAAGTCTGTCATTCCTTCATGAGTCCTCACACATGTTTTTGCACAATCATACATGTCTCTTATAAGGTTAATATATGTCAATGGGATACCTCTTTTTTCCAAAGTTCTCCGAAGAACCTCCCTCGGTACCCTATCATAAGCTTTTTATAGATCAATAAATATCATGTGAAGGTTCTTGCACTTCAGTAACCATCACAAATCCTGTGTACTCATCTATTCAGATCATGTAGACATGGTGAGATACAATTCCCAGAATCCTGTGCGTACACTAACTAAGTCATGGGCGAATGTACAGGAAACCAACCAGCTTCATGGGGCCAATGTGAGCTCTGTTAATGCTCTCTGGCTCTTGCTATAATTGAGCCCATTCACTACCCACACCCTTGGACGTAGCTCTCCCTTGCTTGGAACCTATGATGCATGGAAACAACACCTGGCATTTTGCATTTAGACATGAATCCAAAATACTGCTGAACATCACATATATAAGAAAAAATAGCAGTTACATTCATAAGTTTATATCCATAAGTCTAGTGGTTAGCATTAATTTTCTCTTTTAGTGTGTAATCTCTTACTCCCCCATTATAGCGTGTAATCTCTTACTTCCCCATTATGAATAGAATCCAAATTCTCTCTTTTAGTGTGTAATCTCTTTTGTCATGTTAATGTTAACAATATGTTCTGCGAGTTAACTGCTAACATGGCACACGATAGGGATTTGTAGAAACAAAGAATCCATATAGCCGAGGGAAAAGGCTTAGTTGTTGTAGTTGTTGTTGTAATGTTAACAATATGTTCTGTATAATCTTACCAGTTAGGCATTTACTATTAATTCTGATTTTTTTAGTCTCTGAATTTATTATTTTGTTTTTTTTTATTATAATGAGTATGGAATCATTAGCTAGTACAACTGCAAGTTGTCCAAGTGGCAGTGGCAGTACCACCGATGTTAACATACGTGGTATTCGATTTTCTAATTCAACGAACCAATACAAATTCCTAGCTTCTAAGAACTTACAATGAAATTGGGGTGTGACAAAATCTAGGATGGAGAACATATTAGTTTTTATACGTTATGCGAACAAATTTTCAGTAGTGTAATAACCAGATACAACAAACATATAATGGAAATGCTATAAATGTGGCAGCTTGTAAGAATACAACAGAAGAGAAAGAGAAGGATTTCCAATTATGCACATGGTACAACAAAGAAAAAGGCTCAAAGGATTTCATTTCCACATATGAAAATTCATGGATGGAAGCTAACTTAGGGAGGGCTGCCCAACATATAGTACCACTTTCATGGTTTGGTTCATGACCACCTCTTTCTAAGGGGCTCATAATTTATTTATTCATTTATCACTTGACTCACTATGACAATCTACATTAGAAAATTTATACAAGAAGGAAGAAAAAGAATGAGTATATATATCAACTAGTAGGTGGATGTATCAAAATAGCATCCCCTTCAATGATATTAGATCGCCTAGCTTCCAAGTGATGATTAATGATATATGACAGTTTGGTCCTGAAATTAAGGCTCCATCTTACCATGAAGTTAGGGAAACATTATTAGAGAAGGTAGTAAAAGAAAGAGAGTTTACAAATAGATTCAAAAAGCACTATGCTTTTTACAACATTGATACGTATGCACATATAAAGTTTTTTAGTATATGCATGTTTATATATATATATATATATCTATACTTTCTATCATTCTATCCATATGGCATAATAGAGCATCGGTGCCTGTGTCGCATAGGGCACCGATATGTGATAAACACACCATATTGTATAATATGATACGATACACTATAATTTATTTATTTAATTCTATAAAATAAAAAAATATTAATAAATTTAATACCTACAAAAAATTGAAATTAATGAACATAAGATATGTAACACAATCAACATTAAACAAAATCGAATCCAAATGCTTGATTCAAATAAAAAAGTGAAAAGAGAACTAAGAGTTGCATTGCAACTTCTAGGATACATTACAACATCATTAATTACAAAGTACAAAGTTACAAACTATACCAAGTTAAACTACAGAAAGTCTGAGACGAGAAGTTAGAAACTTAGAAGCTAGAATAAAACCATCATCCAAAACAAAATATAAAAAATACAATAATTATTCACATGGATTACAACCAGCATAAAATTTCGTTGGATTTTTATAACATGGATTACAAAAATTATGAGCATTGCTTTGGGGTGTCCCCGCCTAGTGACGTGCTACAGAGCCCGAATGAAGTAATAAGTAAGCAAAGGCCACTACATTTTCGCCCGAATATAGTGAATCAATTGGAGAGAGGGTTCTCACATCATGGACGGGTGTGGATAAAGAAATGAGTCCCGCTACATTGCCGCCGAATGTAGTGAAAAATTTTCAGAAAGAGTCTCCGCATTTTGATTATGGATGGATAAGGGGGGTAAGAAAGCTAGTCCTAGATAATAAGATTCGTATTGGTTCTTTGAATATCGAAACATTATCTGATAAGCTAATGGAGGTGGTAGATACTATGATTCGGAGAAAGATTCATATTCTATGTTTACAAGAGACAAAATGGGTTGGAGAAAAAGCAAAGGAGATAGAGGATATATGTTTGAAATTATGGTACTCAGGTAAAGAAAAGGCTCGAAATGGAGTTGGTATTATTATAAATAAAGATTTAAAGGATAGTGTAGTAGACATACAACAATATGGTGACTGAATCATGACGTTGAAATTAGTGTTAGGAGCAGAGGTCTTGAATATAGTTTGTGCTTACGAGTTACGCATCCTAAGTAGGACTAGAAGATAGTATAAAGTGTTGAAGAATATGAGTTTTAGAGTTAGTCTTTGTAATGTTGATGTCTTAGGACATTAAATTTGATGTTTTAGGTATTATCGTAATTGTCTGAAGTTATAAGGGTATTTTGATAAATTTCTATACTAGGGGTATTTTTGTTATTTTATGTTTTACAACTCCTTATATAAGGGCTGATAGGTTGTATTAGGGTTTAAGTTGCTGGGATTAAGAAAGAGAGAGAAAGAGGGGGCCCCCTCCTCCGATCTCCACATTTCCTCTTCATTGTGTATGATCTGTTTCTTTTTCGCTACGTAACTACATTTCCAATATGGTATCAGAGCCTATTAACAAAAATATTGGCGGCGATGGTGCGGTGAGTGTGGATGAGATTCTATGTTTGTTACGGTTCAAAGGATTTCTAGGTTTTTTTGTTGGTTGTTGGATTTTAAGGAAACAAAAAGGTACAGGAGAAACGCGATGAACAAATATTTAGATCAGATGGCCCGTCATCACATATGCAACTTCTGAGCACCAGTGATCTGATGTGAAGAAGTTTCCTTAGTGGAGCATCTGTGTTTGGGGTGGCTGCCTTGTTCGGATCAAGAGAGCACCGAAAGCATATAATAGATAGTTTTGGTGATGGGGAGGATATTGGTGCAAGTCGAAGGCAATTTGATAAGAAAAGTTCTGCAGCTGCATCCAATAGCCGCCAAATGGACATGAAGGTGAATCTGACATGTGCAATGTGTATGGACACAAGTAAGGAGGAGACATCAACATTATATGGGCATATCTTCTGCCATTCGTGCATTACCAGTGCGATCGGTCTACAAAATAAATGTCCAACCTGCCGACGGAAGCTATCAACTGGAAGCGTTCGAGTTGCAGAAAATTGGGTTATGCACAATGTGTCTGAATACATCTCCAAGTACGGGGTGGACATTAGATATGTTGCTGTTGGAAATGAACCTTTCTTGAAAACATTTAATGGAACTTTTCAGCAAACCATGTTCCCTACACTGCAAAATATTCAGGCAGCACTTATAAAGGCTGGCTTGAGCAAGCATGTGAAGAACAAATACGTGCATTAGCTGATAATTTGATACAAAAGCATGGTGCCCTTCAATCTGAAAAGGCAGCTTTGTTGAAAGGAAAGGCAGTTATCAAGGAATTGGAGCAAAACAAGTAGATGATTGAGAAAGAGTAGAAACGATCTGACCAAGAACTCAAAAAGGATGCAACTAAAGAGGATGATGATGGGCAGAGAAGAAGAAAGAGACTTCAACAATTCGATGAAATGTTTCACAGAGACTTCAACTCTGTAGGACAAGTGTTCGATGAAATGTCCAAGAGAAATATTCAACTACACATCAAGTGTTCGATGAAATACCTAAGAGAGATGTTTACCTGCATATCAAGTGTTTGCTAAAATATTCAAGAGGGCTGAAAATTCAGAAAAAAAATTGAAGAAGGTATGAAGTAGTAGTGATGATTTCTTCATTGGAAAAATAACTGAATGAAAATAGAAGGAAAGATGGAATGCATAAAATCAGTCTTTTTCACTACACATGCATGACAAATCAAATCATATAAGAGGCCAGAGGAATTTGATGGTATGAAATATGACAGTATCACCAAGAAGCATGAAAGTTAAAACCTTGAGTTGTTAAAGTAAACAGTCAAGAGGGCTGAAAAAGCAGTTGCAATCTCCATGTGAAGGGGCGTAGACTGACTAGTATAAGCAGATATCTGTATTCTGTTATTTGAGTGGTAGAGAGAGGGTACCCAACCAACACACCGGCTGCAACCATCATGTGAAGGGGTGCAGGAAAAGTCATGTGAAGTGTGTATGGTAGAGTAGTACCTTCTATCACAAAAAGATAAGCTTTCTCATGAGTAGAAGAAACATGACTTTTAAGTATAGCTGCCGAATCACTTTATGGAGAATATGAAAGAGAGAAGGAGCAACCGACACCCATAGAAGGGTCATATGCTACCCATGTGTTATTGATTGTTCAAGTCGTTTTACAGAAGCCTCGAAGAGATTGCTCGTGCACGTGTGGTGAAGAAAGAACTAATTTTTTGGTAAGTTTAGAGTTCGAAGTATCTCACTCCCAACTTGAGGGGGGGTGTTGAAGAATATGAGTTTTAGAGCCAGTCTTAGTAAGGTTGATGCCTTAGGACAGTAAATTTGATGTTTTAGGTATTAATGTAATTGTCCGAACTCCTTATATAAGGGCTGATAGGTTGTATTATGGTTTAAGTTGCTGGGATTAAGAAAGAGAGAGAAAGAGGGGGGCCAGCCTCCATTCGAGGTCCGCCCCCTCCTCCAATCTCCACATTTCCTCTTCATTGTGTATGATCTGTTTCTTTTCCGCTACTTAACCACGTTTCCAACACAAAGACACTTTTTGGGAAGAGTTAGATAAGGTGATTCAAAAGATTCCATGAAGGGAGATGATTTGTTTAGGAGGATACTTAAATGGACAGGTCGGTAAAGAGGCATTAGGATATCAAGGGATTCATGGAAACTTTGGTTTTGGAGATATAAATGAGGAAGGTAGGGAGATTTTAAATTTTGCTATGGCATTTGATCTCTTTATATTCAATACAATCTTCAAAAAATGAGATGAACATTTAATTACTTATAAGAGTGGCTTATCACAAACACAAATTGATTATTTTATTTGTAGAAAAAAAGATAGAGCGTGTTGTAAATATTGCAAGGTAATTTCAGGAGAAGCTTAACCACCCAACATCGACTTTTAGTTATGGATTTACAAATAAAAAAATGGACAAAAAAGAAAAGAGTGCATCGAGCTATTCGGACTAAATGGTGGAACCTCAAAAGCGAGAAAGAAGATATATTTAAACAGAAAGTCCTTCAAGGAGATGTTTGGAATTATGTTGGTACACCCTATGATATGTGGAATAATATGGCTATATATATTAGGCAAGTGGTAAAAGATGTGTTAGGGGTATCTAAGGGCAGTGTACCGGCACAAAAAAAAGCTTGGTGGTGGAGTGAAGTAGTACAAAATAAAATCAAGGCAAAGAATGCATGTTACAAATTACATTATGCTAAGAAAACTAGTGAAACTTTAGAGGCTTATAAGAAAGCAAAGAAGGAAGCGAAAAAGGCCGTGAGTAAAGAAAAGGTAAAATTAGGGAGGACTTATATAAAAAAATCAACTCAAAAGAGGGTGAGAGATATTTTTAGGATAGATAGGGCTAGAGATAAGAAAACTAAAGATCTTAATTATGTTAGATGCATCAAAGACGAGGATGAAAAAATTCTAGTGGCAATGATGATATAAGAAATAGATGGAAAAACTATTTTTATAAGCTTTCTAATGAAAATAAAGATGTTAAGTATTAGCTTAAGAGAGTTAGCCAAATTAGAAAAGTATATAAACCACAATTTCTACCGATGTATTCAAAAGAATGAGTCAAAGAGGCTCTTAAACATGTGAAGGGTGGCAAATCGGTAGGACCAGACAATATTCCTATAGAAGTTTGGAAAATCCTAAGAGAAATAATAATCGCTTGGATCACAAGACTATTTAATGAAATATAGAGAAACCAAAACATGCCTGAGGAATGGAGAGCAAGTACACTTATACCCATATATAAGAACATGGGAGACATTCAAAATTGTGCGAATTATCGAGGTATCAAGTTAATGAGCCATACTATGAAATTATGGGAAGGAATTATCGAACGTAGGTTAAGATAAGTATAAGTATAACAGAGAACCAATTTGGATTCATACCAGGCAAATCTACTGTTTAAGTGATTCATCTTATGGAACATTTTAGAGCAAAAAAGAAAGACCTTCACATGATATTTATTGATCTAGAAAAATCTTATGATAGGGTACCACGGGAGATTCTTGAGAGAACCTTAAAAAAAAGAGGTATCCCATTGACATACATTAACCTTATAAGAGACATGTACGATGGTGCAAAAACATGCGTGAGGACTCATAAAGGAATGACAGACTTCTTTGAAGTTAGTATTGGGTTACATCAAGGATTAACTTTGAAGTGCCTTGGTGTATGTTATTTGCAGATGACATTGTGTTAGTGGAAGAGTCTAAGAAAAAAGTTAATAGAAAATTGGAACTATGGAGAGAAGCATTACAAAGCAAAGACCTCCAACTTAGTAGAACAAAGACAGAATATATGGAATGTAAGTTTGATCATTTGGTTACTTCAGAGGACATAGAAATTAAAATTGGCATACATTGCATCTCCGAAAAGGAAAGTTTTAAATACTTAGGGTCAATTTTTCAGAGTGATAGAAGAATTGATGGAGATGTTACGCATATAATTAATGTTGGTTGGTTAAAATGGAGAGCAACATGTATTCTTTGTGATAAGAAGATACCATTAAAGTTAAAAGGTAAATATGATAGAACATCAATTAGACCTGCAATATTTTATGGTTGTGAGTGTTGGGCAATTAATAATAAACATGTACAAAAGATGTTTGTGACAGAAATGAAGATTTTAAGATAGATGAGTGGTCATATAAGAAAAGACCATATACATAATGAGGTTATTAGAAATAAATTATGTATAGCACCAATAGAGGATAAAATGAGAGAATATCTTTTAAGGTGGTTTGGACATATAGAAAGAAGATCAAAAGAAGAACATGTAAGAAGCTGTGAGAAACTAGATTTTGAAAGTATTAAAAGAGGTAGAAGACGACCACAAATGTGTTGGAAAGAAACAATAAAGAATGATGTAGCTTATTGTGAGTTAACTGCTAACATGGCACATGATAGGGCTCTGTGGAAACAAAGAATCCATGTAGTCGACCCCATCTAGTATGGGAAAAGGCTTAGTTATTGTTGGTAGAATATTGCTCTTCTTATAGTATATCATATTTGTATCATGCAATAAATCCATAATATACTTTTTTTGTGTCATAAATATACCTTTTCTTGAGTATAAAATTTCAATCCCGAAGAAATAGTGGAGTTTGCCAAAGTCTTTTAAATCAAATAGTTGATGTAAGTGACCCTTAAGTCTCGTGATCTCTTCAAGATTATCTCCTCTAACAATGATATCATCTATATAGATAATTAGAATAACTATTTTTTTGCCTTGCTTAATGAATAAAGTATGATCATTATACTTCTATGGTATCCCAAACTACTCATGCCTTTACTGAACTTTTCAAACCATACTCTAGGAGATTGTTTGAGACCATAGATAGCTTTATGTAGTCTACTCTACTTTCCCTTCAACTCCTTAGCATTGAATCCCAAAGATAATTTCATATAAACCTCTTTATTGAGATTTTCCTGCAGAAAACCATTTTTTACATCCAGTTATCACATATCTCAACCTTTGTGTACTAAAGACTCAAAATGACTCTGATAGAGGTAAGTTTTGACAATGGAGCAAACATTGATTTTAGTCATTTCCATAGCCTGATTGTATCATTTGGCTATAAGCCTGGCTTTGTATCGTTTGAGACTTCAATCGGCATTGAACTTGATTGTGTAAACCCATTTGCAGCCCACTAATTTTCTACCCAGGGATAAATTCTTAATGGTCCACATATCATTTTTTGTTAGGGCATCCAACTCAACTTGCATACTATCCCGCCACTAAGGGTTTTGATTTGCTTCCTTAACATTTCTAGGCATAGGATGTAGCTTGGTATTTATAACAAAATTTTGATAGCTTATAGAAGTGGATTCATATAGCTTATAGAAGTGGATTCATATAAAACATACTGAGAAATGGTATAGAGAGTGCAAGTTCTTTTACCTTTCTACAGAGCAATAGGTAAATCAGAGTCAATTTTGCGGGAGGCTACTTATATGATTCGAGGAAAGATCTTTGATCATGTTAATTTAATCTTGGGGCATTATCACATTCTTTTCTCCATGTCTTTACACCTTGGTCTCCTTAGGAGCAACTTCAATTTCATCTTCCTGAGCACAATCTAATTCTACTTCAATTGAACTTATTGGAAGAACATTCATATGTTTACTCACTGAATCCACAAACTCTCCCTTGAAAGAATGATAAGGAGTAGACTCAAAGAATGTGGCATTCAAAGATATATAAGTTTTCCTATAAATTAGATCATAACAGTTATACCCCTTCTAAGAATTGGAGTATCCAATGAGAATACACTTGGTGGCTCTAGGATCTAGTTTATCTCTAACATCTAGGTGAATGTGGACATAACATGTATAACCAAAGATACGAAGGGTAACATGAAACAATTTTGTGTAAGGAGTAAGAGTTTTTCATAGAGATTCACTATTAAGTACGAAACTTGGCATTCTGTTGATTAAATAAATTGAGGTTAGAATTGCTTCATCCCGATAAATCTTAGGAGCATTATACCCAATAAGCAAGATACGAGCCACTTCCAGGATATGTCTATTATTTCTTTCAGCTGCCTCATTTTGCTGAGTATTCACATAAGTTGTTTGATGGATAATTTCATGGGTATGAAAATAGTCCTATGATTTACCAAAGAAATATACTCCCCCCTATTATTAGAACGAATAATTTTTAATGAGTAATGAAATGGGGTTACAATGAGCTTATAAACAATTGAGAAGATAGCTGAAATTTTAGCATTTGATTTTATTAAAGAGCCAAAGTACTTATGACCGCTAAGAGAATTAAGTGGACTGGGACTCCAAACATTAGAATGAATCAATTCAAAAGTCTGTGACATTCTAGACTCGCTACCAAGATAGGAGACCCTTTGTTGGTTTGCTCTTTTTGAGAAACATCACATTCAAGGGGTATATTATTGGACTAAAAACCCCCCAAGAATTACACGACTGATTTTGGACACAAGTAAATGCCTCAAATGCTCATGCTATAGTTTGATTTCTGCTCTACTTGCAGCCATCGTTGAATAGTGAGTTGAGCAATCATTAAGGATATATAACTCTCTTCTTAAGCTACCATGACCAAAGACCTTTCCCGTCTTCAAATCCTGAAAAATACAGCCAGAAGAGGAGAAAGTCATTGAGTAATTAAACTCTTTGTTAAAGACTCATATATAACAAATTTACAAGAAAGATTGGGATATGAAATACATAAGATAAATGGACAAATGAGTTTATACACTCTCTTTCCTATAATACATGTCTGAGACCCATCTGCCAATCTAGAGAAATATATTTTATGTCCTACCATATAATCAGTTGCACTAGAGTCTACAACCCATATTCGAGATGTAGGAGTAGAACTACCCTGTTCCATGTATGAATACTGAACCATCGTAGCATGAGATGTTGATGTAGAAGATTGATCACCAAGTCTCAATTCTAGGCCTTCTATATGCTTCATCAATTCGGTAATAGTTTTTGCACTTTCTAATGGATTTTTTGAAAAATGTGAGCATAATTCCTGTTATTTTTTATGAAGTCAGGCTTACCAATCAAATCCTATCATGAGTCTTTTGTGTTGATTCTTACCACAATGAAAACATTTAAGTTTTTCCTTTTCTTCAAAAGAGAGGTGTCCATGGCCTCTACCATGAGCATTGTGTCCTCTTCACCCACGATTAGGCTGAAATTGATTCTTTCCAAGAAATGTAGTTTATCATTATCTATACTATTCTCTTTTCTCAGTCCCTTTCTATCTACTTGTCTTAGGAGGAGTGAGTACTTGGTGCCTAAAGAGGATAGTTTTTCTCTTTCCAAAAGGTTGACATTACCTGTTTTATACTGTGATAAAACTCTCCATAATAGATCAAAAACTTTTCATTTTTCAGATTCTTCATTTCTTTCCTTAGAATAAGCCGAGCATTTGATATTAGCATCGAATTGCAATTCATCCCAGAGGTCATGCCTATCTACATAATATTCATTGACAGTTCGGGTTCCCTGTTTGCACTTTCTCATTTTTTCTAAAATCTCATATTCTTTAGTAATATTCTTTCTTTGAGAATAAGCTTCAGATACAACTCTCCAAATGTTATTTGTTGAGTTTAAGTATATAAAGGTTCTTTCAATTGAGGGAACCATATACTGCAACAACCAAGAAGATACCAAGGCATCTTCCTTTCTCCATTTGTAGTAGATAAGATCACTCTCATCGAGACGTTCTACTCTGAGATAACTTCATCTCCCTCTAGTAATAACGGCTAACTCAATAGATCTCGTACATTCAAGAAAATTTCTGTCATCCAATTTAATATTAGTAATATGAAAATTATCAAAATTTTCCTCTTGTAAATCCTGCATACAAAATTTCAAGGTTTACCCTTATCTGCTATGTTCCCCTTTTTTACGACACTTCAATAATCAAATTGTTGAATTGGCAATCGTTTTACCTTTTCAGATTCAACCACAAGTTGCAAAATTTTCTCTAATTATACAATGGAAAAAATAGAAAATTTTCTTTATCTTGAATCAACTGTCCAAAAATCTAGAGATTGAATCCACCAACCCAAACAACATTCACGATAAACAATGACTCATATCAAAGGGTATCTGTTGATTTGACCCTCCAAAATATATTTTATTTATCAGAAAACAGAAGAATACAAGAGGAAATGAAGAAGGGTGCAGGTCGGCAACCCTTGGCTGCCGCCACCTATTACCCACGTTTTTTCACACACCCTAACCCTAATGATAACATTTTAAATACTACTAATCTAACTTGAAAGACTAAAATGACCCTAATTAGTAACTAATAGGATTCGGGTCCCAATGGATCAGAATCTGATCCATTGGGATCCAAACCATACATAACTCACACTAATTACATAGAACTGAACATAAAGACATTACACGGCACAACCTAGACTCTAAACATTCTGTCAACTTGCTCTTCGCAACACGCCCCCTCAAGTTGACTCCTGAAGACTTGTAATTTTCAACTGTGAGAGTGCTTTTTGAAGGCCATTGACTGATGCTGATTTGGTGAAAATGTCTACCAATTGATCTTCTAAGCGAACATAAACTAGATTAAAAATTCCTTTGAAAATCTTTTCTCTGATAAAGTGACAGTCGATCTCAATGTGCGTTGTCCTTTCATGGAAGACTAGATTCTGTGCTATTTGCAGGGTAACTTTATTGTCTATAAAGAATGTAATAAGAGAGTTTTCTTTAAATCCAATTTCTTCTAGGAGTGAGATTATCCACTGTCCCTCACACATACCTAGAGCAATAGCTCGGTATTTTGCCTCTGCACTGGACTGGGCTACCACAGACTGTTTCTTGCTTTTCCAGGATACAGTATTTCCTCCTACACATATTACATAGCCCGATGTTGACTTCCGATCAGTCTTCGAACCTTCCCAATCAGCATCGGAATAAATTTTTATATCCAAAGTTGGGTGTAGAGTATATAGCAAGCCATACATGATGGAGGATTTCGAATATCGAATAATATGGAAAACTGTATTCATATGATGTTTAGAAGGACTGTGCATCCACCTACTTGCATATCCAACTGCAAAGCTGATATCTGGTCTTGTGATTGTTACATATATCAATTTTCCTACTAATCTTTGGTATTTTTCAACATCTTCATAGGGTTCTGCAAGCTCGAAATTATCACCCTTAGGGATTTCCATAGGAATGGAGCATATTCATCAACCTTCTATTTTTGTTTCCTTCAGTAGGTCTAGGATATATTTCCTCTGGCTTAAGAATAATCCTTGTATGTCTAGTACACTCTTCTTTAAATCTTTATTTATGATAATACTAACTTCGTTTCGAGCCTTTTCTTTACTTGAGTACCATAATTTAAAACCTGTATCCTCTATCTCCTTTGCTTTTTCTCCAACCCATTTTGTCTCTTGTAAACATAGAATATGAATCTTTCACCGAATCATAGTATCTACCACCTCCATTAGCTTACCGGATAATGTTTTGATATTCCAAGAACCAATACGAATCTTATTATCTAGGACTAGCTTCCTTACCCCCCGGATCCGTCCATAATCAAAATGCGGAGACCCTCTTTGAAAATTTTTCGCTACATTCGGGCGGCAATGTGGCGGGACTAACTTCTTTACCCACACCCGTCCATGATGTGGGAACCCTCTCTGCAATTGATTCACTACATTCGGGCAAAAATGTAGTGGCCCTTGCTTACTTCTTACTGCATTCGGGCTCTGCAACACGTTGCTAGGCGGGAATGCCCAAAGCAATGCTCATAATTTTTGTAATCCATGTTATAAAATCTGACATAGTTTTATGCTGACTGTCGGAAGCTGATATGTGTACCATTCTCAAACAAAATTTCAGAATATTTTGTTGAGAGACAGTGGGCAGAAAATTCAGTGATTAGACAAGATTTATGCACTATATTGAAATCTGCAAAATTTTCTTTATAGAAAATAATGATGCATCATATTTGATCCTTAATGATTTAATGATCTTTTAAATAATTTTATTGAAGACTTTTGCTCGTTTGAGGAGGTTCTCATCTACATATAAATTCCCCGAGCATCTCTCACAAGGAGGATTGCTCTCTTGGAAGATATATGCGATCATAGCCCAATACTTGCATGTGACACAAACTTATGGGTAATCTAGTATAAGAGTGATTACATACTCATATCATCGTATGTAAACGTGACAACTATGTCCCTCGTATGGCTTTTTTAATTGATTTGGAGGCAATCAAGACATATGAGAAGGATGATATTATATATAAGCATAGAACAAATAAGGATGTATAAGATATAACTATATTGAGATAGAGAAAATGAAATATCAAACAAGTGATGGATTCCTCTTACCTTTTGCTTTGCACAAATTTTGCAACAATTCTTTAAATTACAAGAGGTTGGAGATGAAGATTCCAAGCTTATAATGCATGAATCGAAAGGATGAGAAGAAGAGAGTAGGAATGGGCTGAATACCTTCTTGGCCGAACCTTCTTCTTCAAGCTTTGGATGAGTCTTCTTGAGCTAGTCTCCTCCACTCGTGGCCTTCTTCTCTCTCTCTTTTTTCTCTTTTCTATCTTGATTTCTTGCTAGTTTTCTCCCTTAATTGCCTCCCCTCAATTCCTAACCCAAGGTGGGTATTTATGGACTCCTTGGCTGGCCCAAGAAGCCCGTAGACCAAAGAATATTTTTGGAACAATTTCCCTTATAGCATGTTCCATGGATTGGCTGGTCCATGGCTGATCCAATCTGTCCCAATCCAGTTTGGTTTGATAGTCGCATGGGTTGGTTCCTCACATGACTAGTAACATGGTCACATGGCTAGTGGTTGGGTTCAACCCACCTTGACTTGATGCAACCCGCCTTGGCTTGATTTGGGCTCGATCACGTGCAACTCATGTAGATTTGATTTAGGCTTGATCTATGCAGCCCATTCCACTTTTCCATTGATTAGAAGTTGGTCATCTAAACACGAGGACTTACATAGGTTTGCCAAATGAAAAGGGCCATCAAGCTCATCCAAAAAACTATATATTTTTGTAAAAAAAATGAGATGTCATCATCTCCAAAAAAACAACTTTGTCGAGTAGTTGGATCAAAGGATCCAAACTTCTCCGAACATGTGATTTAAAAGTATAACAATGGCATAAGCTTGGCATCAGAATGATGCTTTGGCAAGTGTAACTGTAGGAATGGCAGCTAGAAGTTCCAAAACATTATTAAATCGTGCATTCATCTCATCAACCTCAGGCATGGTAGGTCCAATGATTTGGTGACTTGTCTTCGGCAATTGCTTGACTGATTGTGAAAGGGCAACCTCCTATTTTCGATCATCCACCCATTGCTCTAGATTATCAAGTAACACGAATATGGCTTGAATGCACACTTTTCGCTGTCCCCCAGTTGTGCCATGAACTGTTGCACCACTGACTGCTTGATCTGGTGAATCTCTCGAGCTCCTCCTTATCTGGTGCTTTTGCAGGTTTGTAAAAATGATTACTTTGCAAACATTTTGCGGGTTTGGTTCTCAATGTCTCATCTTAACTTTTTCAACCATTTCTTTGAAGAAAACAACAAAAATTCACTAATTTGGCCTTCAGGGCAGAGTGGTCATGTTTTTGGATTTTATCAAAATTTGATTTTTTTTCGATGGAGTTCAAAGTACCATTATTTTGAGGTTTATATAGAATTTTGGTATGAAAATAGGTTTGTTTAAGGTGTCTTTGTTGAAAAAACCCTTAAAAGACCCACAAATGCAATTTTTTTTGAAAGGGCAAAAATTCTAAAAAATCTTTTTGATAACATTTTGGGTGTTTACAATAAATAAGTTATGTTATTAAGTAAGCACCAATACTATGGAACTTAAAGTTCAATAAAGTCATCTCACATGGGTTTGAGGTGATAGATGAAGACCATTTTGTCTTTATAAAGAAAATTGAGGAAAATTTTATAATATTGGTATTATATGTTGATGACATATCATTTGCAATCAGCAACATATCTTACTGAAAAATTTCAAGAATTGGGTTATCTTCACCATTTGATAAGAAATATATGGGGAAGGAAATTTTAGCTTGAGTTAAAATCATATGAGAGAGAGATCAAGAAAGTTTTTGGCTTTATCTCAAGAATATTACATTCAACAAATTCTAGATCAATACTCTATGAATTTTTTTAATGTTGAGTGTACCCCTGTGGTAAAAGAAACCATCCCAAGTTGAAGCTATGTCTCAAAACTCTAGAGGAAAAGACTAAAATTGTTAAAAAACCTTATAGTAGTGCTATTGGTAGTCTTATGTTACTATGTTATGTACTCGACCCAACATCTCCTATACTATTGGCTTGGTAAGCTATTTTCTGTCTAATCTAGGGATTGAGACATTGGAAACTAGTGAAGAGAATATTCAAATATTTGCAAGGAACGACATATTATTGTCTATACTGCAAATGATCAAACTCGGGCATAAGTAGCTAGCTACATAATTGCTGGTTGGGAAGCTAATATGAATAACAATAAGTCTACCTCAAGTTTTGCTTTTATTTAAATGGTGAACCATATCTTGGAGTAGTAAAAGCAAACCTATATGGAACTATAAACCATGTACACTAAATAGGTGGCATGTTCGACAATAGTTCAAGAAGTTGTTTGGTTGAGGAGATTTCTGAAGCATCTAAGAGTTGTTAGTGATAATAGGAGTTGTTATTCATTATGATAGCCAAGTTGTCTTTGCTTTCACAAAGATCCCAAATACCATAGCAAGGGCAAGCATATTTTGATTAAATATAATTTTGAAGGGGCATGTTTAGGAAAAGCAAAGTCATTCTTAAGTATGTCCCTATAGGTGGAATGCTTGCAAATCCTTTCACTAAGCCTTTAAAAAATATTCTTTCCAAGGACACGTGAGGTCTTTGTGATTGAGAACAATACAATATGTCTATAAATAAATGTGATTGTATCTCTTCTTATGATGAATGAATTATATGTTAAGTCTATGATTATTCATATCATTATTAGCACATGCATTGTGTAAACCATAATGTTGCCTCAATAATATGTGAGATCAAGATGAGATCATTGAAAGTGTAAAATGATCAAAATAAGTTGTTCAATGTTTACCTAACTTGCTTATGGTTAGGTAGGGTCAGTAAAGAAAAGATGGATGAACTCAAGTTAGGCATCATGGATGCATTAAATGAAGTTTGTATGACATTAAGAAAGTTGACAAACTTGCACTCTGATGTTTTAGAAGCTAACATAGTAATTGTAAGGAAACCCCTCTTGTACCTTACCAATCATTGCCATAGTGTGCCACTTGGATTCACAAGAGATCGGCCACTAATATGACCATATATAACCTTAAATAGGATGTAAATCGAAGTAAAATAACTCAATCGAATAAACTTTGAATACAATCTCATTAATCAACCACCAAAGCATGTTATTTAGTGTACAAGAGAGTATCTTATATACGCAAAGGCATCTACAACAAGAAAGAAGGCAATAGTAGTAAAGGACTCCAAATGGATAGGTTTGTTAACTATGAATTGAAACCATGGAGTTGGGAGCAACTTGATGAAAACATTTCCAAGTTGATATTCAGACCATATGAAGTGAAGATCTAAATGTCCTTGTAGATGCTCTTCACATACGTAGTGGTAGTACATTCCAATGTGTTTGGTATGTTTATGGAATGTGTTGTTGGTGATGTACATAACCTTCTTGTTGTCATAGTACATGTGAGGAGTGGTTTCAATTGTTACATCAAGATCCTAAAGTAGTTTGAGCCAAAGTCAATTATGTGGTAGTATTGGTCATGACTCTATATTCAACTTTAGTAGAGTAGAGACACTTTTTGTTGTTTTTTATACCTACATGAGATGATAGAGTCCCAAGGAAAATGCAGTAACCCATCATAGAATGCCTGTCATTAACATCAATATCCTAGTTTATATCAATATAAGTAATTAAACTAAGATAAGAATAAGAAGATAAGAAAACTCCCTTTCTAGTGGTATTTTTGAAATATCTAACTATCCGTGCATGACAACACTCATATGCACTATGGTAGGTACATGTTGGAATTTACTTACCATATAAACAATATGTGTGATGTTAAGACAAGTGATAGTCAAATAGGTCAGAGCCTCAACATTTATCGATATGGAGTGGGATCTTTAAGTGGTTTTCCATCTCTAAGTTTCATTTTAGATTAAGCATCTAAGGTGTCTCGACTGTCTTGTCATCCGTGAGTTCTAATCTAGTAACAACATCATTAGCAAACTTAGTTTAAGATAAGAAAATACTATATCAGTATAAGTTACATCTATATCAAGAAAGTATCGCAAATGACAAAGATCTTTCATTTTAAATTCCTTACCAAAGTCCTTTTTAATGTATTGTATGCTTATATCATCATTCCTTATGATAATCATATCATCTACATATAGTAAAAGGATTATAATACCCATAGTAGATTTTTTTATGAATAATATGGTGTTAGTGTAACATGTAGTAAAGCCATGGTTAGCCATAAATTCACTTGTCAAAACAACCCTTAGGGGCTTTTCTAAGTCCATACAAAGCCTTTTTAGGTGCAGACATGACTTTTTGAAATAGCAAGGCTTGAAAGAGGTTTCATATAGACCTCTTCTTTTAACCACACATTTAAAAAAGTATTTTTAACATCTATTTGAAAGATATTTTAGTTTCTAATTGCACTAATGGCAATAAGAATCCTAACTATAACCATTCAAAATATTGGATCAACGGTTTTTCATAGTCTATTCCGTATTCTTGGGAGTATCCTTTGGCAACTAAATAAGTTTTAAATCTTTTTATAATACCATCACTTTTTGTCTTAATCTTGTACATCTACCTACATTGTATAGGCATTTTAGTCTCTCGATGACTTGACTATCTCCCATGTCTAGGCTTTGTTCAAAATGTTTAATTTCTTGATCCTTGCATCAATTCTAACTTGGGACAATTCTTTTTAAGAACTCCACTAGACACTAACAAGGTCCTAGTGGTTTCCACTATGTGTCTATGTTTGCATTTGACAACACCATTTTGTTATAGGATTTTTGTAAAAGAGGTTTGATGAAAAATTTCATTATCTTCAAGGTAATTTTCAAACTCTTTTGAAACAAATTCACCCTAGAATCAAACTTAAAAATCTTAATGTTAGAATCAAATTGATTCTTAATAAGATTATAAAAAATGACAAAGTTCTTGAAAACATCCAACCTAGATTTAGAAAATGACAAATTCACCCTAGAACCAGTTTCTGTTTTTCAGAACTTGGCAAAATTGGTTTTCCAAACACCTAGGGCACAAATTTAACCAAGTCTCTTATATTTTCTTAAAGTGGATTTGGAATCACATCTACACAAATGAGTCCTCAAAGCACCTAGGCTGACCCTTGAGCATCAGTTTAAGAAGGCCTAAGGTGACAAGATTTCGCTTAGCATAATCGCAAAATAAGTTAGATTTACAAACTTTGCTAGTTTTGAAAACTAGTTGGCATGCTCGTGCATAAACGAAGTAGATTTGAGAAGTTTATTTCAAGTCTCTTCATAGGCTTGGAGTGAAATTTTCACATCTACAGTAACATAACCTCATCTTTTCGAGAACACTGAGTGCTTTACTTTTCTAAGTAACCCCTAGCGACAATTGGGATATGCACAATAGTAACATAGCCTCCTTGTCTTTTTCCTCCTTTGAGAACAAGGGTCAGAGTTCTCTAGTATGCCCCTATGTCTTCCTGCATTCTAATTGAGTTTAGCATCCTTTACCATTTGAGTGGAGTGACCATTACTAACAACATATTTTGGCATGTTTAATGAGGCACACAAGTTTGCTTGTGGAGTTACCCAATTTATGCAGACTTGATATAGTCAAATGTACTCGATGACATCTTCCAATATAGACGTTGACTATCATTCATGATCATCACTAGTTTACATCTCTTAGGTACTACGCTCGAACAATCCGATAGGCCATCCACCACTGTAATAAAGAGAGAATGTGCCAATTATGCCTCATATTCAATTGAATGAAGATGTCCTCAAATACCTTCAACCATCAGTTAATGACTGGTTGCAGGGACAGTTTGGAGATCTCTAGACACCGTTGTTTTGTCAGATGGCATAAACTATGCTTACAATGATTGCCAATCAACTAACTAGTATTAGAGACGAGGATCTATTCATTGATAAAAAAGAGAGGCTATAAAAGTAGCCACCCAAGCGACATTCTAGTATGGACCGATGTTCAACACTTTATAGGGAGATATGTCTCAAGACCCGCTGTGTATCAAGGACTTGATTTGTAATACGGGCTACTTTATAAAAGTTGGCATAAATGACCAAGAAGCACCACTCTTTATATTCAAAAGTAGCTCCTGCATTGGTCATAAAGCCACCAAAAGAAAATTTCTCGATTAGTTGGTGGATGGCTTTAGTCACTACAACGGTCGTTAAACTTGATGTTGCTATACCACTTGCTAATACCTTGGTTAGGTAAATGGAATAGAGATTCCTTAAAAAAGGTTAAATTGATGGGCTAAACATTGAGGGAACTACATCTAGTCTATTGTTCGATTGGTGGAGGATGAAGATGCATCAACTCTATTCAACACATGTTGAAAGCACAAGAATCGCTACCACTTCGAGAAAGAGATGTGAACGGGTTGGATAGTCTTTCTGACATCTATCAAGTCACAAAACTTTCATCACTCATTGGATGAAAGTCAGAATTATTCTCAAACTCTAAGAGGAGAAGTTTATTGAGGAAAATTGATAGCACCCTGGTTTGAGATCGAAATTTCAATAAAATTTTGCCTAAATAGGATTTTTATCGTATAAGGTCACCAAGTTAATGACTTAGGAGAGAAATAGGATTCAGCTGGAAAAGTACAGATATATCCAATACTAGAGAAATCACCATGGTCTAGAAGCGGTGTCTACTATATTTCCATTCGAGAGCTGGGAGAGGAAAGTGCGTACCTAGAAAAGATTACTTAAGAAAAGGGAACAAAAATTAAAAGGATACTTAGAGAATAAAGACTCAATGATGTAATATTCTTTGGTGATTGCTATGCTATTGGGACAAATGATGAACTTGTACAACCAAAACAAAAGAAACTTGGCATGTTCGTCTTGAGTTACTATCTTTGAATGCTGCATATTGGTCTTTAAAAATCCTTTGTAGGAAAGATTCCTAGAAATGAAGGAGAAATGGAAAGAAGAACCTAAAAAATGAAGTTCAGGACCATCAAAAGGAAGATCGATGATGGCATTAACATGTAAGAGGGTAGGATCAATCATGCCCCACTTTAAAACAAAATAGTTGATTTTGCTAGATTAGAAACCTAAGAAGCTAAAGGGAAGGTTGAAGTTAGTGAGGAAGGTGATTCGAGATAATTGTATCAGGTAAAACATTTCTCACCTACACCAATCATCTACAAGCTTGGCACCCACTTGAACCAACCATTAGATGTATTCCTTGGAAGGATTTGGCCAAGTGCCAAGGTCCTTTGAAAACCAATTATACTAGTATCAATTAGCATAGAGAGGAAGGATTTTTGAGATGATCATCTCATCAACAATTCTAAGGCCTTCTTCACTAGATATGGTAGAGCCAAGAAGGAAATACTTAGAGTTAGCAAGTTAGGTACATGGTAACCTGATGTCGATATCCTAGATGGAGTTGGATTCCTATAAGCTATGGGAGAGAGAGATAAAGAAGAAACTCCATACATTTTTCATAGAAAATCTGGGATGCAGAGGGTTAGCAACTTTTGTAGAAGTGATGAAGGATAAGATTGTGGTCATATTCTATAGCTAAGAAAAAGTGATGTCCCATCTATGTGTTTAATGAGGCGGTACAAAGGATATCATGCAACAATAAATAACATTTTACTAGTCTTGATAGATTCCTAATGAAATGAAAAGTGAAAGGCAAAAGTGTAAAATCATGAAATGACATATTTGTGCATATAGAAAAGATTGAATGTTTTATATCAGCTATTAATGACCACCAATGATGACAAGATCATCATTATGACACCCTCAACATACCTACTCAATCTAGCCCAACCTTGCTCGAGTTATTCTTGAGAGATGAAATCTCAACTTGGAGAGCTGATTTCTTATTCTTAAAATCAAGAATACATAAATATATCTCCGTAAGCTCTCCAACATTAGTAACTTGTCAAGAAAAAGAACAAATATACTCTTGACTATCTATAACGGAAGCAAGTTGGGCTTAAGCAATGACTCAGCGGTTCTAACAAGAATCAAGATATTCATAGATCAATATGTAAATAGAAGTGACTTCTTCAATTAATCTCCTCAACTCGAAAGGTAGGTCTATGACCCAAAGGATTCATATCATGTGCAAACCATGACCAACCATATTTAGAGTAGGAATGAGAGAAGAAAGCTTTATATGAAGTTGTTGGATTATGAAAGATAGGATGTCTTACAATATGATGGAAGAACACCTACCTAACAAGGGGGAAGATTTACAAGAATCCGTTAGTTTATACCCAAGGTGTTGTGGAGTTGGATTGTTAGGTTGTATAGAAGGGTACGTAGATCCCTCACGAATAACTTTAAGCATATTATATTAAATATCATCAACCAAATCCTCTATTACAATGGATTTAGATGGCATATTCCTTGCTTTTAATCGTGTTTTAAACCTAGTACTGCTTGTAGAGGAATCACTTTTTTAAGTCCTTTTTGTAATAGGAGAGGAGTGGACAAGCTAGAGGGACTAACCGAGGAAGTAGAGGAACGTATAGAGAGATGTTTTTATTGAAACTTGAGATTATTGCTAGTAGTCGTATCCATGCCATACTCAGTGAGTTTCTCTCGATATTCGTTGGTTGAAATTTTGATCATCTCCTTGTGAATGATTGCCTACTAAGAAGAAAATTTCAGGGTCTCATTAGAACAAGGATATGAATCAAGAAGAATGAAGATAAATCTTTTTTAATTATCCTTAAATAAAAGTTCTCTAATAGCCAACATGCCTTGATGGAATATTAATTATTGGGCTAGGCAGTGTGGATGGCAAGGTTGAGCAATAATTGGGTTGAATCGAGATGATCAAGAAGCACCATAAAATAAGAATAAAAGGGAAAATATTCTTGATAATTCAATTACGTAGAGATCCTCTTTGAATATGGTGGTGAAATTAAAATTGGAGCAGTAAAAATACGAAGGAAGGAAAATTATCTCACCAGGGTTGATGGACCATAATTAAGTAATGGTCTATATAGGTGAAGCTAAGGTTAGAAGAATGAGTTTTAAAGCATTTCCTAGTGTATCAACAATAATTCACTTATGGGAGAGGCGTGAAAACCCAAACTCGAGAAAGTATAGATGAATCTAAATCTAAAGAAACCACAATAGACCTGTTGCAAGGTGGGTCAAACCACCATTCCAAAGGGCCTCGAGAGCAGAACGGGCCAAATAATAAATCATGACCAAAATGAAGGGGACAAGTGATAGTTTTGTACTAGACATAATAGCAAAAATATACATACATACTCACCATTGACTTTGGTTCCATGAATATAAGGAACGTAATGGCAAAACCAAAATAAGAAGAAAGCATGTGTTTGTCATCCATCATGAGTCTAGTACCTTAATATTGACAGATAAAGTTGTCCGACAAAAGTTGTAGTACGAGTTTTGGCGTGTGAAATTTCCAATCAGCTAAAGAAACAATATCAATACCAACAACCGAAAGGCCCATGATCACAAGAACATCTAGAATGGTAGGAGACATCATTCCAAAAAGGAATTGAAAGTGGTTGTGCTGAGAAATGTAGAAAGACAAAAAAATTAGAGAAGGTTGCCATCAAGTTGTATAGTGGGACAAGACATCATGATAAGGTCATAGATACCCCATTGCATATATAGGTGGCATTTCTGGTCCCTAATCCTATTTATCAAATCAATATATAGTTGATTGGTCATGGGCTAAGGATGGATAAAGTTTGAGCAATGGGATATCACAAAGTTGTCTGGAGTTAAGGGTAGTTCTTTGATATGAAAATCGATGAGACTAAGAGTTGATTCTATAGTTGGAGAAAGGACAATATCTAAAGAAGAAGTCATGAAAACATAAAGATTAGGCAACTCCAGAAAGAGTTTTTTTCAAAATAGTTGTAAACAAAATTTTCAATCTTATGTGGACATAAAGCTTTGCTTGCAAAAATGTGTGTGAGCGTGCCAACAAGTTTACTTAAACTTGTAAAGAGATTTATCTAACTATTCGGCGATTTGTGAGAAAGTACGTTCTTGTCAACGTAAGCCTTCTTGAATCGACACTCAAGGAACAACCTAGATGTTTAGGATGAGTGATTTTGGAAACTAGAGTTTTCCCAAAATGATTTTGATTTGAAACAACTTTTCTAACACGACATTCATTTTGCTTGGCCCAACTAGGTTCGGTTCACTGAAAACAAAATTGATTCTATTTTACATCGTGTAAGTTTGTATTTCCTAGAGGCCCTTGTTGGGGTCTAAAAATCCCAAGAATTTTACCTGAGTGGGTACGAGATGTTACCTTTTATTTAAAAAATTTATTTATATTTTTGGGTCCTTTTATGATTACTCTATACAAGGGTTTCTTATCATCATAAACTTTATTAATTTGAAGTTGTGGAAGTTAGCTTTTAAATAAAACCACTTTTGAGGGATTTAGTGTCGTAGGATTTTTGTCACAGATAAGTTCAGTTTCAGGTTGAGTATGATCTTTGATAATTTTTTTATGAACCACATATATGTTCAAAATTTATGAAAATTTTATCAGATATTGGTTTGTGTGTGCGTCACTCACAGACAAAATTTAGAAGCATTTTGCTTGGAAATAAAGGTTGCAAAACTTGGACATCACAAAAGGTTTATGTGATATGCTGAAATCTACATAAATTTCCTTATAAAAAGTAATGATGCATCCACTTTGAAGGTTAATGATTTAATGATCACTTAAAAATTTTTGTCTAGGACTTATGTTAGTTCGAGGAGGAACTCATCCACATATATATCCCTGAGGCACCTCTCCAAGAAGGCTACTCACTTGGAAAATGTATGTGATCAAAACCTAATATTCTCTCTAACATAAACTTATAAGTGATTAATCTACTATAAGAGTGATTACATACTCATGTCATCGAATGTAAACGTGATTGCTATATCCCTCTTATAACTTCTTGAGTTGAGTTAGAGGCAATCAATCTATCGAAGAAAGGCAAGAGGAGATGATATAGCATATAAGCATATAAAAGATGAGAATGTATAAGATATATCGTATATTGGGGTAAAAGAAACATAAATTTATTGAGTTAGTGGATTCCTTTCATCTATAGTCCTTTCCTTCACGTCTTCAGCCTGAGGCAACCCTCTTATTTGCAATGATATTTCATAAAAAATGGTTGCTTACTCTTGAAAAATAATAGTTAGAGGCAAGAACTCCAAGCTTACGATAGTAATTGAATAAGAAAAGAGGTTAAGGGATGGATTGAAGTATTATCTTTAGATCTTTTCCTTAGATGAACTCCTCCTTGGGTTGGGAATGATCTCCCTCATGTCCTTCTTGGTTGGGCCTCTCCTTTCTTCCTTCGTTTCTCCCTTTTTTGGTTGGCCAAGGCTCTTTATTTATAGACACCAAACCAAACAAGATCTTTTTCGAGTTATTGGGCTTGATTTAGATCTAAGTCCAATTCATCAAGCGATCAAGCATTCTCCATAGTTGTTGGGAGACATCCACACGCGGGAGGAGCAGTTGACACATGTGGCACGTGGGAAGAGGGTTGGAGGAGCTGAACAATGTGCGAAGGCCATTTGTGCCAGCGCGTGGGAGATGAGTGTTGCGTGTGAGCACTAGCATGAATGTTGCGCGTGGGCACCCCACACATCAGAGCGTGTGCCGTGCATGGCAACACGTATGTTGTGCATGACGACACGCTTGGTGGTGACCGATAGGAGTGCTTGGTTGCCGACGGTGGTGTACTTAGTTGTCGATAGTGATGCTTTTACCCTTTTATTCTCTATGGGTTGATCTCTTTGACCTTTCTATATCGTTTTAACCTTCTGATGGGTGTAGGATCACTTGGCATAAGATCTTTCTTGGTCCAGGGTATTTTGGACTTTTTAGTTGACACTTTTCGCTTGTAATTGAATTATTGCCGAACGTGAGTCTTATGAGTTTCTAAGATCTCCTTCCTTTCTCCTACATGTTTTAAATTTGTTTGTTCTATTTTTTGCCTTTTTAAATATTTTATTTTTTAGGGGTAAAATAGTTATTTTACAAATATTTTACAGGCAGAACTCATTTTGGTGTCAAATACCCCTTTTTAACTTCTATAACCCCTTACTTGAAGAAAACATGCTAGAAATAGTGAACTTTTGTTAATATATCCTTGAGAGTAAAATGATCATTTTTGAATTTTTTTCAAAGTTCAAAATATTTTTGGTGGGGCTTGAAGTACCCCTCATTTTCGGAAAATTTTGGGGGTTTATAATAGTCTACAAAAGCACAAAAGTATGGAAACAAATTATTGCATTTGTAGATCCAAACTGCGAATGAACTTATCCCGAGAATCATGCTAAAGAAGCAAATGCGTCAATCTTTTTTGGCATGAAATTAATTTAGGTATTGTAAACAAAATTTTTGGTCTCATGTGGACTTAAAACTTCACTTGCAAAAAATATGCATGCCAGCAAGTTTACTTAAACTTACAAAGGTTTGGTTATGACTTTGACTTCTTAGGCGAATATGAAAAAATATGTTTTTATCGATGTAGGGCTTCTTCAACAGGCGCTCAAGGCTCAACCTTAACACTTAGGAGTTATTTTGAAATTCAAACTTTTCTCAAAATAGTTTTGATTCAAAGGGGCCTTTTCTAAAATCGCATTTTATCAATGCAAGTTCAATACTATGAAAAATAGAATCGATTTTGTGTCACCAAGTTCACATTTTATCAAGGCATTTTTTGGGGTCCAAAAATTAGTAAAATTTTGTCCAAGCAACTTGGGTGTAAGGTTTTATTAATAATTTTTGTTTATATATTTCAATTCTTTGGTGATCAGATAAAAAACAGAGAGAGATTTTTAACCGAATGCTATTCGAGAATTTGGATAGTGCCTATGACTGAAACTCAGGGCCTCAGTAAAATATTTATAACTCAGTGCATAGATCTCCTATTTTAAGAAATTTATCACTCTAAAAAGTTATAGATATTGACTTTTTTATAACACTATCCATGATGTATTTGGGTACATATTGTAAACACCCCAAAATCCCACGACTTTCTAAAACCAATACCTGGTTTGCAAATCAGTCTCAAAGGGTCATTTTGAGTTCTGAAAACCCAGGAGCCTTCAGAACCCTGTACATATTGTTTTAAAACCTGTAAATATTGCTTTAAGCCTGTAAATAGTATTTTGAAAGCCCCGTATCCAAATACGAGTTTTTAAACCCGGGCTAAGCCCCATTTTGCCAAAAGGCTAAAGACGAACAGATGGAGCATGCAAAGACGACACCTGATCCAGAAACAGCCCAGCAAGTGGCTCCTAAAGGCCAATTCCAGAAGCAGCTTCAGAAACCTATTTTGAAGCCTAGAAGAGTATCCTGGCCTGATAAAAGCCAGGTTCGAAAGACGAATGGAAGACCCAAGCACGAAGCAGTTTGCAAGCCAGGAGCACCAGAAAGCTAGATCGACTATTCTCATCCAAGCCTCAAGATTATGAACTAGAAAAGCCATAAATGAACAAAAACGGAGTCCAAAAAGGCGAAAAGGAGTCCGAACAATAAAGATTGGGGAAACCCAACACCAGACGGAGCGCTGATGAAGCCAGGGCCCGCACAGATCGTCCGCCTTGAGAAGCCAAGAAGGACCATCCAGAGAAAATTTAGATTGGATTTGGACCATAAATATCCAGATCCAAATCCAAATAGTGAATAGTGTTTGGATTTCGGCCGATCCAAATAGTGTTTTGGTCGATCCAAATAGTGTTTGGATTGGATCAGATCTGGACCAAAATATCCATATCCATATCTATAAAAATGTTGGATTTGGATCATATATGGATCTCAAAATATCCAAGATCCGAGATCTATATCCAAATAATGTTTGGATTTGGATCCAGATCTCAAACCCAAACCTAAATCCAAGACCCACCTCAAATGCCTATAAATAGAGGTGAGGGGTCCCAAATAGAGGGTTCACGTGAATTTGAAGGGAGGACTTGGAGGAGAGAGAAGGTGCTTAGTGCTTTCATTTATTTTAGGGTTTGTTAATTGTGGGTTAGTGTAGAATTAGTTAAGGGCTGCCTCACCCTAATTGAAGGGCTGAAGTTGCTTGAACAAGGAGGCTTAAGGTGACTGATTGGAGCTCAAGCACACCCTAAACTGCCATTAAGAGGTAAACCCCTAATCCGCCCTAAACCATTCTTCCTAACCCTTCTAAACCACCTAAGACCTACCTTAATCCACCACCCTTAATCCTTCCCAGCCACCCTAAAACCCACTTAAGTTAACCCAACACAACCGACCTTAACCTAATCCCCCAACCGCCTCACATCCACCGCCTAAGCCTACCCGGGTCCCCCCCTGCACACCGCACGAGCGCCAGGCGCTCAGGCACCGACCCCCCGCGCGTAGGTGCCGACCTCAGAGCTCAGGCGCCGACTCCCGCGCCAGGCACCGCCTTGGCGCCCAGTGTGGGTCTCCTGCCCCAGCCGCCTTGGCTGACCTGCACGACTTTCCCTAGCCGACCTTCACCGCCTCAACCGACCCACTTACCACCCTATACTCCACCACTTACCACCCTAACCACCTTATACCACCACCTGCCTACCATCCCACGGTACCCCTCTCCCTTAGCCGACTTAGTTCCCCTACACACCCCACTACATACCCCATTCGTGACCATCTTGCCTAGAACCCCCCAACTCCCATCCATCACCTTAGCTCCCACACAACCACCTCATATCCCAACATCCGTAGTACCTTATACCATATCCCATGGAACCCCCAACTCCCATCCGTGATCCTTAGACATCCCATACCCAACCAAATCCGCTAACCTCAGCCGTGACCTATCCCATATCCCATCTCTTATCCCACACACCTCACCATCACCCCACCTAAACACCAAGACCTGCCACTACCGTGCCTTACCCATCCCACACCAAACCCGCACCCCCTTAGTGCCGTGAACCTCCTAAACCCTCAAGCTCAAAGGCTCCGTTCAGCCATCTTTCGCTTCAAGCTTCAAGGAAGACTCATCCATGGGTGCAAAGCCAAGCAAGTCCGTGTAGATCGGAGTGGACAAACATCCGAATCACGTAAGTGTTTCAAATTCGGTATTTCATATCTCCTTCTACACTTAATTCAATTTGATATGGGATTGTAATAATGGAGCGTAGTCTCTCCCCAAGATGTAATATTGGTGTATGACACACAAGCACATACGTGCACTTGAGCCTTTCCACTCTTAGTTGCACACTTTTGTACACACATGGGCCTTGGCCGCCCCTAAGATATAGTCTTACTTATATAAATTCAGCTGCGTGGGTTTTATTTTCAAGTTGTGTGTGTTGTCTTTCAATTCCACACTCACACACATTGAGCTTTCGCTCTTACTCCCAAGACTCTAATAAGAGCCGTATTGCAATTCGATTTGGGGTTTTATTTTCAAGTTGTGTGTGTTGTCTTTCAATTCCACACTCACACACATTGAGCTTTCGCTCTTACTCCCAAGACTCTAATAAGAGCCATATTGCAATTCAATTTGGGTTTTACATTCCAAGTCATGTGAGTTGTCTTTACATATACATACAACACCCACGCATACGTTGGCGACCTTCGGGCCCATATATATATAGTTGTATTTCCCTTCCGCTATGTCTTTAAATTTCGGGTTTTAAGGTTCAGCTGTGTGAGTTGCATTTCAATTTATACACGGCATACACTTACACAATTGAGCCTTTCCGCTCTTAAGATATAGCTATATTTCCCTTTTGCAATTTCCCTTCGGCTATGTCTTTCAATTCCGGATTTTTCCTTTCAGTTGTGTGAGTTTGCATTGCATATTCGCCATACCATGAGATAGGGCGCATATTGCATCAAAGTAACCTCGAACTACTCGTGCAAAACTCGCCAAATTGAGCATTGGATGCACACAACTACACGCATAAAATAGCTAAAACCCAAGACATAGGAAACATGCAAATCCCACGTTGATAAAATCTGCAACAAGACAAACTAAACCAAATCAAACACTTTGCATATTTTCAAAAAGGTCATGTTTGCTTAAAATCGAGTTTTCTAAAGAGTATAGATTGACCCTTGAGCATCGGTTCAAGAAGGTCTGCGACGAAAAGAGTCCACTTGTCCACAGTCGCCCCATAAGTCAGATATTTTCAAAACTTACTTCGCTAGCTTGAGTAAGCTAGCTGGCACACCCTTTAAGCGACTTAGACATACGAAAAGGTTCACTTCAGGCCTAAGAACCCGGAGTGGAAATTTCCACGTGTCTACACATATATACCTAGTTATATGAGGTTTATCGAACAAGGGTTGCAAAACTTCTGTCACAGCAGATTTGGTCCAAATGCAGTGTGATATTTGATGATTTTTTTATTAACTTTATACCCATCCAAAATTTGTGAAAATTTTAGTAGATATTTTTTTAGGTGTGTTCCACTTAAGAAAAATTTTTGGAAATATTTTCCTTGGAAATAGATTTAAGAAAAATCTGACAACCCAATACGTTTATGCATGATGCTGAAATTTCTAGAGATTTCCTCATGGAAGATAATGATGCATCCAAGTAGAAGATTAATGGCTTAGTGATCACTCAAAGAACATTGAGGACTTATGTTAGTTCGGAGAGGAATTCATCTATATATATCCTCGAGGCGTCTCTCTAAGAGGGTTACTCACTTGAAAAAACATCTTGGGAAAACATATGTGATCATAGCGTAATACCCTCTCTAACATAAACTTATTGATGATTAATTTACCATAAGAGTCATTACATACTCATGTCATCTAATGTAACTGGGAAGCTATGTCTCTCTTATGGCTTCTTAAATTAAGTTATGGATAATCAATACACCAAACAAATGAGAGAAGGGATGATATATCATATAAGCATAGAATAAGAAGAGGGAGTATAAGATATAGGTATATTGAGGAAGAATAAACACAAATTCGCAAAGTAAATGGATTCTTCTTACCTATAGCCCACTCTTTTGTGGTTCTAGACTTGAAAGATATCGTCAATTTCAATGATGTAACACAAAAATGGTTGTTTTCTCTTGAGATACAATGATTTCAGAAAAAACTACGAGTTTACAATGAATGAGACAAAATGAAAGGAGAGGAGATGTGGCTTGAAGGCTTCTCTGTTGGTCTCTCTCCTTCTCTTGGATAATTCTCCCTTGGTTGATGCTCTTCTCTCTTAAGCTGATCTCCTTTTTTTGTTGGACAAAGTCTCTTATTTATAGGCACCAAACTAAACTAGATTTTTTCTAGGTTACTAGGCCCGATTCAGATCCAAATCCAATCTATCAAGGGACCAATCCTACTATAAACTGCGAGGGTACATCCACAAGTGGTAGGAGCAATTGGTAAGAGAGGTGGATGGGTCGGATGATGTGCGAGGGTCGTTGATGCGTGTGTCGGCACGTGAGAGCTAGATGTCGTGCGTGCACATCGGGTGTGTGGTGCGCATGGGAGATGGGTGCGTGCAGCGGTGGTGCGTGTGTGGCACACTTGGTGGCTGGTGTGCGATGGTGGTGCATGGTTGCCGACGGTGGTGTGCTTGGCTTTTTATTTTGGATTGATGATTTTGTCTTTTTTCGCTTAGTGAGTTGATCTATTTAACCTTTCCGTACCACTTTAACCTTTTGATGGGTGTAAGATCTTCTTTGGTCAGAAGCGTTTTAGACTTTCTACTTAATGCTTTTTGCTTAATCTTGAGTCATTGCCGAACCTAAGTCTTATGAGTTTCTAAGGTCATGCTCCTTTCTCCTCCATGTTTTAAACCTGGTGGTTCTATTTTTTATCTTTCTAGTTCAAAACTTTATAGGGTAAAATGGTCATTTTGTAAAGGCATGGCAGGTAGAACTTATTTTGGTGCCAAATACCCCATTTTAACTTCTATAACCCCTTTCTTGAAGAAATCAACTTTGAGGGTAAAATGGTCAATTTTTAAATTTTATAAAGTTTGAAACTTTTTTGGTGGGGCTTGAAGTACCCCTCATTTTGGGTGTTTATAAGTATGACTCATATCCTTGGTGATTATGAATATGGAGTCTTAAGGATGTGTTGACGCTAAAAAAAGTACATGAGGATATGTGATAGAAGGTCAAGAGTCTTGAAAAGAAAAGGATATCTAGCTTTTGAAGAGTTGAGACCTAGAACGTGTGAAACATGCCTATTACCTTGAGTTGAACTCAAAATATGGGCATCAATTGATACATTCCAATCATCGTGGCCATAAAAAGGATAGCATAAACATAAAGTGGGAAGTTATCAAGAATCATGTTAAAAAATATTGGCATGTCTTATGCTATTCCTATGAAAGTCTATAAATAGGCATATGTAATCAAAGATGAGGAGCAAAAAATCAATCATACAGTTACAATTGTTTTTCTTTGTTCCTTCTTAGAAGTAGCAGTAACGTAGCCTCCTTATCTTCCTGAGCACATTGAGTGCTTATCTTTCTACATAACCCCCATTAGCAACCGAGATACGCACAATCAGATTCTCAGAGACACATTTCATTGCTTGATACCTTATCTAGTCTCTTTTCCTCTTTGAGAATGCCCCTACATCTTCTTGTATTCCAATTGAGTTTAACATCCTCTACCATTCAAGTGGACACAACAACAATATGATAAGAAAATAATTGTGAATATGTTATAATAGCAATAAGGCAATCTTGAGTATGTGAAGGATTTAAATAACTCAAGGTGATGTGATGATTAATATAAAGTAAAGCATGATACTCTAGTTTACCAGACTAATAGAGAGCTATTAAGCTAAAGCTTAATTATGTTCATAGCAATTTTGTTATGGTATACTTGCATATTGCACGACCTTTTGATGAGAGTATAATCCTTGGTGTTGGTAAGACAGTTCAATAATATTGAAACAATCTATCATGTGTGAATGGGAAATGCTATGTTCGTGGTACCTATATTGGGTATAGATATGTTAATAAGGAGTTAATATACCAACTTAATATCAAAGCTCTTGAGAAAAATCGTTATCTTTTCTCTTGTGAATATCATTTCTTGATCAACCATAATCGGTTATAGAATTTCAAATTGGAAAATAACAATCATTGATGAACTTGATCACCTTGTCTTAGGTCACCACCTTCAATAGAAAGGCTTCAAACATTTAGTGAAGTAATATATTGCCACTAAGATGAAAGTACATCCTTTCGAAGATTTTAGATAGATCTTTCTAATTAAGTCCATGGCCCAACCTCAAAATGGTCATGGCTTGATGATGAGGTATAGTTCTACTAATGGTGCTTTCTACAAGGGATCGAAACATGACACTCTTGATACCCTCTTATATAATTAATATAATCTTGATACATAGTAGGTCAATAATGCCCATGTCGATATACCAACCACTTCATTTTAGTCCTTTATCGATGAGCCCCACGAATTCCTTCATGAACTTTAGCCATTACCATTCGAGTTTCATTTCTACTCAAACATCTCAATAGTAAACATGATGGCTTCTCTTATACAACTCACTCTCCAACAAAGTATACCTTAATACCATATTACCTCAAACATCTCACCAATAAATCTCTCCTGTCCCAGATTTGAAATAAAGTGCAGTTAATGGCTGTGGAAACTACCTACAAGTAGTTAATTCCATACAACTATATATGTGAGGCAGTTTTAAAGAGAGTAAGCGTAGGGAAAACTGATTTTCCTTCATCCCCTTTGGTTGCCTATTATGTACAATTAATCTGCAACACCTTATTGGTACTTAGGTTTTGAAATCAAAGGTTTTGGTTCATGTAATCAAATCTCAAACATCGAGCATCATTAGAAAGGTGGTTGTGGTTTTCTGGGCATGTTTTAAGGTACAAAATGCATTCACTCATATATGAACTTTTTGCTTGTTGGAAGATCATGCTTTCCATCATTGACCTAAACATACATAAAAAATTTCAAGATAGCATAATAGCCAAACTCCTATTAAGAAAATGCAGGTGTTCCTATTTCCAAAGATATATTCAAGGGAAATTTGCGTGCTTCATTAATTAAAAATTTTTGAAGCCAAAAAGTCGAAGTGAGCCCTTATTACGACAAGTTCTACATCAACACTTTAATTAACTCTAGCTTTCATCCATTTCTAGAAATTATGATGAATAATGAGTTCTATTATGGCAAGGTGAAGTTGGATTTTACAGAAGGGAAACTAGAAGATTAGAAACAAAAACTAGATAGGAAAGGTAAACAAGCTGGTTGAGTGAATCTTTGATACCTAAGGCATTCCTTTGCTCTCCTTTCATAGACTCGTTCGGGCGATCCTAGAGAGCCTTCTTCATTAGGTCTTAGCTCGTTTTGTATTCCCTTTATTGAAGCTAGCTTGATTAGCTTTCCATAGGGAGAACTCTTGACTGGATCCAATGGAGCATTTATGACCTGATAATGCTCTCTTTGGCCAAAATCCATTTGGCATGTTTCAATTCTCCTTCCTAACCGTAGGGGCCTCAAAATTCAACCAGTTTCCCTTTTGCAATGATGTCTCCCATGGTTCTCAATGTCAGTGTAATTACTAGGCTTGGGTTGTTGGTACGGACCTATCATCCTACAACTTTTCTGGTATGGATCTGTCATGAAGTACTCAACCTAAGGCCTGTGTAATTTCTGCACTTCTTTTTCCTTGTCCATGGTCTTTCGTTCAGTAAATTTGGTGCTGTAACAAATTCAAGACCATGAGTCTTCTTATTGTGTTGGTGGTTTATTATAAGTTCATCCAACTTTGAATTCACTGGTACTTTCTCGAACATGGATTGACAGGTATGTAAAACTTGTCTGAAAAGTCTTAGTTTCTTGGTGACGCTTTAGGTTGCATTCTTGTTTCATCAGTTCTTGCTTCTACCACTCGAGGATATTCTCAAAAAAGTATTGAGATGATCAGGACTTGTTCACATTGTACTTTGGGAACTTGATGTCACCAACCATCACGAATTTAATTGATGATTTTTTGTGTAAATAAATTTTGGTTCTACACAACCAGGACTCATGACCGAACTTCTTAAAAGGAAGGAAGGGAAAAAATAAAGTTCTTGTGGAACTCACCTCTATACGCTCCTTATTAGAATGTGGGTTCATCCAGGATTTATAACTAGTCTTTGTTATGTCACATAAGTGTCAAGCTTCGTGTGCTACGGAATGTTCACTTGGGATGAATATAGAATTCCTTCATACTAGAGAAAAAGTGAGTAGAGGCTAATTTGGGATGGCTAGTCTTAGGCTTATATAAAGGAGCTTGGTTCAAGGTGATAAATTGGCTATGCTTAAAAGGATCAGCTAGGATATCAATATGGTTTAAGAGTATGGTATTAGGTAAACCAGGTGAAAGAGGCATGATTAGACTTGGTAGAGGTCGGTTTGATAGGTTGGGGATAGCGATCGGGTTGGCTTTCAGATGTGTGACTACAAGGAAGGGGATTAGCCTTGCGGTTGACCTAGATGGTAGTGACTGAAGAGCGATAGAGGCCGCAGTTTGAGTTAGGTTATAAGGTGATCGAATGGGAAGCGAGGCACCAAGCAACAAGGTGCGCAAAAGACAGTTGATCGGTGTGCTGAAATCAAATGTGCCAAGTGTGATGTATGCCACTATTTTGTGGGGATTAGTATGCAAAAAAACCAGGAGTTGATTTGTACGGCCAATGACTAAATGCAACCAGATCCATTCAGGTCAATGATTAGGACCAAATGAATGCAACTAAGATCAAATGGCTAAACAAGATGTCAAGTGATTACAAATGGCAAGATACAGGACGAACCTAGGACAGATGTTGATTGTGATTCGAACATGAACTAGATGCAAATATGAGCAAATCAAGGTGATGATGGAAGAACGAATTGATTATATGCTTTAAACTAGATGAGATAGGATTAATAAATGCAGGTTAGACATGATGAATGGCAGTAATGTGATGCAAAGATGTCAAGATTATGATGCTGCCAAATGACTATGCTACGTGCAAATTTCGTAAAATGGATTGCAATGTAAATGCGGTGATGCAATGTAGATGTCGTGCAACAGATTGGATGCAATTGGAGACGAATCAAACTAGCACAATGTACGACTAATGATGATATGAAAGTATGCAGAAAAATCAGAAGCATATAACGAAGTAGAAATCAGATGCAAGATTGATGCGATGGGACTGATATGGATGCTGCCCAGGTTTCCTTGGGATCCCAATTCCAAAGTTAACAATGATGTGCATGCAGAAGTATATGCGTATGTGAAGAATTGAAGTATAGGGATGTCATGATGAATGATACGATGCGCAACAAGACGATTATGAAACCAACATGGAAGATACATTTAGCTGATCAATGTAAAGGCGCTGTTTGATGCGAATATAAAGTGGCTGAGAGGATGAAAGTAATCGTCCTGTAAGGAATATGACTTCAGCACCACGACTTTGTTGATGAAGCACCACAGTGACCCAAGGAGAACAGGTAGTTGAGCAAGGCCAGCGCACCACAAGGGAGGGGGTGGGTACATAGGCTGGTCGACGAAGAACCAAGGATCGCGAGCTCAAAGGATAGCTTCCACATGCACACGCCAGCGAAGCGAGAACAAAGAGAGGGGGTGGGGGAACATGAAAGAGAGAGGAGGAGAGAAGACTTGATTGCTGTAATTTTCTGGATGGGTTGCAAGGGGGGCCTAAGCCAAGATCTAGCCCTTTTAGGATAGATAGAAGTGGATTTTCAGGATAAATTAAATCATCTAGAGAATTATCTAAATCTCTAAAATAGTGAAGAGCTTATCTATCTCTTTGGCCCTTTGTAAAAAATATTCTGCAGGAGTGCCATGTACTTAGTTTTGGGGGATGTCCAGATACATTGTAAAATTTCCAGCAATAACTCTCTTGGATTGATAAGGATGGAATCTCTTCTAAATTCTGCATGCATTTTCAGCGAAGCTGAATCCGGGCTCAAATGGAGCCCGGGTTCATGGTAATTCTTGAAGTGCTGGGGAGGAGAGGAATCTTGATCCTTATCTCTTATCTTCAGCAGGGGGGCTTAAATTCTACCATGGTGGCCACGCAATGCTTTCAACTGCTGACTTTATTTCTCTTCATGTGGGGTACAAGGCAACAGAATTGAATTCCTAGATCTGGAATTCTCACGGCTGATAAGCTTGAAGGATTCAGACAACCTTATAGAGAGAAAGAAGCTGGCTTTGCGATTGAGTTGGACTTCCCTATGATCCCTGTGGAAGAATGTGATTCTTCTTGCAATACATCTATCGATGAAGCTCCCAACGGCATCACTATTAACAATATACCGAAGGCTTCTAATATACTATTATTGTATTTTCACTTTGGGGGTTCTTTCTCTTACTTTTATGACTTCTGTTATTTCCAGGCATATGCCTGGTGGATTTAGTATACTTCTATCTAATGTTTTCATCATAAATAGACGCATGAGAATTCATTGTTTGTAGGTTGAGTATGAATAAGGAAATGCAGTGCAAGCATGTATACTGTATTGAACTAAGCTGTTGTTATATTCTATCCAGACTTTTTTGGTAAATCTTTAAGTTCTACATTCTTGCATAGAGAATATAGATACCACACTGAATAACCGAACCCAACTTATTCACTTCAGTTCGGATCAGTGAAATACCTGCGATTCTGTTTTCGGGTAATTCTGTTCGGTTTAGTCTACTGTGACCTATAGACAAGTGAACAGATTAGGACTCCTCGACTTTAGGGGAAGCATGGATCCCTCCGACATCATACAAGACTGTAAATACATAATGTCTCATGTATAAGAGTGATATATATTGAAGTCTTACTAGGTCTCTTCTAAAGTGTCCTCAGTGCAGAAAGGGAATCAACTAAAGGAAACATATACAGGAACGGATCTTTTATTTTATTTTGATTTTTGATTTTTCTCCTTTGCTCTTTTTTTCTCTTTCTATATTTTCAAACTCACTTTTCATATACATTAATATAAGCAGAGATACATGAGAACACGACCAAGTCCATCACAAAGTATAGACACCACATCACACCTCCAAAATCAAGTACAAAGCAGTCTACCATCTAGTATATCCCAAGAGTAAATCCTTTCAATTATTTTAGAAGTCAAGACAGACACCAAAATGCAAACATGACTCTTCTCTATATTTTCCCAAGACTGAAAACCAAGTTAGTGATTTGGTCAAAAGGATTTTATTTGAAGTATAGGAAAAGATCAAACAAGTTTAAGCAAAACCAAATCAACAAACCAACAAAAAGTTCAATCACCTATGTAATAAATGGTGATTCCCATAATTAAAAGCAACGGCCCAACATAGTCAAGTCATAGGTATGCAATACCAAAGGTGTTGTATAGAGATCCCTATAATTTAACCATTTTTAAGAGAAATATGCATCCTCCAAAATACTAAAACAAGACTCCATGACTAGCTTTCCCATCTGCAAAGGTAACAACTCGAGATACTTAAGTCATAGGCGCATGATGCAAGAAGTATCACATAGATCCTTATTATGTGACTATCAGAGACACAACCCTATTATCAATACAAAATTGATCATGATATGGCCTAAGGTCAAGATCCAATTAGCCTCTATAATCATGGATAATATTTCCTTAGGTAGTGAATGTTTGTTGGGTCTTACAAATCTCAATCTTTCGCATCAATGAGTCTATATGAATTATTAGAGGTAACTCCTTTTATCAGGAAGGACCTTCCTAGTTGAGATACCACTTACCTAATGGGTATGCATCATGGTGGTGAATCAACTTAAGAACAACTAAACATATGACAGAGACTCTATGCTTGCACAAGCTCAAAAGGTATGGCATTGTCAGAGTCTTCATCGATATCTTATATGCTCAAAGCACATCATGGAGCTTCTCACGCCAAGCTCGACCCTAGCTAATAGTTTTCTCTATAATGCCAATAAAAGACTTTGCATGCTCATCACCATGGGTAGTAGGCTAATGAAAATTATTGGATGATGCCAAGAGAGTGATAAAGCTCATCAACTTTCATATTCTTGAAATGCATCTCATTGTCATAGATGATGTTTATGGGAATACTAAAGTGATACACTGTTTTTGCCTAATAAATAAAGCTAAATGCTTACCCAAAACTTTAGATAAAAGGGAATCACCAAACATATCGACACAAGTGACATTTAGATTAAGTGGATCTTTAGGCCTTGTATGAAGGTATTATACTTAGCAACATTATTTGAATACTCAAAATCTAGTCAAAAGGATTTGCTACCTCACTTTAAAGGTTGGAAAGTGCTCATAAATCTATGCCTATAACACAAAAAACACTTCATTGTTAGTGAATCATGGAACATTATTGCTACAAGAACATAAACAACATGGTGACTATTATCTAAAAATGAATAGTGTGGCCACTATACTAATGTGGGGGAAGTGTACTTGCGGCAAACTGGATTCAGACCCAGCTAGATCTAGACCCCCTAAGCAACAAAAATAGGAATGCCTAATTTGGGTGTTGCTGAAAATGGACATTGATACCATAGCAGAAACTTGTCAATTTCATGGCATTTTTCATCTGATTTAAGAGTCACTAATGACTATGAGCAGTCCATTGGATTGTTCTATTGATTAGTTAAGAGATTGAATGACAAATCATGAAGAAATCGATCAAGAAATAAGATATTTCATCATTTTTTGTTTTTCTTCATTTTTTGTGAAAAGCTTGAAGTCTCTTGTCATTTTGTGCTTGAGTTGATGCATTGAGATATCACAAACGGTTTTGGTGGGTCGAGATAGGTTGTGTGTGTTAATTTAGCCAAAAATGGTCTTTTTCACCACATTTTACTATTTTCTGCAAGGATTTCCTTTTAAGTTTGCTTTTCGACAAAACGGCGGTGGTGGCGGTCATTCTTATCCTTGACCAAGAGAGGAGATGGTGGTGGGGGGCCACCATCGGCCTTGGTTCTCACCAAAAACTAACAAAGTTGCCATTGGAAACAAACAATGGTCAGCTAGTAGTTCGGGTATGGTCAGCCAACAATGGTATGTGGGGCATGTCTGTTCGACTGGAGGTGTCATGTCTTATATTGTGTGGTTTGTGTCATGATATGATACGTGTCGTGTCTTCGTATCTTGTGTCAAACTAGTAGTTCTGTGTCAAACAAGTGTTGTTTTGTGTCAAAAACAAATTTTGGGTTGTATGTGAGAAAGAGATTAGGTTCATGTTTAGAAAAAGAACATGTTTAAGTAGTTTCAAGTTTGAGTCGGGTTCTGTTTTGACTCAAGAACAAAGAATATCTACTGCGTTGTTTGGTTTGGATTAAAAATGGATCTAGATGATCGTTTGGATCCAAGATAACTTATTTGGATCTAGGTTGGGCTTGGGTCATTTAGGATCCGATTTGGATCCAGTTTGTTGTGTTAAACTCGTAGTTAATTAAATTTTAATATTAATTTTATTTTTAATTGTTTACTTTGAGGATATGGTGGTGATAAAGGTGGATCAATGGTTTGGAGATTGGATATCAATGCTCCTTTAGGTAGGGGATTATGTCTTATTTAATAAAACCATGTTAGAAGTGTTTTTACTTGTTTTATATAGATTTAATTATGTACGATTGTTAACTTTTTTATTGATAGTTCTTAAATGATGGCTGAAATTATGAGTTATTTGGTACACTTTGAGATAATGTTATTTATAATGTGGTTGATGAAGAGCATACAACAACAACAAAGCCTTTTCCCATACTAGACGGGGTCAGCTACATGGATTCTTTGTTTCCACAGATCCCTATCTTGTGCCATGTTAGCAGTTAACTCCCAATAAGCTAGATCGTTCTTTATTGTTTCTTTCCAATGTCATCATCTACCTCTTTTAATACTTTCCAAATTTAGTTTTTCTAACCTTCTTACAGGTTCTTCTTTTAGTCTTCTTTCTATATGTCCAAACCATCTTAAATGATGTTATCTCATTTTATCCTCTATTGGTGCCACTCCTACTTTGTTTCTAATAACCTCATTATGTATACGGTAGATCATTCTCTCATGTTATTTATGATGTGATTGATGAAGAGCATGATTTAAAAAAATATTATTTGAATAATTGTGTCGATATGGGTTTGGATATATGGATCTAGATATGAACTTGTGAACATAATAAGATATAATTGGTTTTGAAATATAATGATATGTAAATACATGAGTCATACATGTGTGTCTCTAAAGATTTGTAAGTCCCTCGGGTGTTTCAGCTTGGGCAAACATAGAGTGCATTCCTAGGCAAAGAGTCAATATGGTTTGACCATCATGGATAAGGTGACTAAGGTTATGTGAAGGAGAGTCGAACGACTCTTTCAACTTGGTTTAGATATATTATAAGTTGTAATTATTTTAAGTGATTGATATATATATGTGTGTGTGTGTGTAAGTATGCATTTGAAATCATAAGTTAGAATATAAATGTGATTTGTCATGAAATGATTATGAAATATTAATGCTTTTAGTATAAATTCTCTATAACTTTCATATTGAGCTATGGGTCTGAGCTCACCATATTATTTTATAATTTATCTTGAAGGTAGAAGCTAGAATCTTTAGAACGCATGTTGCCGAGTAGTAGATTGATCGAGCTATATTTTTTGAGATTGTACGATATAGATAAGAGTTAGATTATCTAGATAATTATTTTTGACTTTCGAGGATTATGTCGGTGGGTCCCACATCATTTAGCAATAGATTGTTTAGACTTATCGATATTTGATATATTAAAGTTTGATATTTTTTTGAGTTAGATTTTGAGCTATACTTGTTTTTGAATGCCGCTTTTGTTCATGCCCGCGTAAGGAACGGCTACATGGCATCGGTTCGGTTTGGCTCGTGGTCACGACTCGTGTGGGTGTGACAGGAAGCTTTTTCTAATTGTCACAATAAGTAGGCTAATGTCACTACACGCTAGGCATATTTGTCGGCCTTTCATATATTGTTGGTCAAGTCCTACACAACGGAAACCAGTATGTTATCCCTCATCATAATAAAAGGTGTTCCCTATATGGTAGAATAAAAATAATGAAGCCTTATACTCAGGCATAATCTTCCTCCTTTGAGCATGTAATCAAAGCATATCAAACTTTACACATTCAAACTTCATCTATAGTTCTAGTTCATTGTAATCTATGTTCATGAATTCCGCCATGATATGTATCTTACTCGTCGCCTTGCTCATCCAAGTGAAACCTATAATGTGACTGCTATGAGAAAGTATGATAGTAATCATACCCTCTTATATATGAAAGTTGTTAGTATCAAATTGTCATCGTATCTAGTCCAACATTTGAAACAACAATCTATACTCACATAACCCGACCATTGTACAATATCTTATTAAGTGCCCAATATTGGTACATCTCTTCCCCAAAAAGGTTACTCAATTATACATTATACATTATAGCATGTCACTGATATCAACAATACATATTTATAAATAATGTTATTATAATCAAATATTAAAATACTTTTACTTATTATAAAAATAATGTTATATGACATAGTGGTTTAGAATTACTTGTTCATATCAAATTATATATGTAATGTGACTTGCAAAACTCGAGAGTAATGTTGTGATGGTTTTAAGAAGCTATCACATAATCTTTCTCGAAATTAGGTTGGATCAAAGGATGATACACTAACGACTCAACATGCACCTCCTCCTTGTATAGACTTGATCATCCATTACATATCAATCCAAATTGTATCAATGATGATAATGTAATAATACGGCCTTTTAGTTGGCCACCTTGATATAGTTCATCTTTACCTCTTTGAGTTATTTTTATTATAAAATTTAAAATAAATATTTTATTTGAATATGTGAATATGCAAAAGGTTATGATTGACCAATATTGAGTATCAATTAACAAAAGATATGACAAAGAGTTATTATAAACGTAAGCATATCTTATCCCTTATAAAGTTGCAAAGTAACTCAACAATCTCCATGATAAGACACATTTATGATGCGAGGTTTAAAATTTAAAAAGAGATAAGTGGTCAATTGATTATGTAGTAACTCTTAGCCCAACATGATGGATTAAAAAGTTTCAAGCTATAAGAGAATAAGTTATTGTTGGATGATATTATGATACAAAAAAGACAAAAGGTTATGTGCTATTACTTTACCAGCATCTAAGATCGATTCTTCTTGATGACTATGTGCATAAAGTCGAACCTATCATTACTGAATGTCTCAACAAAAACTGGTGCATCCGAGCAACATAACAATCAATGAGGAAGTTTGCACGGAGCTCATCAACTATGAACCAAAAGACCCGCATGAACTTTCCTAATTTGGAAACTCCTGGGCCAAAGTGATCTACACAAACACCAAGTAGGGTGGAGTTCATGAAAGGAGCTCTCAAGGATCCACCAGTCGATACTTGGTCTAACATGAATCATGCCCAACACGATGAAGAAAAAAGACGTGAATCTTTTCCGAGAAGATGTGCATGATAAAGGGTTCATACTGACTCCTTGGGCCCAAGAAATTGATGGTCTCGCATTACTGATGAATATGTTTATAAATAACCTTTCCATGTATGACTTAAGAATCTTTTGGAGAAATAAGGAAACATTAATCTTTCTTTTTGAATATAAGATTGGGCTAGTCAAGGGTTCCTGTACCTTGACTCAGGCCTTCATTACATTGACCATTCATCCTTACTAAACCTTCCTCCAGTCGAGCCGTATCACCTGGGCTACAGACATACCTACTGTCACACACTTATGCACCAGACCGTTATGACCTTGATTTGATCACGCTCAGGTAATCGTGGTTCAAAAGGTGACAAGAATGTATATGGTGGAGGTAGTTCAGAGGGGACAAAAGGGCATAACAATAATTGTTTGATGATCCCTTATATTGTTGTCGTTTTCACCAATTTTAATGAACGGACTTGTAACCATAAACATAGCTTCATTCCGCAGGTTTCTTATGTTGCAACAACCACACTTGGAGGCTGCAACTTACGCAGTGTCACAATGATGGAATGCACGAAATTGCACTGAAATAATCGGATTCCTGAAGGATTCAGCGTTCGTCATTTTCCCACCAAAATGGGATTGAGACGGCAAATTCTCGAGACTGATAAATATACTCGGTTCTAGCAAGCAAAATACTGTCAGCACAAGCTTCCGACTCTTGGGGTGGTCCATATTTACCATAAGCTCCAATCCATTGTGCGAATTTTCGGGTTGGGACCTGATGCAAGCGGTATGCCATCAAAACTTGAAAACTATGGCCTGAAGGTTTTGTTTGGTCTCCGTCGGTACAGAGATCCAAACGGGCTTTGTCAGGTGCCGACATTCCCCGGCAAAAATAAAAGCACCATTCTTTATCCACAGCTCATGGTGGTGGTGTACAGTGTCCGCAACCACGTTACGGGAGGCAATTTCTCATCGCATAATCGTAAATAGTGAAATGATCTCTAATGAATGGTTGCACCGTGCCCAAATTCTTTCACCGGTCAGGGTAAGGCTCGAAACTCTACAGCTGCTGTTTCTAGTGACAGTCCCATATCGCCAGAAACCAAAAACTCTTTCACTGGTCAGCGTGTAATGCTTTATTTGTACACCGCTTCTAGGGTATTGATCTCATAATCTCAAATGCAGGCACGTTAAATAAGCATAAGGCAAATGTTAGGAACACACTTTTCAGTATCAAATGAGTACAAAACTTGCTGTTTATAACGGAAAAGAAAAAACTCTAGAACTATTAAACTGCTTGGGTTTAAAATCCAGAAAAGCAGACAAATAAAGCAATTAACCATCTACACGATGCCCTACTGCCTCAACCTACGAGTATAAGGCAGAGAGTATGCGGCGGCAAAATTACTCAACTCCTTGACGCCTATGTCTCTCTTCTAGATCTCCTCTGACGAGGTGCAGCAGTGTCCTCTTTCTCATTCTCATCTTCCTTCTCAGCAGTATCATCTGATTCTAGAGGGACCTGAGGGACCTCAGCCTTCTTTTCTTCTGTTGGCTTTGGTGCAGCCTGCAGAGAATAGGTTAGCCAATGCCTTGTGGAGCGCATCTAATGAATTGAACGAACTTGAAACTAACACTGCGGTTCAAGAGACGACATCAATAAGAGGGATTAATGAACTCACAGTTGGTTTCTTCCCACCAAAAAGAATTCTTAAGAAGAGTGTGCTGATGACCACCAAAATGGAAACCAAAATGCCAATTGTAAGGTTGGGTTGCTTTTCTCCCTTTTCAATAAGATCCTGCAGCTCAGCCATCCAGGGGTTTCATAAGCCATTCGCTAAGAACCAAAAGAACGAATAACTTCTACAGGATTCCAAACATCAGTTTTGTCGACTAAGACAAGCAGCAAAAACTTGACCAAAACATTGCATGCATGGCTAAACATATTCGTGTACATGACCTCCAAATTGCTGCAATGCAACATACATATAGCATGCATAGCTAAAAGATGTATCTAGAATAACCTAACCTACATTAGATAGCATACACGGTTACCTTGACAATTGTTTATATACTATCTAACGTACAACATCAACAACTAAGTATGGGAAAAGGTTCACTTATTGTTGTGCAGTACATAGTACACAAACAATTGCCGAGGTAACGATGCAACAAATACTTACAATGATTTTGGTCTTGTGTCCTTCCAAAAATGGGATATCAGCTACCTTGTAAAAGACATCGAAGAATTTTTTCTGCAGATGAAATTAGAACCAGGTCAGCTTTCAGCAAAGATCAGAGATCCTCCTCATCATCCCAATCTTCTGGTTTTGTTGCATCTGGGTCATCTATTTCCTCTGGTTCATCATCTAACCATCCCTCAGGCTTGACAGCCTCCTCATCTTCAATTTCCATTGGTGCATCTTCATCCCAATCATCTGGCTTTACTGCACTTGGGTCTGGAATTTTGGCTCTCTCGTCCCAGTCCTCAGGTTTCTTATCATCAGGATCAGGGATTGTCTTGGGAGGGATAAGTGGAGGCTCAAAGTCCTCAGAAGATAAGAAATTTGCCTTTTTCTTCTCCTCCCCATCAATTAAAATTTGCAAATCATTATTAGGCTTCAAAATAGCAGTGTACACATGAGATAAGCCCCACCACATTCAAGCCCGTTCTGCAACCTGTTTTCAAATTGCAGAACGATGGTTCCATCCTTAAACTCTACTGCATCATCCAATTCCTTAACAATGGCATGTTTCCTTGCCTTCTCGCTAACAAGAAGGCCAAAATTATCATGTCCCTCACTTTTAGAGTGCTTCCATACACCTATTAAGCCATTGCAGATAATGTAAGAACCATAAAGCAAAGATGTTCAGAAATTAATGAAGAACGTACCTTTATAATCATCCTTCTCAGACACGACCCACCTGCCTTCAAACGTTTCATCGAAGGATTCATAGAACAACTGAACAAGAAAAACACATTTAAGACAGCCATACTGAATCCTACGGAAGATCACCAGATCTACGAAATCTGCAATAACAAGAAACAGGACATGCGAACGAGAACAAAATTCTCACATCTGAGGCGTTGACAGAAGCAAGACACTGAACCAGGATCAGAGCAACAAGTGAAGAAATGCCCATCCATTTGCCGCCCATCATGACAACCTGAACGCCACAAACCTGCAGCTGACGCCAACCCAGATCACAAAACCGTACCAAAATCGGCAAAATTCAATCTGAAACTCGCGATGGCTCTTATTCTAAAGAAACCTAGGTTATGATCAAAGACCAAAAAAACTATGAAGCATTTACAATGATGGATGCAGATTACGATAAAAGAAAATGGTTATGAAATCTGAAAAACTGAATCCAAATCTCAAACCTACAAATCATGCGTTCTGTCGTTGAAAATACATTAAAAACTGAAGCATTTACACCCCATGCTTGCAGATAACGCCGATCATGATCACAAAAAAAGATATGAAATCCACAGAACTCGATGGGAAACTGGAAACAGCTTACTCTAAGAAAATCCTACACACCTAAGTTCTGCGCACAAAACCCGGAAAAATCTGAAGCAACGGCAAGATGCATGAAAATAATGTTGATCCTCAACACACAAAATGCTATGAAATCCGAAAATCTGGATCGGGAACACGAAAGAGCTCAGATAGTAAGAAACCCCATAAACCGTACGTTCTGTCATTCGAAACCCAGAAAAATTGAATCATTTGCACCGATTGATACATATAGCTGATCCTCAACACACAAATCGTTATGAAATCCGCCAAACTAAATCGGAAACTAGAAAGAGCTATAAACATTAAGAAAACCCTACAAACCCTAAGTTGAGCCATTCGAAACCCACATAATAAGAAGCATTTACACGAGAGCATAAAAATGTAAAAGAACCAAACAGATCAACATGTTCGAAGACAAATCAAACAAAAAGAAAAAAGATTTTCCTACGACGAAAGGGAGACAAGGGTTGAAGCGAAAACGTTTAACAGATCTAACCATTAGCGCTAGAGAAAAATAACCACTCAAAAGAATGCGTCAAGAAGCAGACTCAAGTCAGGATCTCGATTCATGCAGAAACCTGCAAAAAGATTAAGATTTTTAAGGCGATAACTCACCGGAAACGATCGGGGAAGTCAACCAGATAACGCGGTCTTCGTCGAAACTCTGGAGCCCGAAACCCGATCTGAGAATCACCTGGATTGAGAGGGATTCACTATAAAGATGAGGGAGTTGGTCACAGGAGCCCGCCCGAACCCACGTCCCAGCAACCAATAGGAACTCGATCTCCTTTGCAATCAGCAATAGAAATTTGACGCGTCATCCCGTGGCCCTCTTCGTGACGTGGTTCCAGTGTCGGGGAAAAAGCCGCGATAGAAAATGAAACTACGCAATTGCCAATGGAGCTACCGGGAGTGAACAAACGCGCACGACGCAATGGTAGAAACTTCTGGAAGATCGTTTGGATGTGGACATGTTCCGCGTTTCAGGCGGCTGGACCCGATCCGAAAACCATTTCGGATGATGACGCCTTCATAAGAGTGAGCATCGGTCGATTGGTGCAATAACCAAACTTCACTAAAATATCTGAACCGAAACTGATCCGATTTACTATACGACCGAATTAAATCAAACAGAAAAATTTTGGTTCAGTTATTTCGATTAAATAGACAAGGATGATTGTTGAGAAGTGTACCGTATCTTATGCAAAAAGAACCAAAAGAAAGAGGGAGAGTAGACACCCTGAGGACGAGTTTCTCCTACGACGAAAGAGAACCAAGCTTAAGCCCAATGTTGACCACTCAAAAGGAACCCAAGGTACAAAACCCTATTATAACTGTTGGCTGTTTCGTAGTGTTGAAGTAAGCCGAAAGAAGATACCTGTAGTAGAAATCCCCTACCAGCGGTGGATGAAAAGAGGATTTTTCATAGGAAGCAGTTTTTGTGTCTTCTTTTTACTATGTGTGCCATTATATTATATATTATATATATATATATATATATATATATATATTTGTCTTTTCCTCTTTCCGTATTTTTTATCATAGAGTTTCCGTTAAAGCCATTTCATGTTTATCAGAGAGATTTTCATATCTTTTATAAAAATCAAAACGATTTTTGTTTTTGAAGTTTATCTTCTTAAAAGACAACTCATGAAATCCAGAAAGAGGATCCTTTTTTCAACATTTCATAGTTGATGTTATTGAGACCAGAAGTAGTTACCAACAACTTACATCTCCCACTTAGCTATTGGAGTCAATTTATAATACACTAGTTTTGCCTCCCATTGTTTTGGGGTTTTTACAAGTTGTACCATTTTTAGTTATAAATGAATTATAACTTATACCTATTATGCAGTTTTTTGTAATAAATATGGTTTTTCTACATAATAATTATAGTGTATTTCTATACTAAAATTTTAGACATATTTTGAAAAAAGATCTTTTGACATTCCTTTAGTCAAGGGATTAGCCAACATATCATTAGTTGACATATAAGATATAAATATCCCATTTTTTTTAACATAACATGAATATAGTGATATTTAACCATTATATGCTTGCTTATAGAGCTATTAGTTTCACTCTTAATAAGAGTAATAGTTGGATTGTTGTCACAATAAATGACAATTGGCTCATCAACAATATCCAACTTTAGGTCACGAATGAAGTGGTTTATTCAAATAGCACATATCGCAACCATACTATAAGAAACATACTCAACTTCTTATTAATGCAATGTTATACAACCCTATTTCTTTTAAGCCTACGAAACAGTATCACCTCACAACAACAACAACTAAGTTTTTTCTATACTAAATGGGGTCAGCTACATGGATTCTTTCTTTTCGCATAACCCTATTATATGTCATGCTAACAGTTAACTCAATATAAACTAGATCATTATTTATTGTTTCTTTCCAACACTTCTGTAATTGTTTTTTTCCTCTTTTAACATTTTCACAATCTAGTTTTTTATATCTTCTTATGGAAGCATCCTTGGGTCGTCTTTCTACATGTTCAAACCATCTTAAATGATGTTCTCCTATTTTATCCTCTATTGGTGTTATTCTCAATTTGTTTTTAATAACCTAATTATGTATATGGTCTTTCCTTGTGTGACTATTTATCCATCTCTGAATCTTCATTTCTACTATAGACATCTTTTGTAAATGTTGATGATTAACTGCCTAACACTCAGAACCATAAAACATAGTAGGTCTAATTATTGTTCTATAGTATTTACCTTTCAACTTTAATGACATCTTCTTATCATATAGAATACCTGATGCCCCTCTCTATTTTAACCAATCAACATTAATTCTATGTGCAACATCTGCATCAATTTTTTTATCACTTTGAAAAATTGACACTAGGTATTTAGAACTTTCCTTGTGAGGGATGCAATGTGTGTTAATCTTAATTTTTATGTCCTTTGAAGTACCCAAATGATCAAGCTTACATTCTATATATATATGTCTTTGTTCTACTAAGTCAAAAGCATTTACTTTTTAATGTTTCTCTCTATAGTTCCAAATTTCTATTAACTTTTTCCTTAGACGCATTCACTAACACAATGTCATCTAAACAACAACACCTTCAAATAGAAAATTTAACTGAAGGTTGATTTGTTGTCATCTATGCTCCCAGCAAAGTCAACATCTAAGTATCCTATCACTTTTATTTTATGTGTATTATATTTCTGAAGGAGTAACTGTATATAAAGTTTTGTTTTTGTATCATATTTGATTATTATGGACTCAAATAAATCTTTTGCAGTTTTATAATCCTCAAATACTCTAAGGAGATCATCCTCCATATAAGTATACATAATTGTTTTGACTAAGGTATTATCCTTAAAAAAGGTTAAATATTTTTTTTTCCTTATTTGTTGCTTGTTTTATTCGAGGAATTATTGATTCTTTTAAAACATAATTCACACCCTCTAGTATCAAGGCTAATGGGAAATCCTATGTTTTCAAGTTTGAAAATTTAAGCCATTAAGTTTTTCTATTTTTGTCAATTCTAAGACACATATCCTACCAGTCATTTTAGCAAATTTGGCAAAAAACAACTGTAGACATGAAAATTTTCACTCCTAAGCTATGGAAAACTTGAAGTGAACCTTTTCTTATCTACGTTTGCATGAGCGTGCCAGCTAGTTTGTAAAAACTAGCAAAGATTGAAAAGATTTTCTGACTTTCTTTGCGATTGTAGGCAAGTGGACCCTTTTCACTTAAACCTTCTTGAACCGATGCTCAAGAGTCGGTTTAAGTGCTTAGAAACTTCAATTTGTAAACAAGTTTTACTTTAAATCATGTGAACAACAAGTGTTTTAAAAGAGGTTTGATTGTGCACTTTGATTCAATATATGAAATGAACAAGTCCTAAAAACAAAGTTTTCTGTTTTCAGGGCTTGTTTCTAAAATCGATCTAACTGTGCTATAGGTCTCCAAAAATCATCATAATTTTACTCGATCAATCTGGTAGTGTGGAGAACCTTGTGCTTTTGATAGATATGAATTTTAAGACTTATTGAATCAAAATTAAATGTTTGAATGAGACTGACTCACTGAACTAGAACTGCTCTATTACAGAAATATAGAGGCTCAAAGACGAGATTGTATCTCCGTGATTTGAATTCTGAATTTAATAATTTTGATGTTGTTGGAAAGCTATAGATGTTAACTTTTCAATGCATTAAAAATCAAGTGAATTGGATTTCTATGGATAGAGATATGAGACTTTTACCGAACATCTGTTTCAGGAAATCCAATTATATAGCAAGTATTCAGAAAGTGACTCGATCTTTTTCTAATTTTATCATAGAGTTGGAGATCCCTAAAATTCTTGTAAATTTTATTTAATATGTACTAATGTGTGTGTAACAAGTGTGCCAAGTTTCAGTCCAATTGGAGTAAGCATAAAGAAACTAAAATTGTAGAACAAAATATATGCAGAGATGCTAGAAATCATGTTTTCGGTTTTTAGGAATATAATGATGCAAACTCACCCGAATTTAAAATACAACAACTCTACAATCCCCAAAGTAAATTACTGGAATGTAAATGAATTGAAAGTATTTTATAGCTTAAGCATAGAGGAGATTAGAAGTATAGAGTGATTATAGAATATATTGGGGTAGAATAGCAATCAAACACATGGGGTGCATGTGTGTAATAGTGAACATCCATCAATTGAAATGTAAAGCAATTAAATCTAATCACTATTACAACGTGGGGGGAGGCTGAGCTCCATTATTACAACCCCAATTTAATGAAATTTAGAAGAAAGGAATGAGAATTGAATTGCACAAGGAAACACTCACCCGAGTTTGTAATACAAAAGGGCTGGGATTCAAGAGTGAATCCAGCCTTTAGAGCTCCTTCTTCCTTCTATCTCCCACACTCTCACCTATCTACCCTTTTTTTTTTTTGAACCCCCACTTGGAAGTTACGTCCCTCTAGGCTAGAAGTCCTTCTCCTAACCTAACACACAACCTCTTTTGAGCAGCCTCCCTTTATCTTTCTTGTAGATGATGAACCCGCCCCCCTCTTGGCCCTTTTTATAGTCCAAGGGGGGCTAGTTCTAAGAGTTTCCATGGGGCAGGTTGGAGCAGGTTTGTGATGGGTTTGATCCACTCCAAACCAGCCTTGAGTGGTCCCCCTTGCCTTGACCTAGACCAGCCCATGTGGGTTGGGCCTAGGTGTAACCGGTTTAGCCTTGTTCGTGGCCTTAGCTCATGCAGTCGGCCCTTACAACTTGGATGTGATTTGATGCCAACCATTTTGCTTTATTTTGTGCCATTCCCATTTGATCATAGTTGGTTTTTTATTCTTGATTTCAGCTCCACCTTGAGTCTAATTCAATATGGGCAGGTCTTGATTCTTGATCGGGTTCCATTCATGATTGCCTTGTCTTTGGCTTGCCACGTTCTTGAACCTTTCCACTTGATGCTTGGCTCAAATGGTTCAGCCTTACTTTGGGCTTGCTAAATTTAACTTCATACACTTGGTTATTGGATTTGTGTTGGATGTCATCAACGTTATATCCTTTGGTAGAATTGGGCTTCATGCGGCCATGCATGGGCTTGAGCTTCATCGATCATGCATTGAATTGGATTGGGTTGGTGCTTCATCACGGCTGGGACTTGAATTGCATTGTGGTCTTGTTCCAAGTCGAGTATGTCTTGGCACTTGCTGCACTTGACTTGAACTCATTCATGAGGTGCGATGGAATTTAGACTTGGCTTGGTTGATTCAGCCTTGACTTGCTCTTGAAAATGTAATCAGGGTCTTTGTACGGGTTTTTGTTCAAAACATGGAATTTGAATTGATTTGTAACCTTTCTATTTTTGAAAACCTTTCTAAACAAGTTGAATTCCAAATTTTGAAACTTTCTTAAAGGATATCTTCATACTGATGGAATTTAAAACCTGACAAACCTTTCTAAAACTTTCTTTTAAAATTTTTCAAAACATTTTTATTTTGGGTGTTTACAATGACAAAAAGGGATATATAAATTTTAAGATTAAAACTAAGAACAACCAACATATTATTAGATTTAAACATGAAATCTAACAATACACACTATTAATTAGTCAAGCACTAAATTGTAAATAGAATTATGCATCAAACAATAATTTTAAACAAACCCAAGGTACCATTTTGGAATAAATCAAAGGACCTAACATTACTTTGTTATTTCATAAATAAACTAAGGATAAAACTATAATCTACCCTGATTACTTGTCATTATAATTTGCCTAAAGTTGGAAGAGCAAACCGATAATTTTATCAGTCTACCAGGTTCTGTAATTTAAAAAAAGGCATGAGGACAAAGTTGTAAAATTATGTCTAGTTTTTTAGAAAACTTCAAAACTAATTAGGGATAGAATGGTAATCTATCATTTAATCCAAAACTATAATTTTGCCAAAACATAGAGGATTGAACCATCTTTGTATTCACTGGCAGACTTGTGAATATCATGTACAGTTAGGGATAGTACCATAACTCAATGAATCATTATTTGGTAATTTTCACAAACTGCTAAGGGATAGAAAAGTTATTTTGTGTGTTTAAGGGCAAAATAAATTTTTTATTTGAAAATATTTAGACTTTTTTGTAATTTTATCTTATGGCATTTTGTAATTTCTAACCTCATACGAGGGTAGAATGGACTTCTTGGTCCACTGCCTGAGACAATTTTAGAAAATTATCGACTGGGGTGATTTACCTCCCATGGTTTTGTACAAAACATAATTTTTAGTCACGGTTTTCTAGCTCTCTTTCAACAACTCTGGATTCTTATAGAGTCTTGTCTTTCGCGTTTGCGAGAGAGTAGAAACAAAGAGAGGAGGCCGAGTGCGGAAAGAAGAAGAGAGGAGGCGAATGGTCGGCTTTAGCCTGTGACTCGAGTGAAGAGAGCATAGCGTGTTTACCGCTCTCTACTTTGTTAGATATGAAGAGGGGAGTTGATCAGAGGAAATAATAGACAAGGACTAAAGAAGAGGAAAGAAAAAACTTTCGGTTCACCTTTCTAATCATGCCTTTGTTTTATTACACTTTCTTTTTTATTGTTTGTTATTCTTTGGGTTATCTTATGTTATGAAAACAAGTTTTCTCAAGGAAAAGAACAACCATTGAATAAGATATTTAGTACCTATGATCTGACGAGTAACACTTGTCTCCCTCAAAGCCTTGTAAGAAGAAGAAGCCAGCAAGAGCTAAGTACTTTGTTTCTTCTTCTTCTTCCCCTCTCTTTTTTAAGAAAACTTGTGTAACTTTATCAACATGACTTTGATACCAGTGTTGGTTTTTCATGAGAAGTAGTTTTTTCTTGTTTTTGTATCTTCTTTTTAGTATATGTGTCATTATATATATATTATATATACTTGACTTTTCCTCTTCTCATGTTTTCTGCCATGGGTTTTCCGATAAAGCTATTTCAGGTATCAGGGTCATGGATTTGAAAAAGTATGTGAGACGGAGTTCAAGAGGGCCGAGAGGGTGAGCAAGAGCTTGGTTGTGGCCGAGAAGGAGAAGCAAGAATGCGTGGATGCTTTGAGCCGAATGTGATGCCATGGATTTGAAGCTCCAACACGTTTTGGAGTTGTAGATTGTTGTTGAGGAAGATGGTATTTCACTACTCGAGTAGTTTGCTGAGAATGCTGTAGTTTTTACCGATTCAGCCATAAAGGATGTGCAAAAACTCCACATGACGAATATGGAAGAATGCTTGAATTTGGATTGAAGCCAATATATGTATTTAATTGGAAAGCCCCGAATTTGAAGGAGCAGGAACTTGCAAAGCGCTTCTCCAAAAGAACAGATGCCACCGATGATCTAACACAAGCTATAGAGACAGGAGTTAAAGAGGACAAAAGAATTGTTGATGTTGTATGTGGATTTGATGAGGCAAGATCTGAAATTAATAGGAAATATAGTGAGTTGCAGTCTGCATTGGATAGGATAAGGTCAGAGAGTGAAGCTCTAGAGACCAAAAAGAGTTATTAGCTCTGCACGCTAACTGTTTGTTAAACTGCCCAATAGAGCCTGAACATTGGTGCATGTGAGCAGATTTCATGAGTTGCCTCATATTTCATGAGTTGCCTTTACAAAGGAAAAACTTAGAAAACGAAAACCGTTTTGCTTTTATAAAAGATAGAAGGATTCTATGGTTTCCTTAAATATGCAAGAACGAACATAGCCCTTAATGAAAGAAGTCCACGAGACCTAATCTTCATCTCATTTATGTAATCCAATGCCCTGTTGCCTAGTTTAAGATCCTATAATTGGGTGTAGGATGATACTATGGCTAACATGGTGACATCATTAGGCTTGAAGCAACAAGCTTCCATGCCACAGAACAGGTCCAATGCATTCTCCAACACCCAATTACAGGATCTTAAACTAGGCAACAGGGCATTGGATTACAAAAATGAGATGAAGATTAGGTCTCATGGACTTCTTTCATTGAGGGCTATGTTCGTTCTTGCATATTTAAGGAAGCCATATAATCCTTCTATCTTTTATAAAAGCAAAACGGTTTTCATTTTCTAAGTTTTTCTTTTGTAAAGGCAACTCATGAAATCTGAGGCAACTCATGAAATCCGAAGAGCGGTGCCTTCTTCTAACATTATGGTTGCTATTATTGGGGTCAAAAGTGGCCACCAACAAATTATAATAACAAGGTGAAACACCAAATTGAAACCCATCAAAGCTTAGGATATGACATCTCCAAAAAGCAAGCACACCCTCAAGGAAGGGAGAGATCAATCAATCATGTAAGGGGTGAGAGTGTCCATAGGGATTCACTGAGGGGCTCTAGGCATATCCAATATTATCCCCCAACTGGGCTAGTGATGTCCTTCATCAAGAGTTGTCCTAGACAAGAATTTGTTACCAAGGATGAATGCAAGGTATCAACCTCAACAAGAGAAACATGACCTCCAAGAGAGAACACATGAGAAAAAGTGTTAGCATAGGAAACTTTCAGGGCATACTAGCGATGCACAACCTTTGGTGAATTAACCACTAAAGGAAGCTAGTTGAACACAAACTAATGGAAAGGCATGGCCACTTGATTAGGAGCCTATTGAAAGAAAAATAGGCTTATAACCCAATACCCATTGGTTTTTGAAATGTGTTATTGATTAACAAGAACAAGGAACATCTTGAACCTTTCAGTCAGGATGTGCCCATGGTGAATAAGAGGAAGAGGGTTGCTTGCACATTAATGAGCCAACGAGAGCCCACAACACAAGGTACTAAGGTTGTGTGCAATTATAGTTGGCACACCGATCCATATGCGTGTCAAAGCAATCACTCAATGAAACCATTAGAGCAGGAGGGATGACCAAGTCCCTAACCTACTTGAGGAAGCTTCGAGAAAGATTTGATAGAAAAGAATGATTATTAGGAGGTTTATCTACAAACATATTAAGACACATTCCTATTGCAAAAAGAGAAAACAATCTCACAATGGGTAGAGCAACACTAACACTAAACAACCAAGATTTATTTGAAAACTTTAAGGACTCATCAAACACATAGCAATCAAAGAATTGCCAATGAATAATAAGACCCACCTAATGTCGATCAAGAGGAGAATTTGGTGGCCCTAAACAAGGGATTAACTAGAGAGCCAAGTCAGATCTCCAATTTAGAGGAGTTCTATGACTAAGATCAAGATTATCAACAATAGGATATTTTGTCATTTTCCTCTAGGGTTTTCCTTGTATCATCTTCCTTTATGTACAAGTGGAGGACTATATTGTATCACCGAGGGTCATCCCTACTCAACCTAGACTAGCTTATGTCTAGATGAATTTTTAAGTAAATTTGTTGTTGATTGAAGTCCTAAATGGTACTCCACAACCTAAGGAAAAAATTGGCCAAGTTGGAGCTAAAGTGGAGGGTGAAACATACCTCAATACATCAATTTAGAAATGAAGGTCCACTTAATGATGTGATAGTCCACTTAACTATTTATGTTTTGAACTAATTTGAGATTCATGTTAATTTATAGTTTGCTAAAGTTATTTTTATGTTTTAGGTTTATTTGATTAAGTATGACAAGTTTCTTTCTTGTTATAAAGTAAAACAAATTATCAAAAGATTAAAATACCATTGATCTATAAAAGGAGGTAGATTGAAATACCCTTGATCTATAAAAGGGGTGTACTTGAATGAATTTCAAAGTTTTTTATGGAATCCTTTCCATAATCTTCTTCCCGATTAGCCTTGTTCTTCCTCCACTCATTTGAATTTGTTCTATCTAGCATTCTCTATTCAAAATATAAATTGAATAGATTAAGATAACAACTTTCAGGTGATTAGCTAAAATTTGTGACCACTTACAACCAATAAAAACATCTAAGCAACCAGCCACTCTACCAGCCTTTCAACTGGACAACCCACCATCAACCAATCTAACTCTAATATTGCCGCCTCATTCAACTACCTGCACTAGTCACCCTCATGTTGGAGATCAACCACAAAGAGTTGAGCAAGTAACCTCAACTTACTTTTCCTCTTCCTTAATGTCACACAACATAATTACCTCCTTCTCAACTTGATCAACAATGCTCCTACCATCCCAATCACTATGAACACATTGGTCATTGGAATTCACATGAACCTCAATATGATAAAAAGAGCAAGAAGTTCCTTGCTTCAAGCTTACATTTGGTGCAAACAAGAAAGATCTCATAGAGATATGCATGTCCTATAACAAAGATGTGGTTGCACATGGTCTCTCATATATGTAAACTTGAGTCATCAATGATGAGAAGGTATAGATCGCCTTCAATTGTCTAAAAGGCGATGCCGATCAATGGTTACAATGGATTTGACCTCTCAAGTGCATCTGACATGTAGAAAATTCTTCCAAAGTCTTATCAGTCATTTCACCACTAATCTTCTTAATGACTTTAATGCTAAAATCAAAGAGTTAAAATAAGAAGGTTCACTTGAATAATATCGAAGCAAATCCGAGAGGTTGGCACATTTGGTTTTTCAACTAGCTAAATGGGCTCTCCTTAGCCAATGTGTATCAAGATTAAAGAATGATCTTCGCTTGGAGGGCTTTGGTACTAAAATTGTCCAAGAAGGTTTCACCATTGCCAAACTCCATAAAGAGAAGATTAAGAGTCATAGGAGTTGGAAGGAACTCAAGTCTTGTGAACCCACCTCCTCTAGGCCGAGTTCCTAGAGCAAGTCCATAACCAAGAACAAGAATAACAATTCAAGAAGGAGCGATCATGAAAAGTGGAAAAGATCAATGCTTCTCATGTGATGAAAAGTAAGAGTCATGACATAAGTAGAAGCTAAAATATTTTTAGCCAATTTATGAAAGTAAGGAACCTAAGCACTTTGATGCATCGAGCTAAGAAGAAGAAGAAGACTCTATGCTTGGCGAGATTATCATATCTTATCATACTTTTAAGGATGATTTTTTCTATGAACTCTTGAGGAGTTGATTAATGATCTTAAGGTTGGGTCTTGATTGACACGGGATCTACTCATAATTTCCTTTGAATTTCCTTGATAGAGGTCTTAGGGTGTACCTTTAAAACCATGGACTCCTTTAATGTGGTAATCGGTGACGGGAAAATTGTACCTTGTAAACTAATCTTATCCATGCAAGGGTTTGGCACCAAGGTCGACTTTTACTCTATTGTTATCAATGGAGTCGACATTGTGATAGGCATGAGTTGGCTGAAGAAAATTGGAGGTAAGTTTTAAGATTACACAAACATGCTGGCTATATTCACCTATTGAGGCCTATCTTATACATTAAAATCTAAGAAAATATTGTCCTTCATCGAAGTGAAGCCTAAACGAGCCCTATGCCCAAATCTTGTTATTGAGTCATGGACACTTATACCTTGGTCGATCCTCTTATAGGAGCTTCCAACCTAGCTGACCAACATGCAACCCTCCCAGCTTCCTCCCTTGATGTCATGCAACTCTTAATCACCTCTCAGCCTACTCCTAAGTTTTGTGACACCACAAATGAGCAGTCCACCCTAGAGTTGAACCCCTTGATTGAAATTGATCTTAAGCCGACTTAATGGCTTGTATTCTTAAGACTACTCTCATTTGTTTCCTAAACCAAAAGGTCTTCCTTCACCTTAAGCTTTGATCATCTTATAGTCTTGAAGCCCTATTTGGTATGTATATTTTCGAAAAGAGGTCATAGAATACTAGCTATAATAGTTTGAAGTTTATTTTGAAGTACATAAACACTACCTAGTAGCAACAAAGATGGATTTTTGAGCTTCTTGTTTATGATTTCAAAATTAAGTATAAAAGAGGGAAACGGAACCTAGTTGTCGATGTACTTTCATGGCAAAGAGAATACCAACTCATGGTGTTTTACACTTGGGTGTTCACTAAATCGAAGAAATTGAACCAAACCAATGGTTTGGTTTGGTTCTGGATTTCTAGTGTTATGATTCAGTTCTAATAGGGAAAAATACAGGTTCCAAGATTAGAACCAAACCAAAACATTTTATATATACTGATTTTATAAGTTTATATACATAATAATACATAAGACCAGTTCTGTGAAGCAACTAGCAGTTTTTCTATTTTAATTTCAATTTTTTTTGTTGTGAGGTGGAGATTTGTGGTATCGACATACTCATGTTGTTGGTTTTTCCATATTTTTGTCTTATAATTATAAGATCTTGTTTTCCAGTTTAGAGTTCAACGACAATCTCAGTCGATGAACCCCTTCTAATTTTGAAGAACTTTTGATAGGAAGATTTTGTTTTTTGGGAGAAGTGGTGTCTTTTTAGCTCATTTTAGATGGACTATTTTTCATTCCTCGGATAAATCATGTTACTATTTGGCGATTTACTTTGGTTTTGGTAATTCATTTCATTGAGCTAACATTTTGATTTGAAGTTTTATGAGAATCTCATTTTATTTAGGTTGTGTTCAACTTCTGATGATGCTTTGTATGTGTTTTCCTTTACTACTTATGTGTCTATTGCATATGCATCTTATGAGTCTTTCATGTCTTCATCATTTATGCAGTCACTTAAACATTAAGTGTCTTTGAATAAACTTAGAAGTTTGACTTTGACAATATGTTGCTCTTTCATTTAATATCACTAAGACAATAGAGATACTAGACTTTATTCATTGCTTAAAGAAATAACTACTATTTAATTACTTGATAGTTTTGGGAGAAGGCTTAGTTTTGGTTTTGGGTTTGGGTGTTGGCAAAATCTGGTTTTGTCTATTCTATTAATGATTTGTTTATATTTTATATTTAATTTAAATTCTTGCTTCGTATCTCCATTATGTTTTGGCCTTTTCTTTCAACATTACCTCTTCTTGCTTATGCCAAAATGCCTCACTTCTTACTCTTCAAATCTATTCCCACATGGTTCCTCAAAAGGCTAAATGGAGGGAGGCAAAGTTGTCTAACAGTCTAAGTGCTCGTCGT